>RAOO01000010.1:331035-572154 GCA_009805345.1 Neurospora sp. FGSC 26628
TTGAAAACCTGGTAGAAAAGATCATAACTTCGTGACCTCGTAACCCCCCCCCCCCCCCCCCCCCCCCCCCCACCGTAACCCCCCCCCCCCCCCCCCCCCCCCCCCCACCAACACCGACCGTCAGGCTGACTGACTGACCGACCGACTGACACTCTACTACCTCTGCCTACCTAGAGTACACTAGAATAGAGAGAAGTCTCAAGACCCGTGCTTACAAACTTGGATGAAGCTTTTGACGAGTGAGTGAGATTTCCCTTTATGTTGTGTAACTGCGCGGGCGGCTCTTCACCGGTTTTCGATTTCGGGTTTTCAACTTAGGTTCCCAACTTCCTACCTAAGGTAGCCGCCGAAGTTGCACGGCAACATAGTACGCCGGAGCTTTTTCCAAAAATTGGGTGTGTGTGTGTGTGTAACTCGGATTCTGTATGTCCCTCCTAATTCATAATCGGACTTTTAACGCGGGGGTCCAGTCATCATGTCATTGGATGTCACAATGTACTTCCTTTTTTTTATTATTGTTTTTTTTTTTTTTTTTTTYTTGTTATTGTTACCTTACCTACTACTATTGGTGGCGGTGGTTAAGGTAATGTCCACGAATCTGAATGGACCAGGTGCTGTAGACCGAGAATACCGAGTATATAACAGATAGCATGCCGATGTTCCATTTGCCGTAACGTATCTAACCAACGAACAATTCCGAGTTCACTCGCTCCCGTTCGTTGGTCCTTTTTTTTTTTTTTTTGCTGTCTTTCTTTCTTCCCCGGTCTCGTATGGTATTGCGGATGGCGATGCAAATACAAGATGGTCCAAATGTTTAGATGCGCGGATGCGGTGTGAGATTTCACACTTTTTGCACAAGTTCACAGCCACGCCACACCGAGCCGTCCGTCATCCGGTTCTCCGGGGTAGTTAGCGGGGGTTGTTCGTGGGGGGTTACGTAGGTAGGTGTGTCTTGTTGGGTTCTTTCGTAAGGAATTGTTCAGGTGATGATTTCAAATTATGCTTTTACCAACGACTGAAGTACCTCTCGTGAAAAAAAAGGGTCAGAATAATGATCATCAAGTGAAAATGCCGGACAGACAGCAGAAAGGAATGCGTTTAACAACCAAGTCTCACATTTGGTCGTGTGCTCTGCGTCAAAAGGATGGGTAAGGTAGGAGGGTAGGTAGGTGTGCGTGGTTCTATAAAGCCGCTGTTAACCTGCGGTGAAGAAGTCAAAGTGGCAAAAATATTAGGTAGGTGTGCACGAGATCTCAAGACTTTCTACTTAGGTAGTCCACGTGTGAGACAGTGGGTGAGGTGACCAAGAAGAGGCGAGGTCTGTCTGGGTTCGGGTACTCGAGCCGTAAAGACAAGTCTAGTAACCACCAGAATTGAGGCGAGAATCGAGAAGGAAGAGAGATCATGTTCACTGTCAAAAGCAGAATCTGGGGCTCCTGGAGAACTGCACAAGAGCAACTGATTTTATATACGGAAAACCAGGAACAGACATATCGTGTTTGCAAACTATAACCAAAAATCAAATAACCACCCACCCAAACCCAAACCCGAACCATTGTTACTATGTAACCTTACTCCCAATGTTCGAAAACCTCTCGCGAGGCCCAGCGTTATTCCAGCCGGTAAGTATCTTGTTTGTTTATATCCCCTTGTAAGGAAAAAAGAACACGGAGAAAAGAAAGAAGAAAAAACAGGGAAGAATAAAGGCAGTCCCAGAAATTCATCATTGCGTCGTCGTGTTCATGTTCTCGTCTGATCTGATAAGTCATCTACCTTTCCTTCTCCCTCTCATTCCCTTTTTTTTTTTTTTTTTTTCTTTCCATTTCAATACCCAAAAGCAGCAATCTCCCTCCACCTCCTCCTTCCCTGCTGACCCATAATCGCATTGGATATCTCCGCCCCTCTAGCTTTCAACTTCTCTCTGAAATGATCGCACCACATAACTTCAAGTCTGCCGTCCGGCGGCGAAGCTTGTTGTTGTTGTTGCATTATCAAGGCGGTTGTTGTTGTTGGCGCCGTTGTCGTCGTCGTTGGGTAACCCATGCTTTGCCCGCCACCACTGCTTCCTGTCATGGTGGTGGTGTTGTTGATTCCGGTATCCAAGCCCATTATGTTCAAGTTTTCCATGCCCGAGGAGTAACTCATACCACCACCCATCGTACCCATCCCGCCGCCAGTCATCCCAGGGCTTATGTTCATGCCCACGTTCACGTCCATTCCCATTCCCATCCCCAAACTGTCAAGACCCTCCCACCCGGTAGCAGCAGCCCCCAATCCCAAACCAAGGCTCTCGTAGAACGCCCTGACCACAAAATCCGGATAAGCCAACATCCCCGGCTCGACGCCGCCGCCGCCATTGTTATTGTTGTTCAGCGCAAACTCCAGACTCCTACTAACCCTTTCCGCCAGTCCCCTAACCGCCTTACTCCCATACCTCGCCGGGTCATTGATCAAATCCACCGGCATCTGTTGCATCTGCACCCCCAACGGGAGGTTCATGTTCTGCATATTCTGCATGTTGTGCAAATCTGTACCAATATGCATAGGCAACGGTTCGAAAATACTCCAATACACCCTCTCAATAGTCTGGTAAAGCTGCATCAGACTGGTGCAGTAGAGGATATATGCCAGGGCGAGTTGGGACGTTGGGAAGGCTAGTGGGGGGTTGGTGAATGGGTATCCTGCCGAGTATGGGTAGCCAGTATTTGGGTGAGCGTGTGCAACAGGCAGAGAGGCGCGACGAGGAGACCTTGGTTGCCCCTGGGGTTTGTGATGAGAATGAGGGGAGGTTGTAGGGTAGGGTTGGAAGCGCGGGGAGGAGGCGGAAGCGGAGGGGGTGGGGGAGGGGGTACCTCTGGAGCGGGATATGGAATTGGAATTGGATGGGGAGCGGTGGTGGGAGTGCGTTTGGCCTTGGCCTTGGCCCTGCGAATATGGGGAGGAGGAGGGTGAAAGATAGGGATAGGAGGCTGTCGTCATTGGAGGGGTCGTCAAATATGGCGGATACATGGACTGCCCGTAATCTGACATCGAGGTTGCGGAAGAGGAGGGTGTAATGACGGCTGTTGTTTGACGCGAGATAGCTGCAGTCATTTCGGCGCTGAAGGATGACGACCATGCGTTCAGTTGGCGTTCGATGTTGAGGCAGTTGGTCAAGAGGTCTTGAGCACGCTGACGACGCGATAGCGTTTGTACTTCTTCGGTGACTCGATCTGCACGCGAAAGGATGCGGGGAAGGAGGGCGATGATGTCGAAGAGTTGATCGAGGATGGACTTGGGGTGCTTCTCCCAGGGAGTGGATGTCCATTCTGCGGACTCGAGGAAGGTTGGGGTGCGGTTGAGCAGGGCGGTCAGGATCTATCAGACGGTGGTTAATAGTCGAGTGTTGTCAAATCCTGTCGTGGCCAGCACCTGGATGGGAACTCACAGCAGTAGGGCGGTAGACCCGGACAAAGAAGTGATGATTAGGGAACGTCTGAAATTTCTCTGGCCCAGCGCGTCTGATGGGATCATTCTGAGCGGCCGAATGCTTGAACGATGGGTGACTGCTATAGAGGTTCGTGTAGAGGGTCGAATTGTTGTGCTGGAAGATTGTGTTAGTGTCCGAAACACAGCATTATCCCGTACTTATTTGTTATTACAATGAACTAACTGACCTGGTAAAGGAAAACGCATGAACCAATCGATGGCTTGTATGGGTCCTTGTCCTGACTTTCCGGTAGACTAATCAAACACTGTGACTTCAACTCGAAGTCCTGGCCATTGAAGTAAAATTGCAGATTCGGGACTTCGTATTCCGCCATCGAGTTCACAGTAAACTCTCCCGTAGCATCTCCCCTGCTGTCACTACTGCGGACAACATTCTGAAGCCGAGTATTCAGAGCCGTAAACTGTAGGGTGTACGTCGTACCCGAGGGCGTCGACAACGAGATCAAGTCGTCCCAAGCCGACTGAAGCGGCTGATCCGGAAAGAGCTCCGGATAGTGCCGAGGTTTCTGATGCTTTTGCTGCGGAGTCTCCCTCTCCTCCTCTCCTCCACTTCTCGACGATATTGAAGCTTTCGCCTTCTTTGACTTTATGACCCTTGGCGGATGGGACGAACAACGCCCGCCGTCCTCGATGGTTCCGATGATGAAGACGGTTTCGCGCTCATAACCAAGACACTCGCGACCACTGTCGATACACTTCCTGCAAAATGGTCGTTCGTTGTCACACTAGTTCGATTAGTTGCTTGCTCAACGGGAAAGTTGCCACTGTGGGGATGGATTTATGTCTTACTTTGACTCTCCGGACACGGCAAGAATTGCAGCCCTTGTATTTCCCAGGAACACCGACCATCGTTATCAAGTAGTAGGAGTGATGGAGATAGTAACAGGATAAAGAAACGAGGCAAACTGGGTTCTTTCCGTGATTTTCTGAACGAGTGTCTGAAAAGAGAAAAAGGAATCCGGAAAGACGGAGACGAGTATCTACCGAACAGCGTTGACAGGTTACAGCGGTGCGGGTCGCTCAGCCCTTGAAATATTGCTGTTGGGTAGACCCGTTATGTGTGTAAGATGGGGGTCCAACTGCAAGGTAGCAGATAGGTAGTAGTCAGAGGTAGGTAGGCAGGCAGGCAGGCAGGCAGGCAAACAGGTAGGACAAACCAGGCAGAGGGGATCAGCTAAAGGGGAAAGGGCCTGAGGCCTTGATATACGGTACAAAACTTAACCAAACTCTTGCTGACCAGTTGGAAAGCAGATACCATACGAGGCTGATGAGCAGGAAACGCTGACTGACCGTTTCTCGTATGGGATGAGAAAACCTTCAATGACCAAGTGAGCCAACCATAAGACAGGACAGCCTCCTCCGAGTCACGGCCGAGGCAGCCTCATGATCAGAAGAGCTTTCTTGGAAAGGGACCTGTCGTTCTATACCGAAGACACTGTGAGCAGTCTGTTGGTTCAGTATTACGTTTTCTGCGGTTACCTAGGGCCCAAGACGCTTGTCGGGAGGACTCCGAGAGGGTGACGCCATCACTCGACTGGCACACCACCTACACAGTACTGGAACCAAAGAGAGCTCTGGGGAATGGAGCCGGTCACGCAGAGGGCTTGGTTGCGCATATGCGTTTTGCAAAGTCCACTCTCGGTGTACGTATCCCGTAAGCCTTCCCATAGAGTGTGCTTGATGAGACTGGGGGTGGGGGAACCCGGCACAGATGGCATGTAGGAATATATATATGCAGCAACGATTGACCAAGCATATAGTTCTCGGTCGGCAGCAAGCGAGTCATTTGTTTTGGATGCAAGAGCGGCAATAAGCCCCAAGATGTAGTTTTTGGCCCAATAACTACTTGGAAGTGTAACGATGGCTTGAAGGGGGCTCTGTAGGGCTGCAGTTGTTAGAAATCAGCCCGCAGGGGGTCGGCATCCAGGACAGGAAGCCTACGGGCTGACGGATGGGGCTGGTCAGACGGAATGGCATGGAAGGTGGTATGTAAGAGGAATGCAGACCTGTGATTGGCCGGTAAGCGGAAACGGGTATATAGTACGAGGACTGGCGTCGTCGATGGTGACTCTCCCGACTCTCGTTCGCTGAGATGTGTGATTTGGTGCTTTGCTCACTACTCGCTCTGCAGCCAATCAGCTTACCAAGTCAACGACTACGCCCTCGGGAACCCCGACTACACTGTCCGGGAGAGGCTGCAGTGATATGCGGTCGTTGACGACATGCATGATTGACTGCAATGGACGCCCGTCATTAAACCCAAACGACGGGAGAAGATGCTTTCAAGGTGGATGAATAATGATCAGGGGGAATACAATTTGAAGTGGCATCACCGGCCCGAACCCGCGCTGACTCCTGAAGGGTATGTTGGACGGGGGAGAATCCGTCCAGGTGGAATCGAGCAGGTCAGCGCCGCCTACATACAGGATCTGGAAGAAAGAATGTTTTATGCAAAAAGAACAAAGGCATGGGCTTTTTAGATATACTTGTAAGGGTTCAAGATGGCGTTCTGGAAGAATCACTGGTTAGCGGTAGGTCACATCCTGGGGCCCCAGTTGAGGGCCGTTGGGACCGGCAGGGGCAGTGTGATGCCGGGGCCAAACTAGGAAAAATAGGGCTGGTGGCGGGTGGAGAAAGAAGCCAAGTTGATGATGAACTTACCGGGTCATAGAGATCCTTGAGCTGCTTCATCAACCCGACCATGGTGGGGGTACGGCTGTACCCAATGTACTTCTTCTTAGCCAGACCAAGACCGTGTTCAGCGCTGATGCTGCCCTGACGCTTGGAGATCCACTCGTAGACGAAAGGCTCAAGAACCTTTTCAACCCGCTCGTCGTAGCGGCGGGTAGACACGTTAAGGTGAAGGTTGGCGTCGCCCATGTGTCCGTATCCTACAACAGCACGCACCGGGTGCTCATCCGTATCACCAAGGAGGCCGGCCTCCTCAACACGGGCCTTGGTATCCTCGACAAGCTGGTACATCTCGGGGAGAGGGATGGAGACATCGTACTTGTACACACCACCAAGGTGGCTAAGGACTTCGGGAATACCCTCACGGAAGCTCCAGAGAGCCTTAACCTGGGTCTCGTCCTGGGCAAGAGTGCCGTCGACAACGATACCCTTCTCCATGACGTCCTCGAGGAAGGTCTGGAGCTTCTCACCATCGTGGTCGGAGTTGGATCCGCTAGTTTCGATCAAGCAGTAGAAGGGGTACTCACCCTCGAGAGGCGAGTTCTTCTTGGTGACTTGGCGAACAAGAGCCTGGCTGCTACCGTCCATGAGCTCGAAAGCAGAGAGAATCTCGGACAAGTGGCCCTTGGCCTCACGGAAGGCCTGCTGGGCAGCCTCGTAGGACTCGAGACCGAACAAGGCTACGTTCTGAGCCTTGGGGCGCTGGGGGCACTGGATGACAGCCTTGGTGATGACACCAATAGTGCCCTCAGAGCCAATAAAGAGCTGCTTGATGTCGTAGCCAGTGTTGTTCTTGCGTAACTTGCAGAGATCATCGACAACGGTACCATCGGGAAGGACGGCCTCGATACCGAGGGTAGTTCCGTGCAAGCTTCCGTACCTCAAGAGACGGAGACCACCGGCGTTGGTGGAGAGGTTGCCTCCGATATGGCACGAACCCTTGGCACCGAGATCCAAGGGGAAGATGTAGCCCTTGCTGGCCAGGAACTGGTCAACCACCTCGAGAATAGCACCCGCCTCGACCGTCAGGATACCGGAAACCTCGTCGAACTCGATGATGTTGTTCATGCGGCCCATGTTGAGGACAATCTCGTCGAACACGGGAACGGAGCCACCAACGAGACCGGTGTTGCCGCCCTGGGGGACAACAGCCAGCTTGTTGTCGTTGCAGTACTTGAGGATCTTGCTGACCTCCTCGGTCGAGTTGGGCTTGAGGACGAGTTTGCAGTGGCCACGATACTTGCGCATCCAGTCACTGTTGAAGGGCTCGATATCGTCAGTGGCGTTCTCGTTGGTCACGCCATCGATGACAGCGGACTCGGTGCCCAAGAGACCCTTGAAGTAGTCGACATGCTCCTTGGTGACCTGGCCATAGCGAGGATCCCTCTTGAGATCAGGATAGGTCTCGCTGGTGAACTTGCCCTGCTGGCATCTTGTCTCCTTGAGCTGGCTGGGACGGGAGCTGCTGAAGCACCGGACCGCCGACGCAACCTGGGACTGAACCTGGGGCTGAGTGCTCAGTCTCGGGGCGAGTCTTGCTGGCTTGGCCAGTCTGGCGAGGCTTGTTGTCGAGGACCGATGTCGGCAGGCCATGTTGGTGATGATGAGTCTCTGGAGTTGCAAAGAGTGAAAGCAAAGAACAGAAACAAGTATTCAAAGAAACCTGGTCGTTCTTATTCCCGATATCGCTGTGTTAGTTTAGTCTCACAAGACTCTTTAAGACTCACTGGAACACCAGGGTTGGCTGTGGTATCGATGACTTCACCAGGGTTAACCGACACACTTCTCAGAAAAGTCTCCCGATGGGTAGGGGACTAACAATGAGATGAGCTGA
This sequence comes from Neurospora sp. FGSC 26628, assembly GCA_009805345.1. Taxonomy (NCBI): domain Eukaryota; kingdom Fungi; phylum Ascomycota; class Sordariomycetes; order Sordariales; family Sordariaceae; genus Neurospora; species Neurospora sp. FGSC 26628. The sequence goes on from RAOO01000010.1 coordinate 339,050, forward strand.
CAGGTGCCAAATACTGTCAGTGCTCTACTGGCATCTGTCAAGTCGTTGTTCCGCAGCCAAGGCAGGCACCTACTGTGTAGACGTACAGGGTCCCGTCTGGCCTTTCAGCGCGTCGTTGCCCGCGCCTGCCTGCCCGCAATTCCCGCTTGCCAGAACGCTACAGGGGCAGATCCCGCTGTTGTGCCTGAGCTTGGGCCTGTTTGAGGGGACACTGACGCTGCCCGGGAAGCTGTCAGCCTTCCAGTTCTGGGGAAGCTCCTGTTGTCGTTAAGTCGTCAAGTCGTCAGTCGTCACAGCTTCGCAGCCTCCATCCCGAACCCCAACTTGCCAACCAACATCACCACTTCGTTTCCCTTGCCAGATTTGCGACCAGCCCCGTTATTTACCTACCTAATCCCAATTTACGAACCCAGAAGCATCACGATTGATACCCAGCAGTAAACCATGGCATCCGGATACGACAGAGCTCTTTCAGGTACATCATCTCCTCCACATTCCCATATCCATCAGTCGCCATCATGGCCCCGCTAACCCGTAACCTCATCCAGTCTTCAGGTCCGTCACAGCTCGATAACGAACACTATGCGATGCGCACTTCGAGAACGCCTCAAACTAACAGTCGAATAGTCCCGATGGACACGTTTTCCAAGTCGAGTATGCCGGCGAAGCTGTCAAGAGAGGTACGCGCTGTCGCCTAGACTAGACATGTCCCAGCTCAGTTGGAGGTCTACAGGTATCTAACTCGGGATACACATAGGTACCTGTGCGGTGGGCGTAAAGGGCAAGGATGTCGTCGTCCTCGGTTGCGAAAAGAGATCGGCCATGAAGCTCCAAGATACAAGAATCACCCCCTCCAAGATTGGCCTTGTCGACAAGCACGTCTGTCTCGCCTTCGCTGGTCTGAACGCCGATGCCAGAATCTTGGTGGACAAGGCTCGCCTAGAAGCCCAGTCGCACCGTCTCAACCTGGAGGATCCCGTCACGATCGAGTACATCACAAAGTATGTTGCCGGCGTGCAGCAGCGGTACACACAGAGTGGTGGTGTCCGTCCCTTTGGTATTAGTACTTTGATCGTCGGCTTCGACAACGGCAGCGATGTTCCCAGACTCTACCAGACCGAGCCCTCGGGCATTTACTCTGCATGGTCAGTCAATATTACGAAAGACAGTCAAAGAATGGAGCTAACACCCTCGCAGGAAAGCCAACGCCATCGGCCGGTCGAGCAAGACGGTTCGCGAATTCCTCGAGCGCAACTACAAGGACGACATGGACCGGGAGGCTACTATCCGCCTGGCCATCAAGTCCCTTCTCGAAGTTGTGCAGACGGGCGCCAAGAACATTGAGATTGCCATCATGGCCCCTGGCAAGGAGCTCGAGATGCTCCCCGTGGAGGATATTGAGAACTACGTCAAGAATATTGAGCAGGAGAAGCAGGAGGAGGCAGACAAGAAGAAGAAGGGACGGACTCCTGGTACGGGCACTGCTGCTATACTGACTAGGAGCCAGGATGAGCCAGGTGATCACTAAGGAGGGGTGGCAAGAGCAAGCCGAATGAGTAAAGGGGTCTCCGGCAGAGATGGGTATGGCATGGTGTAGCAGAGATGCCGTGATGCTGCTGCCAACCATGTCATGAAAACATAGAAGCCTCTTTTAGGTACAGAAATAATACCACGAATGACGACCAAGCAAGTTACTGAACGGTGGTGCGATGTGCAATGTGATGGGTAACAAACAATACTCTTGTCAATTATATTCCTCTAAATGGTATCGCTTTTCCCTTCCCGCCCTGGGTACCCCAACCCCAACTTCTACTACCCAACCAACCACTCAACCAAGCTTATCAACGTCCGCATCCGGGTCAAATATCGAGATCTGGTTCATGGTCGGCTTAGTAGGCTTGACTCTCTCGTCCTTCAACATGCGCGCATCCATTCTCGCATCCTCGCCTTCGACCCTGAGGGCAGCCTTGGGCGTCACAGCCTCGAGAATGTAGTGGTTGTCGCAGTGCGGGCAGTACTCGTCGGCATCCTCAAACTCGGTCGCATCCTTGCGGAAGGCCTTTTTGCACTTTTTGCAAACAAACGTCATCTCGAGCGTCTTTTTAAGCGGGTGCGTCTCGGACTCGGCGTGGCATTCGGGACAGTCGAACCATTTGCGGCCTGCGTAGGAAGGTAGGTGTAGTGTTAGGTCATCGTGTATGGCTGCGATGCGATGTTGTGATGTGGTATAGTGGTAGGTAGAGAATCGGTTCGTTCTGTTGACGTTGAGGTTGAGGTTACGTACAGCATGGTGACCGGATCGAGACTTGAGCGTTTAGAACGTGTTTACTGGTTGGGAGAGGGCGCTGGTTAGCAGGTTGTTCGTGGTCCTACATGTTTAGAGGTGTCGTGGTATGGTATGGCGGAGAGAAGCTAACTTACCACATGATGGCAGTGAGGAAGAAGAGACTAAGGTATGCGGGAGGCGCAGTGAGGTAGATGGCTCGTTCTGATCCCTACTGTAGGGGGTTTCGTCGTCTTCGTAGAGGTTATAGATCGCCAATATTCACGACGAAAAAAGGGTTCACCGAACTTTATCACGGCACTTAACGCGGTCGGCCCCCTTCAACCACCCAGACCCGACCCGACCACTCAACGCGGGGTGCTTTTCGGTGCTACCCGGTGGGGGGCGGTGACACTGCGTGACTGGACAGTTACACGGGTGGAGCCTGCGACTTCCAGAAGGCTCGCTTCCCCACAGAATAAGCGTGGCTGATGACTAACTAGCGCGTCTAGCCCCTGTCCGCATTGCTGTCACAGTGGTCCTACGGTATCGCCTTAACAATTTCCATGACGGGACCTGTAGCAAGCAAGGCCTGTACTTTGTAGAGTACAAAAGACGGGCTTCATCATCCAGTCCACTTTCCAAACTCCTTTCAACCTTTTGTCTTCTTTCTTGCCACTGCACTGCGCATATCCAGTCGTCCTCCTGCTAATCCATCCCGCGCCTGGTACTTCTAGAACTGAACTGCTAGAAATAGATAAAAACAGAGCAGAGACAAGAAAGAAGAACATTTCGTCATCGAGATGCCTCCCAAGCGAAAGGCGGTCGGCGCCACCCAGGCCGGCGTTGCCAAAGCTGGACGCACTTCGGCCTTGTCCACTCCCGGCCCCGCGACCCCCCGCAGCCTCGAGAGCTCGTTCCAGTCGGACGGCGATGATGACCTGGACGATGACGACGTCGACGAGACCATCAAGAGGAAGGAGGAGGTGATTGCCCGCGAGGCTGACGAGTTTGTCAATACATGGGCTGTCGATAGTACCCGCTTCCAGAGCCGAGACCAGGGCAACGGCAGTCATCGTGACGGCGCCACCCAGTTCTTCGGCTCAGGGAAACGCGACTTTTCGTATCTGAACTTGAAGCCCGACCACGACCAGAAGCCGCTGTGGATCGACCCCGAGAAGGGCACCATCATCCTCGAGAAGTTCAGCCCGGACGCCGACCGCGTCACCGACTTCCTCGTCACCATTGCCGAGCCCAAGTCGCGGCCGCACTTCCTGCATGAGTATCAGTTGACCGCACATAGTCTCTACGCTGGCGTCTCCATTGGCCTGCAGTCAAAGGACATTATAGATACCCTGGATCGCTTCCTCAAGACGCCCCTGCCCGAGTCCATTCGCCTCTTCATTGAGTCGTGCACAAAGAGCTACGGCAAGGTGAAACTGGTTCTGAATAACAACAAGTACTTCGTAGAAAGCTCGGATGCCGAGCTGTTGCAGAAGCTGCTCCGCGATGAAGTAATCGGAAAGTGGCGCGTTCAGGGCTCTGATGACATTACCACGTCCTATGCGCCCACCATGGGCGGCCTGGTCATCCCCGGCACAAAAGACGCTGCGGGTGTGAACCAAACAGACCTCAACAAGTCCGGCAACAAGAAAGGTGCCGAGGACGGGGCCGCGGGCGCTACGGGGACGAACGAGGCGGATCTCTACGCAGCCATCAATGAGGAAGACGATGAGGACGACAAGGATGCCGTCCATGCCTTTGAGATCCCCGAAACCGCCGTCGAGATTGTCCAACGACGCTGTCTTGACCTAGGCTTCCCCATCTTGGAAGAGTACGACTTCAGGAACGACTCCAATAACGCGGATCTGGAAATCGATTTGCGGCCAAACACGCAGATTCGTCCATACCAGGAGCAGAGTCTTAGCAAAATGTTTGGTAACGGCAGGGCAAAGAGTGGCATCATCGTTCTGCCGTGCGGTGCAGGCAAGACCTTGGTCGGCATCACGGCTGCCTGCACCATCAAGAAGGGTGTCATCGTCCTGTGTACAAGCAGTATGTCCGTCGTGCAATGGCGACAGGAGTTCCTCAAGTGGTCCAACATCAACCCTGACGATGTTGCCGTCTTCACGGCTGAGAGCAAGAACAAGTTCTCGGGTAATACCGGTATTATTGTTACGACGTATTCCATGGTTACCAACAACCGAGAACGGTCTCACGACTCCAAGAAGATGATGGATTTCCTCAAGAGTCGTGAATGGGGTCTGATGCTTCTTGATGAGGTCCACGTCGTCCCTGCCGACGTATTCAGAAGAGTCATTTCCTCCATCAAGTCGCACTCCAAGCTGGGTCTAACAGCCACCCTGCTCAGAGAAGACGACAAGATTTCCCACTTGAACTTCCTTATCGGTCCCAAGCTGTACGAAGCCAACTGGATGGAGCTGTCCGAAAAGGGTCACATCGCCAAGGTCCAGTGCGCAGAGGTCTGGTGTCCCATGCCCACCGAGTTCTACGACGAGTACCTTCGAGCCAACTCGCGCATGAAGCGCACTCTTTACGCCATGAACCCGCGTAAATTTCAGGCCTGTCAGTATCTGATCAACTACCACGAAGCCCGCGGCGACAAGATCATCGTCTTCTCCGACGAGCTCTACTCGCTGAAGCAATACGCCCTCAAGCTGAACAAGGTCTTCATCTACGGCGGCACCGGCCAAGCCGAGCGCATGCAAGTGCTCGAAAACTTCCAGCACAACCCGCAAGTGAACACGCTCTTCCTGTCCAAGATCGGCGACACCTCGCTCGATCTGCCCGAAGCCACCTGTCTCATCCAGATCTCCTCCCACTTCGGCTCCCGTCGTCAGGAAGCCCAGCGTCTAGGCCGTATCCTCCGAGCAAAGCGTCGTAACGACGTCGGCTTCAACGCCTTCTTCTACTCGCTCGTATCCAAAGACACCCAGGAGATGTACTACTCGTCCAAGCGCCAGGCCTTCCTGGTCGACCAGGGCTACGCCTTCAAGGTGATCACGCAGCTGGCCAACATCGAGAACACGCCCGACCTGGCCTTCGCCACGCCGCAGGAGCGGCGCGAGCTGCTGCAGCGCACGCTGGTCGACAACGAGAAGGGCACCGAGGACGACGTCGAGACGGACGATTTGTTCGGTAAAGTCGGGCGTGGAAGGGGTGGTGCAAAGGGTAGAGCGGCGGCGGTCCGCAGGATGGCCGGCACCCTGGGCGAGCTCAGCGGTGGTCAGGATATGGCGTATATCGAGCAGAATAAGGCGGCGAATAGGGGCCTGAAGAAGAAGGGTGCTGCTAAGGCGGAACAGAGCGCTTTCTTCAAGAAGTTGCAGAGGGAGAAGGAGAGGAGCAAGGCTTTGGCGAGACAGGGCTAGAAGAAACCGTCTTGACATATCGCTTGTATTGCGCTCTTTCACTTCTTGCGCTCTGTTTTCGGTCGTTTTTTGGTTCTTATGGTTTTATAAAGCCTGCGAAGAAATCATGATATAAAGTGGCGAGAGGGAATAAATATCCACTTGGTGTGGAAGTCACTAACGGGGTTGAAAGAGTCTGAGTATCGTTACCCATAGAAGGAAAAAGTAGTATTATAAGACATCAGATTTAACGGTGCCAAATCCTGGCATTCAGTTGGATGGTCATAAATCAAATTTATAATTCAAAGGAGATTTCTTTGGAGTTTGACAGTTGGCTGCCTCAACTTGAGTTCATGCATGTCCTGTTTGCATCCTGAGCATAGAGGAATAAAGTGAATTGGGTATCATTCAGTCTCCCTATTTCCTTTCGTCCCATCTGGTCCATCTGTTCCATCTGTTCCATCACTTTATCATACATCACACATCACACAAATTTCCCATTTCACTACTATTCTACCTCAACCCACCCAACGTCACCAACACATCCTCCAACGCCTCCACCAGCTCCCCATCCCCAACCTTCCTCACCTTCCCCATCAGCACCCTCGCAATCCCCAGCACCGCGCTGGTAGAATGCACATACCGTCTCTGCACCCCCGGATGACTCCCCACCAACAACGCCGTAACAAGCTGCAGCGTCGCAACCTGGAATTCGTACACCACCAGCTTGGACTCCTTCCCTACCATTTCCACGTCTTCATCGCCTTCGTCTTCGTCTTCGTCTTCGTCTTGCTCTTCTTCGTCGGGAATATACCACGCCGCAACTTGCGTAACCAAATCCAACCACTCCTCCCTCGGCCCTGGTTTTTCCATCTCGGCAACTTGTAGTAGAATGCGGACGATTTCGGTGCCGCGGGCTGCTTCTGCTTCTGCTTCGGTGGTTACTACCCCGGAAGAGGTGGAGGTGGAGGTGGATTGGAGGAGGATGGTGATGAGGTCGGAGGTTAGGGCTTGCCACCCCCCGTTTGCCAGGAAGCTTTCAACACCTTGACGCTCTTCAATCAAGCCCTCCCAAGCCATCAATACCGGGCGACGGAAGTCAAGTTTCTCGTTGGGGTTGGAGGAATTGGGTTGGCAGCTGTGGCGGTACAGATCGATGAATAAATCGCCCAACCCGCTTGCTTCCTTTCGGAGTTGCTCGTTGTCGTCTTCGCGGAGCCAGATGGCTAGGGCGCGGATGGCTGCGAGGATCAGCGGGTCTTGGTAGACTACGCTGTCCCCCCTCATCGATTCCCAGGAGAGGGTTAAGTGGGATGCGCCAGTCCCTGAATCGTGGGCAGCGGATGAGCGAGCGGAAGGGTCAAGGCCCATGGCGCCTGCTACGCTGGCGTCGAATCGGTCGCGCAAGAATTCGAGGGTGAGGGAGAAGGTCTCGGAGAGAGAGGTGCGGAGTTTTAGGAGGAAGTCTGGGTCGATGATTGATGAAGTGGATTCGGGGGAGTCGAGAGAGCGCAGGAGGAATCCGAGGTAGTGGCTGATGATGTTGAATGCTGAGCTCAACCGGCGGGAGGATTGAGGGTAGGAGGGGCTGTTCAGTTGGGAGAGCAAGGTGGGCGCCGTGGAGCGGATGTCGATTAGGAGGATGGAGATGAGCAGGTAGGAAAAGGGTTTGTCGTCTGTTGGACCGGATTTGCCTTTGCCTTTGCCGGAAGGGTCATCGGTGAAGAGCAGTTGAGGAGCGACGGATGGGTAAACTTCCAGCAGGACGGCGGAGAGGTTAGTATAAGCTGCGCGGCCGGCGGGGGTAGGGCGGCTGGAGACGAGGTTGCGGATGAAAAGGTTGAGGGTCGGCAGCCATTGAGGGTTTTGAGGTAAAACTTGGGGCTCGAGGCGGGGGAGCAGGTTGGCGAGGAAGTCGAGGAGGGTGACGGCGTCGGTGCCCTTGAAGGAGGAGACGAGAGCGGTGATGGTGTGGTCGATCTTGGTCCGCAGGAGGTCCTTATCCTCGGAGGAGGAGACGGATGAACTCATGGCGTTTAGCCAGGCGTAGAAGAAGATGTCGAGGACCAGAGGATGGGAGGGGGCGATTTCGATTAGGGTGGTGACGTCGTCGAGGGCGATGAAGGCGCGGGCGCCTTCTGGCGTGGTGACGAGGGTTGAAAGGGTTTCTAGAACTAGTTTGGTTGTTTCGTTTGAACTGTTTTATCGTTAGTTTTGGGAATTTGTGAGTGAGTGATAATGAAAGGAACTCACCAATTCAAAAGACAGGCCACCAAATGTGGTATCCTCTCGGTAAACCTCGAGTCTCGTTTATTTTCCTCGGGCACCAGGGCGGCAAAGGTATGGATGATGGCCACGGCCAAATCTAGCATGTCCCCGGCATTCTTGTTGTTTTCGGACTGGGACTGCTGACGCGAGCCGGTCTTGATTAGCCGATCCAGGAACTTTGATGGAACGCTCTTCCAGAGACCGCGAACTGCCTCTTGGTTGCTTCTCAACTCTTCGGAGTTGTCGAGTACTGACTTGAGAAGGGCGAGGCCCACAAAGCGGGACGTGTCGTCCTTTGCTTTGAGGAGCGTCTGGGCATTTTGGATGGGATCAGGCTGCCCGGTTTGTTGGGTTGGGTCACTCATGATTTCCATGTTTTGGTTGTGATGTTTGTGACGTTTTACGGGAGTGGTGTTGAGTTGAAGTTGTCGACTTTGAGAGGCGGATGATTTGGATGACGAAGTTTACGACAAGGACTTGTTTTCTACTCGGAAAGTTTCTCCTCAAATTACTGAAAAAAAATGTGAGGGCTAAGTTCAAGGCCGAATCTGAAGGCTCTCCCTCAGTTTTATTTTCAACGTCACAACCCCTCTTGATGAAGTCAACTAAACTCACTGACAGAAAATGGAAGAAGGGACGTCGTTGATGTAAAAGTCTTGGCATTCCCATAAAGTGGGTTCGGTCTTGGTAAGATGTTTAACTTAACCCCAGGACCGCCAAGAGTTAACAGGCTTGGCCCTATCAATGCTGTGCATGTCCCTGATGCGCCCCGATAACGACCTGCTCTTATCAGCTCTAACAGCGCCGCCATCTCACTACCTGCTTGAACAACTCTCCATCCTAACAATTCAACTACTACCTTACATATGAGCTGAAAGCGGAGTTCAATCTCATCGCAAACAACAAGACGACACCCACCGGCATTTCTGTTTGAGACGAGAATGGGAAATGCTCTGTCACTGTATTCACTATGGCTTCTAGAAGTGCGATGATGGATGACGGGTATCCTTCCAGTTCGGCACATGAATGGGAAGAACACCGTCGCGCAACCATTGACCATGACCGGGACGAGTTGGATCTGTTGGGCGAGCATGACGACGACAACAATCACAACAGTCATGACAACGACAACGACATGATCCTTGATGAGGACCCCTTGCGAGATGACCTCAACCAGCCAATGTCGTTTAAGCGCAAACAGAAGCAGTCCATCTTCTCTCAGCCATCGCGACTCTTCTCAGCTTTCACTGGTGGGCGGTCTCCTCGGAATTCTCATGACATATCGTCCAACACCCGCTTGGATGGCACTCAGTCGGGGTCAAAAGATGGTGGGCCGATGGATTGGTACGTCGAGGGCCCGGGGAGGAGAGTTGGCTACGAGGACTTGACCGCCATCGACTGGATCTTTGAGTACACCAAGGAACGCCAACGACTACGAATGCTATCCTCCGGCTCCAACAGCCTCGTGGGTTGGATCCGCCTGCTCCTCGACAACAGCCAGGCCTGGGTTGTTCTGCTGTTGACTGGTCTGGCTACCGGTCTGTTGGCTGCCGCCATTGACGTAGCCACCGATTGGCTGGCGGATCTCAAGTTCGGATTCTGCTCAACTGTTGACGGCGGAGCCTTTCACCTGAGCAAGAGCTCATGTTGCCTTGGCTATGAGGACCATGCTCAATGCCAGGGCTGGTATCCCTGGGCCAAGGCTTTTGGTATTCGTTCAGGAGGCGGCAAGTGGTTCATTGAGTACTTCTTTTACGTACTCCTAGCAGTAAGAGTCCTACAAGACATGAAGGCAACCCCAGCTGATCCAAGCTACAGTTATCATTTGCCGTTTCTGCTGCCATCCTGGTCAAGGAATACGCCATTTATGCTAAGCATAGTGGTATCCCTGAAATCAAGACTGTTTTGGGTGGCTTCGTTATGCGCAGGTTTCTGGGTATCCAGACCTTGGTGACAAAGTCGCTAGGTCTTGTGCTTGCTGTTGCGTCCGGCATGTGGCTGGGAAAAGAAGGTCCCTTAGTTCATGTCGCCTGCTGTTGCGCAAACGTCTTTATCAAGCTCTTCCCAAGCATCAACAACAATGAAGGTACGTAGTAACTCTACCCTCTCAACGTCCCATGCTAACCCCAAAACAGCACGGAAGAGAGAGATTCTGTCCGCGGCGGCAGCCTCCGGTATATCCGTTGCCTTCGGCTCACCCATCGGCGGCGTGCTTTTCAGTCTTGAGCAACTCTCTTACTACTTCCCCGATAAAACCATGTGGCAGAGCTTCGTGTGCGCCATGACCGCTGCCGTCACTCTCCAGGCTCTTGACCCCTTCAGATCCGGCAAGTTGGTGCTTTACCAAGTCAAGTACTCGTCCGGCTGGCACGGCTTTGAGCTGGTCCCCTTCGTCCTCCTCGGCGTCGCAGGTGGTATCTACGGCGGCCTCTTCATCAAAGCCAACATGCGCGTCGCCGAATGGAAGAAATCCACAAGGTGGCTTCCCGGCCCCGTCACCCAAGTCGCCATCGTCGCCGGCCTAACCGCCCTCATCAACTACCCCAACACTTACATGCGCGCGCAAACCTCCGAGCTGGTCTCTAACCTCTTCACCGAGTGCGCCAAGATCGTCGACGACCAATTCGGCCTCTGCAAGACCGGCGCCGCCTCCTTCGGCACCATTGCTTTGCTCATCTTCGCCGCCGTCCTCGGCTTCTTCTTCGCAGCCGTCACCTTCGGCCTACAAATCCCCGCCGGCATCATCCTCCCTTCCATGGCCATCGGCGCCCTAACCGGCCGCGCCTTGGGTATCCTCATGGAACTCTTCCAGCGCGCCGCCCCGAATTTTCCCCTATTCCTCCACCAATGTGAGCCCGACATCCCCTGCATCACCCCGGGAACCTACGCCATCATCGGCGCCGCCGCCTTTCTGGCAGGAGTCACCCGCATGACCGTCTCCATCGTCGTCATCACCTTCGAGCTCACCGGCGCCCTAACCTACGTTTTACCCATCATGATCTCCGTCATGATCTCCAAATGGGTCGGCGACGCTTTTTCCCGTCGCGGCATCTACGAATCCTGGATCGGCTTTCAATCCTACCCCTACCTGGACCCCAACAACTCGGGCGAAGACCTGTCCCCCTTAATCCCCGACGTGCCTGCTAGTCAAATCATGACCCGCTTGGACTCGGACCTCATCGTGTTGACCGCAACGGGCCACACTATTGCTTCGTTACAAAAAATCCTCGAAACCACACCCTACCGCGGTTACCCCGTCATTTCTAACCCGCGCGACGCCGTGCTGCTGGGGTACATCTCCCGCGCTGAGCTGTCGTATATCCTCTTCTCCCCCGGAGGGCGGGCTGCCGCCGGTCGCTTGCCACCCGAAACGGAATGTTTCTTTAGTCATCAACCGCTTGCGGACCCGTTGACTACTTTGGATCTAAGGCCGTGGATGGACCAGACCCCGTTGACCCTTCCCGGTAGGAGCCCGTTGCATCTGGCCGTGAGTTATTTCCAGAAGTTGGGGGTGCGCTATGTGTTGTTTGCGGAGAGGGGGGTGTTGCAGGGCTTGTTGACGAGGAAGGATGTCTGGCATGTGATGAATGGGGCGGAGGAGAGGGTGAGGGATGCGGATGCGGATACTGATGGTGGTGGTGGTGGTGGTGGTGGTGGTGGTGGTAGGGGGAATGGGAATGGGAGAATGGGAGGTGGACGGGGCAGGGAGGAAGGAGGGGGGGAGAGTGCTGGGTTGTTGGGTGTTGAGAGGGGGAGTAGGGATTATTTTTCGGGGCAGGCTGGGACGACGAGGGAAGGGAGGAGTGGGAGTTTTGCGGGGAGTAGTGAGGGGAGTATATTGTAGGATGGGATGTTGTGTGCTTGCAGATGATGAGTGATACTGAGTGGTTTGGGATGTTTAGATTAGCGGCTGTAGCATATAGAATAGATGTCTTTTCAGCGTGTCCGTCTATATACACAACTAGACTAGTGATTCTGGTTGCTAAATTGACCGGCTATCTAGCCTACTGACTCACTCAAATGACCTACGCATAACGGTGGGTGTGAGAGCTGGTAGCCTTTGGGTGTGTTGCGACAAAACGACCAGTCCAGCTCACACACACGGTTAACACTAGTTGTGAACGATATTGCATGGGACACCAATGTTGTCTTCTTTTGCCTCGTCTAACACTATTTTGCTCGAGTTATTGCAAACTTATGCTGGTCTCATAAACTTTGTGTCTCGACTTTTGAGTAATAATACTAGTTTAACTATAAGTGTACGAATAGCGTTCGTCCACCACCATCCACAAGAACTAGCTATGATGGCCATAATCCCCATACCATCCCTTGAAAAGCATTCTTGAGCATTAGGATGCCCACGGAAGGCCCTTTCTGTCTCTGAACTGGACTTATTTTCTTGCACGAAGCTCAGGAGAGACGTCTGGAGTGAGCTGTTGCCTTACGACGGCCTCTTGCTTCACAACAGCCTCTTGCTTCACAACAGCCTCTTGCTTCACAACAACCTCTTGCTTCACAACAACCTCTTGCTTCACAACAACCTCTTGCTTCACGACAACCTCTTGCTTCACGACAACCCCTTTCCGCCGAGCCCTCCTCTTCATTGACTTTTTCGGCTGTTCATGGCTCGTCTCTCTCTTTTGACTTTTTCTCCACCGAATCTCCGCTTCCCAGTCGCTCATGGTCATGTCCTCGGCCTCGGAACTGTCGTGTAACGGCAGGCTAAATAATTGATCGGGGGAAGGTGAAGACGCAAGACATGCAGGCTCAGAGCGTGTATGAGAATGATCGGATAAGGGATACCCAGTTGGTATAATTGGATCGGACAACACACAAAGTCCAGAACGTTCGGAGAAGTCGGGGAGGTCAACGGAACGGCCAAGAAGATGATAAGAACGAGCCGTCTAGTACTCATCCTCGTCATCCGTGTGACGGCGGGGACTATCCGCTCCCTCGGAAGCACCTCTCTCATTTCGCCTATCATCCTCCTCTTCGTGACGCTGCTCCGGTTGCCCCTCCTGCTGCTCCTCTTGGTACTCCTCGCTGACACCAGAGTATCCGATCGGGTTAAGCTCGAATTGCTTGATATCAGCCTTGAGACCCTCATGCGGCTCATCGATGGTTACGTGTAATTCGTCAGGGAACCTCTCGCTGTCGTCGACGCCATTGCCTATCGTACGCGCAATGTTGCGAGTGCGCTGGTTCCGGAGGGTGCTGCGCTGCATGATGGGATAGTAGTACATGCCCCTTTGATCGGTGGTGCTGTCGCCCTCTCCCACGTCGTCGCGGAAGGCCAGAATAACTTCGCCGTTGTATTTCGTGTCGTGATCGTACTCGGTTTCGGCCGAGGTTTCGTAGGGGCGCAGGCGGGGGAACACAAAGTGCGGGCCCTTGCCGTCCTTGTGTGAGTATAGGCCCTCGGAGTCGCGGTCCGGGTTGTCGACGTCGAATCTCGCGCGGAAAAGATTGCTTTGCTTGGCATCCGAGGGAAGGAAGAGGTTGTAGTTCATCATGGAACTAGGAGCAGGGTGGTTCTGTGGATCTTCGTTGTGTAGCTCTTGGGCCAGCTGGAAGGCTTGTTCTTCGGTCTCACTCCGCTCAATGGGCTTCAAGATGCCCGCAAGCATACGAGGGTCATACTTGTCGCTCGAGTTGACGGGGTTGGTGGTGAACTTGACGGTCACATAAGCACCAGAATCGGGGAACGCCGTGGTATCGGGGAGTAGAGGGAAAGCATCAATGCATTTGACGTTGCGCTTGGTCGGGTGCTTGATCTTGGTCTTGTCGGCCAGGTTGGCTGCGGCGATATCGAAGCTCTTCTCAATACGGCGACGGATCCAGGCGGGAGTGCCCTTGTCAGGTTCGGGGGAGGCCTTGCGTTTCTGGGGTCGCTTGAGGGCGTTGTCCTTGGTGGAGTTGGAAGAGCGGTTGTTGAGGAAGACATTGTCCCTCTTGACTTGTACAGAGGCGATATATTCGGTGCGGCGGAGGAAAGATACCGACTCGGTGCCGATCTTGGGCTTGCCGAGTGTGTTGAGTGGTCTGAGGAGAAGGCGATCGTGTGGGTGAATAGGTGGCGGAGGGTTCTGTGCGGAGATGGCTGTCCATCGTGTTAGTATACTAATCAATGTGATCAACGCATAGGTAAAGTGATACGCACCATCCTCGTTGCCGTCAAAGACACCTGGCATGCCGACCAGGTCTAGAGGCATACCGAGCTCGGCATCGACCTCGATGTTTAGGGGCTGCTCGCGCGCAAGACGCGAAGCAAAGCCGGGATTGGTATATTGGCCGCTCGACAGACCCGTGCTGGGGATGTTGAGCAGCTTGGGCGGATTAGGCGGGGGTGGTAGAGCATTGGAATATCGGATTCTGGCGATGTAATCCTGGTGGATCATGCGCTCTTCGCGCCCTCGTGGGTGTTGCGACATGGTGTTTGTCTGTGTTGTGTGGTTATATGATATGTCCGTGTGGATGTTGAAAACCGAGTCGGGAAGAGATTGATGATTGTTGGTTGGGCTTATAAAGAAGTGGGAGCTCCAACAGCAAAGGTGATGTCGAAGTGGTCGCAGCGGAAGTGAGTCGCGGTCGAGATGCAGGTTGAAGGCGCGGTTGCGGTTGCGGGATGGTGAGTTGCCAACGACAGGGGCCGGGACAGAGGATAAAAAAATGGAGACAAGGCTGGTAGTTGGTCAACTCGTCGGTTGAGTAGCTTGCGCCGGAGCTGATGTTTAGAGCTAAGATGACTGCAAAACCGTTGTGAAAATGAGATTGGGTCCCAAATTCAAAGCAATTGAAACCGATCGAGAGATGATGCTTTCGTAAAATTGTCGAGGTTCAAGAGTGACTGCTCCAACGTTGACGTTTTGCTACGGTTTCTGTTGGAGGTTCGTTCTTGGCACTGAGCTCATGCCGGCCGCAAAGAAAAAGTGGACCCCGCGCAGCCTCAAGGTTCTCTTGTTCCTGTCTTGGCAACTTTATTGATTTGTCTTCATTGACCCCTGAATGTTGGCTACGCTGATGTTCATAGTTGTGCTTCAGATGCATATTCAATTCCAGTTGTCCTTATGGTCAACCGTTTTGCTCTCTAAGTGATATCCTGTACAGCCCGTTTCCAGTCACCGCCTTTTTTGTGTCGTGTCCGTCCATCTCTTCACTCATGGCGTGTGGGGAACTAGTAATTATAAGTGCGAGAAAGCCCAGAACCTCCTCTTGCATCCATCCATCCGTCCATACATCCATTCCGTTGACCGTAATGGCAACTATCAGAAGAGACCAACAATCCCGGCTCTCTCTCCCCGGCGTCAGATTAGAATAGCATATATAAAAAGATATACAGGATAGTTGATCGTCGTCATAAATGCCCCACCAACATGGCGCATTCCCCCGTCATTAGTACATAGAGAAGTGTGTGTCTTTCTTTCTGACGCGTTTGACCTAAGCTTGGCCCGCGAAACACTTCCTTCTTTTCTTCCCGGACAACGCCAAGGTGCCAGAGACAAACTAGCTGCCTATCTGACACCTAACGAGCATCACTAGACTTCCGCAACAGCAAAATTGCTTAGTTGCTGTTCTTGTTGTACCGCGCCTTGCCAATGGTAAAGGGGACGTAACGGTACTTGATCATGTGCTGGATTTGCTTGCGCACTGTTTCTTATCGTTAGCTGCTGTTTTCCGAAAGAGAGCTTAGCTTGGCAAGGGCAGCGGTGCAACGACGTACTGGTGAGGATGAAGAGCATGAGCCAGTACATAACCAGCACGGGCCAGAACACGGGAATGTTGAAGATCTCGAACCAGCTGCAGAGGAAGGAAATGGCGACGGCGCGAGTGGCCGAGTGCCAGAACTTGAACTCGGGAAGGCGGCGGATGAAGGGCCTGAACTCCTCGTCCTGCTTGGTGGGGAGGGTGCCGACAGAGCCGTCCTCCATCTCGGTGTCGAGAGCGTCACTCGAGGGGTCGAACTTGGGCGTGAGGAAGGCGAGGAAGAGGTTGAGAAGGTAGATGCCGAGGGCATAGGCGACAATGTACCAGCCTTGCGCCACGAACACTCGCAGGAAGAAGAGGAGCAGGGCGACGCCGGTGCCAACCCATCGGTACGTAACATAGGGCGTCGACTGATCGAGGAGTGCTTGGTATTGCTGAAAGGGCCAACAGTGTTAGCTAACATGATAGTAGCAAAGAGGCCAGCGCTTTGCTGGGAAACGTACTCTCTGGAGCTTGTTGCTTTGTGCAGTGAAGGTGCCAAAAGGCGTCATCGGCTCCTCCGCGGTCTCCATTGCGACGGTGTTGATAAGGGTCTAAGTGTAGCTCGTTTTGTTTCGTTAATCGATCGTGTCTCGGTATATCGTGTCCAAAACCGGTTGACTGAGAGGTGTAGGTGGAAGGTGTTCGTGGGTTGGTGATTGCAAACGGAAGATGTTGAAGTTGAAGGGAAAAATGATTGTCGGACACTGCCAAGTACTGTAGGTAGCTGTACGGGCACTGTACCTTGTAGTTAGACAGCACTCCAGTTTGCGCGTGTCCAGTTGTCCCAACGGGCGCAATGACGACGGGAGACGGCGGCCTCGGATTGGGGGAGGGACACTTTCCCCGTGGCGGGCAATCTGGCATCAGCCACGCAACACGAGCCTAGACCTGGCTCGTGAAAAGGGGTGGAATTTCTTGGGCTGTGGCGCTAACAATGTTATTGTTACACAAAACCTGATACCGAACACCCCTAAAAGTGTGGCTGGTGATGGACATCTCTGAAACTGTGATGGACAAGGATCAACAGACAGGCATTCCCCAATTGACGTCGTTTAGACCGAGGATAACCAGTCGGGCCAAGCGTGTGGGGAACTGGGGAGCTGGGGAAATGGGAGCTTGGAGCTACCTAGGTACCCCTCGGTTCGACGGGCGACTTATATAAGCAGTGTGATCATTGATTTATTTACATTACATTGTGCTGCTGGTGTTTAGTTTCTCTCTCTTGCCATTGACCTTTTGTTTCCGTGATTATCTTGTCCGAAACATCCAACACCATAACCATGCGTTCCGTTGCCTTCAACTCCCTCCGGGGTCTATCCCGGGCCGGCTCCCGCTTCCAGCCCGCTACCCTTCCCCGTATTGCGGCTGCCCGTGCCTATTCCACTCCTTCCGAGAACCAGTATGAGTTCATCCAGGTCTCCGAGCCCCGTCCGGGTGTCGGTCAAGGTAAACAAACCTCCTTTACTTTGTCTGGATACAGTTCCGTCTGTCCCTGTTGATGGTGACATGAAAGAACCTCCTCTGCCCCCTCCACAATGCTCCCTCAGACAAACATCCGTTAAAACTTCCAAAACCATGATAACTAACACCCAACAAACAGTAACCCTCAACCGCCCCAAAGCCCTCAACGCCCTCTCCACCCCCCTCATCACCGAACTCAACACCGCCCTCCTCGCCTTCCAGCAATCCCCCTCCATCCGCTCCATCCTCCTCACCGGCTCCGAGCGCGCCTTCGCCGCCGGCGCCGACATCAAAGAGATGGCGCCCCTCACCTTCTCCAAGGCCTACCTCGACTCCTTCATCGAGTCCTGGTCCAACCTGACTTCCACCATCAAAAAACCCATCATCGCCGCCGTCTCCGGCCACGCCCTCGGCGGCGGTTGTGAACTAGCCATGATGGCCGATATCATCTACTGCACCAAGACGGCCAACTTCGGTCAGCCGGAGATCAAGCTCGGTATCATCCCCGGTGCTGGTGGGTCCCAGAGGCTGACGAGGGCGGTGGGGAAGAGCAAGGCTATGGAACTTATTCTCACGGGAAAGAGTTTCAGTGGTGAGGAGGCGGAGCGGTGGGGGGTTGCTGCGAGGGCGTTTGGCAGTTATGAGGAACTGATGGAGCAGACGCTCAAGACGGCGGAGACGATTGCGGGATACAGCAAGGTGGCGGTGCAGGCGGCGAAGGAGGTGGTTAATAAGAGCCAGGAGGTTGGACTGAGGGATGGGGTTGAGTATGAGAGACGGGTGTTCCATGCGTTGTTTGGGAGCCAGGATCAGAAGATTGGGATGAAGGCTTTTGCGGAGAAGGGGAAGGCTCAGTGGGTTGATGAGTAAATCATGGGGGGTGGTGACTGGTTGGACAGGACAGTTTGTATGTTTTGGTTAGAAGATGAATGAAAGTTTATCATGAGTACGAGAGGTGGTGTTCCTGTCAGCGATGTATCCTGATCGATCGTGACTTTTGTCGAGATGTTGTGCTGAATGATCGGCTAATGGCGACCACCATTCAGCATCAAAGAAAAGAAATCAAAGAATCATCACACCCTCAAGCCCACTCACTCTAAGCATTACATCTTCAGCCTCCATCTTTCCCCTGTGTTCACCATATCAAAACGGGAACAGCCAAAAGTGTAAAAATAGCAACTAACCAAATAGTATTCTTCCCTAACTAACGCATGTCCTATCATACTTCGTTGTCCTATGCCAAAACAAAACACACATCTCATCCAAAATTTCATGGATGAGGTCAGCCAAAACAAATCAAAACAAAAACAAGACAAAACAAAAAAAAAAAAAAAAAAAAAAAAAAAAAAAAAAAAAAAAAAAAAAAACCCCAATCATACAAACATAGCATACCATACCGTACCTACCTCGACTACTTACCCCCTAGGGTCCCCTACCATCGCTCATTAACACAAAACATGTTACCAACCAACCAACCCACCTTGACAAGCAAGTTCGAACGTCTTCTTCGAGAGACAGCGACAGCGCCAGAGACAGATACAGTATTCGAAACAACCCGAGTCAGTAACATCGACAAGTTGCAAAACAAACAAGCAAAGTGCTGGCTGGTTAAGGCATCTAATGAAGTATGTCTGTATGCGCCTATGTGGCGGGTGCTGCGTAAGTAGCGTCTCGTCTATCAAGATCCTTTAAGCAGCATAAAGTAACATAGGTTGCCCGCTTTTTCTTCTTCGAAAGTTCGTTCGGTCGTCTAGAAAACAATGATCTTCTAAGAAGCCAAGGTAAACCAAGGTAAGCCAAGCCGGTGAGGCGGAACCGTATAGTATGTATGCGAATCTATAAGACATCGATAATTAAGCAATTCCCTTCCTCCTTCGAAACTTTTTTCTCGTGAAAGCTATGCGCATACCCTGTAGAAAAACGCCTTGCTTGTTGCCGGTGTGATGTGTGAAGTGATGTGCAATGTGTAGTGTAATGTGTAGTGTAGTAATGCCAATGATTCGACGATATGATAGTATGTTCCTTATACCAAAACGGGGGGGTTCATCATCTCATATCATATCATATCATATGTACCCTTCCTTCGTTCCTTCCCTTTTCCCCTCTCTAGTAACACCGAAAAAAAAGTTCGTGGTATCATTGTTGAAGAAAAGAAACCAATAAGCATCATCCGTTTATGTATGCATAACGAAGAAAAAAATAAAACCTAGGCCTAAATTCCTCTCCTTCGCCATAGGAAAAGAAAGGTTGTCACTCGCTAAAACTAGTAGGAGTAGACGGGAAACTCGGTTCCGACTTGCGCTTCATCAACTTAGGATGGTAATCCACTCCCAACCGCGGCGGCTCCGTTAGAGTGTTCTGATCGGATATCGTCTGATCAGTCTGATCGGACTCAGGCCGGCGGTCCGAGTCGGGCGGGAATTGGAAGCCCTCATGGATCGTCTCCTCGTGGTGTTGCTCCGGGTTCGTTGCCCTTCTGCGCATGCTATGCCAGCCATTAGGGTTGATGCCACCTCCACCGCCGTTACCGCCGCCGCCGCCGAGGCCGGTGGCGCCCTGGTGCGAATCTCTATTAGAGGGTCGCGCAGTACCGACGGAACCAAACTGCACCGGGTGCCAAGTTTGTGGGTGAATAACGTGGTGATGACGGTGGCCATCCGGCGGTGTGGCGGTCCTGGGCGGTCCGGGATGGAGGAGAGCGCCAAAGATTTGGTTGCCAATGTCGTTGCTGCGTTGGCGCCAGTGACGCCTGCGGCTCCTTATGCTGGCGGTGCTCCACGCATCGCGGCCGGTGCTCTTGGCCGACACGTGTGACCGTTGTCTTTCGACCTTGTCGTCCTCGGAAGAGCTGCTGTTCAGCTCCTTGGGAAGGAGGATGGCACGATCAAGACCGTAGGGGAGACCACGATGCCGACCTCGGATCAGCGTCATGATAATGAACACCTTTCCGGTCGTGCTGAAGATGGCCGATAGCGACGCGTTGCCGGTGGAGTAACCAAGACTCATGCCGACTGTGCCGTAGGCGCTGATGATCTCGAACATGAGCGCGAACATATCCATCTCGCCGTTCATGATCCGCGTGCCTTCCGAGATGGCGAGCATGAAGAAGAAGAGGGCAATGAACCACAAATCGAAAGAGAGCTGGCGACGCAAATGAGAGCCGATGTACGACAAATCGCTGGACGGAGAAGCAGTTTCCTCCTCACTTTCATGATTATGGTAGATGCCCAGAGACTTCTCCTCGTACACGTTTGTGCGACGGATCGACATGGCGATGGGGAGGACACTGATGTACATCATGATCATGTACGACACCTTGACGCCCGGGTGCAGAGCCGCGAGGTTGATGCAGGAAAAGCCGGCCGTCCTCGTCGAGGCTGCCTCGAAGAATCCGTTAAGGACCCTGATACCGGCAGGTAATTCGACGACAGGCCCAGATCCCAAGTCCAGGACGACGAAGAAGACAACGTCAGCAGCATTGAGCCCGATCAGAATAAAAAAGAGCCACCACGTTGCCCCAGACGGGAAGAGGAGAATGAAGCAGCGACGAGGATGGTCAAGCAGAAATCGCAACTCCTCATAAAGGCCCGAGTCGCGCGGTACGACGATGGACATGATCCAAATGACGAAACGCAACATGACGGGGAAGCCGGTGTTGCCAAGAAGGATGAGAAAGCTCATCAACAGCAAGGGCCAGACAGCGGTATTGAACGAGTTCATGCTGTCGGGGGTCAAGGTGTAGCCCAGATCCATAAAAGCAGAGCTCGCGGTGAAAAAGGCCCACCAAACTCTGCTTTGGCCAGCCTGGTCGACAACCTGACCCCAGTGGTCCTTCTTGAGGATCCACGGCAGCAAACCGACAAGTCCCACCAGAAGGAAACCGAAGAAGTAGCAGAGGATGATCTTTTGCAACAACTTCAAGACACGGTACTCAATACCTCCCAACTCCTCGCGCTGCTCTTCCGTCAGGTCGTGGAATTGAGAGTTGCGTCCTAGTGTCGGCTCCCAACTGAGGTAGGGCGTAGGCTCCATCTTGTCTCTGGTAAAGGCTGACCGCATGGCGGAGAGCGATGCGCGCCTAGACATCCTCGAATTCGTCCGCTGCAGTTTAGAGGCGTCTACCTCCTCGTCAACACGGTTCATGGTAGATGTCCGTGTGTTCTTCCGGAACTTGAGATGGTTTATTTGTGGCACGAAAGAGTGGGTGAAGGTCTTCGCATCGTCGACAATATCTTCCGTCAGCGTTTCGTGTAGCTTGTTCCTGTCGGGTTCCTCGATGGTGATGGCTTGTGGGCGACCATTGAGCATCACCATGGGCGTAGGTTGGGCTGGCTCGCCGTCGTCCTCCTCGGCGGAATCGTCGACCCGCCTAGGCTTAGCGCCACGCTCCATATCTCTCGGACCTGGAATTCGAAGAACCTCGTCGTCTCGATTGCGCTGTCGCTCAAGGATGGCGATATGCTCCTCGTCCGACCTAAGGGGAGGAAGCTTTATCGCATCCAAGCCAAGTCCATCGCTCTTCTTCACGGTGCCGGCGAACCTGATCTCGGGCTGTCGACGGGTATCTTCGGGCTGATCGGGGTCTCGCTGATCGAGGGGCGCGCGGCTATCGTATGTAGGCTTCTTGAACGAGCCCAACATGATGCCGTCGTTGGTCATGCGTGGACTACCAGAACCGTGCATGACGGTGATCTCTCTGCCAGCAACACCTCTTTCCGCTTGTGATAGCATGTCGGCGCGCATCTGCGATTTTGACTTTGAAATCGTGCCTCTCCGCTGCTTGGCATCCTGGACGATGGTCTGCAACTTCTTTTCGAACCAATACCTTCGTAGGGAAACCGTGTAATAGCCGATTGCTATTGGATTAGTGAGCCAGGACAGAAAGAAGATGACGGCCTGGGAAAAGGTGTTGACCAGGTTAAGATCAACGGTGTTGAGGCCGCCCTGGGTACACGACCCAGCAGCGAAGAAGAGGGCGTCCACATAGGCGATTTGGCCCCGGTGAGAGGCGTAAATAAGAATTGACCCGACTATTGTGAGGCCGATGATAAGGGTATCTATTCACCGTCAGCATGGAAACATTGTTTATGGGGGTGGGGGTAAGAACTTACAGTGTACTGTTTGATACTTGAAGTGGCTTTCGGTTACTAGTCTCCTAGGCTGAAAACCAATATAGTGACCTATCCGCACCCATTTCTCATGGGCTATACTGCGAAGTCGTTCCATGGTGGGCGACAATCGCGGGAGGTCGTATTATGGTAAAAGTTGGCCCCTGAATAGTGAAGGGTGTCGTCAAGCAAATAGGGGATAGAGGACCGGGGTTGGAGAAACAGGAACGGAGACGGCTCCGGAATCGCCTGAAGTCGACGCAAAGGTCGAAACGGGCAACTGGTGATGTGTGCCTCTTGTGTATGTAGTGAAAGTAAAAAAAAAGGTTGATCGAAGTCTCGGCGTGGGTGGCAGGGTGGTGTGGTAACAGATTCGACTGTTGAGAGATCAACAGAAAGGATTACTGGATTAAGACAAAGGCATATGTGATGGAGGGGCGGGGTCTGGGGTATTTGAGGAAGATAAAAGCAAGTGAAGGGTATTGATAGAGAATTATATTGAAAGTAGAGGTAGTAAGGATCCGGTGATAAAGGTTTGTGAAGGGACGGAAGAGAGAAGGAGGGATAGGATCAGAGGACGGAATTGGATTGATAAGAAGTGATGATTGCATCCACTCGTTCGGTAGAGTGAAATACGAGAGACTCCAGTTCTGTTGGTTGCTTTTGGTGGTTTTAACTGAAGAGATGAAGACTGAGGTCTCCGTTGCCGTTTCCAGTCCAGGGGGGTTTGGCCGAGCAGAAGACGTCCGGGTGGCAGGAATGGACACTTCCCTTGTGGACAGGACCAGCAACCGAGGGTTTTTCTTTCTCTTATTTCCGGACCTGGGGCTGATTTTCAAAGCCCTCAAAAGAGCTTGTTCTGTGTCCCGGATGACCTCAAAGTCGAAAAGGCGCAATCCGAATGTTGACTTGGACCCGATCCTCAAAAAAGTTCGAGGAACAGCAAAAAGCGAGGTGATAGGCACCGTTTCTTAAAATGCCAAGCAAGAGCCAAGAACAAGACCCGAGTGCTAGATCGCAGAGAACGCAACAACAGAGGGTGCCGTCAAAAGGTTGCCGCCAAGCCCTAGGGTTGGTGGTGTTGAAAACCGGGTGGCTCCAGCCCAGAGTCAGGGTTAAAGCCGATAGAGAAAAGTTCGAGTTTAGTCTGTCGGAGGGGCTGGGCGGGTTGCATCAATCGGATCCACAACGGTTCAAGGGTGCGCTAGCGCATGCATATATAACACTTTAAAGTCCCGATTGATGAACCGTGAAGTCGAGCACTGTTCCAGTTTCAGCACGTGGGGTATGTGCCGAGTCGTGAGTTGATAGATTGATCGTCAAAGGGGGGACGAGAAAGAGGGAGAAAAGTCAAAAAAAAAACATGTAAAGGACCTCGGGTCAACAAAGAACACGTCCCGAGCTGGGGCCAACTTAAAAGAGAACAGACTACTGTCAGACACTGACAAGGGCCGCAGGGGCCTATGTTCGCCGGGGCGTCCCCAGCAAGGGCCAACTGAAGCATCATGGAGCCATGGTGGAAGTTAGGGCAAGCCGACAGGAGGAACCCGACCTCAAGAGCTGGAGGCAAAGACCACCACCGCCCGCCGGTAAACCTCACTCCACGACCGTCACGGTCAGGGGGGTCATCCGCAGAGCCGGTCGTCGTCGGGCACACAATGACATTCGAGTCGACGGTGATCAATCATTTTGGCTTGGTTGGCTGTGTGAATCCGTAACCAAGCTTGCCAAGTAATAAGACATAGGATCATCGACTAGTGACTATCAATGTTGACGAAGGTCGGGTCGGGTTTAAAAAGCGAGGTTACTTGCAGTAGGTACTCAACTCACGTCATCGATGGCATCCAATAGCGACAGGATTCAAATCCGATCCCTTATCAAGGAGATCAGCAAAAGGCCGAAACACTGCAGTTTGCGCATATGAAGGCCTAAGGTTGTGCCGCTGTTAAAACAACGGCGCCAAAACAACCTTGAGATTGGAAACTCTGGGAGGAGACAAGCTATCTCATCAAAAAGGCATCAAACGGCAACGCCGCTGCAGGTCAGGTCTGATAGCAATTGCCTACCTAGCATCCATGCAACCGCGGGAGATGCAAGTGACTAGAAGCGACGGAAGCTGACGGGGTTTCGAGCGATCTTGCGGTCAACCACAAAAGGTTCCATTGACGACATTGCGCGATGCTCATTGTACAAGGTGCCTGGGTACCGAATCTAGACCACGACGGGAAAGAGTCCGGGGCGGTGGGTGTCCCGATGAGACTGACTGGTCGACGACCATCTCATCACTCTGTTCAGATGACACGTCCCCAATGCGCACCACGCATCTACTCCCGTCGTCAGGTCTACTTGCAGCTACCCCTCATCCAATCTCAATAATTGTTGAGAAAAGAAGCCTGAACAATTCAATTGTGTGAAGAGGATGTGCTTATCTGACACAGAGCCGTGATCAAAGACTCTCAGTCATCTCACTCGATCACACAAAGGATCCTCCGTCTCTTTCTCTCGAGATCTCCAACGTCGAGTTCAGTTCAGTTCACCTGCCTGTTCAACCAACAACTTCAATGGACAAGGTACAACCTTATACGCCCCTTCTGTACACGCTCTGACCCGTTCACAGCCTGGGAAGGCCTGCGCACCCAGCTTTAAACCCTGAATACCCAATCGCCTAAGTAGCTCCGATTGCGGCCAAGAAAACTTGTGCAGCTAGTAAATATATTCGCTAAAGTAGTAAAACGAAGCTTAAAGTCCTTTAAATCGAAGGGGTTCTATTTTTAAGCGCGCCCTGAAATCTCCCCGGTTCTACTATGTATGTAGTTTATGTAGTGTACATAAGAGTTGAAGAATGGTGGTGCCAAGCTTTTCCGTCGTCCACCCTCTATTCACGCTTCTTTTTTCCAAAATGACGGGAGTACCGGTTTCGGGTTTCAACTGCCGAACAGGAGTGACAGGCTGTACCAATTGGCCGGCTCGGTTATCTAAGCGATGATTTTCTGGGTGCTGAAACTGTGGGATGTGTGATGTGTGATGGAGATTGGGGGGATGGACGTTGGTTGTACCTATGTAGACGAACTGAAGCCTTGTCATACACTCCCTTTTTAAACATATGTGTCTCGCCAAAATCAGAATTCAGCTACTGCAAACTCCTGGCAGATTCGAGCAGACCTGCGAGCTTTAAACACAGCAATGAACAGAGCGCAGCTTGGTGTGCTTTTAGGGTCTAAGTCTTTCTGAGACCTGACATAAGCAACCTGTATGCTGGTTCAATAGTCTGATTACCTACAGGACCTGGAGATTCTGGTGGTCAGATCTGCCAGTGCTTTGCAGTAGCATAGCTGGATCATCCTGGTCATTCCGAGACTATACTGTACATACGTAGATGCATACGTAGTACCAAAAAGACCTATATCATCAATGTAGAGCCGAGCAAAGAAAGAAAACCCTGATGAGAAACATGGAACCTTGATACTTATCACTTCTTCCATGAATATTCGCGAGTGCAACCGGATTGTCAACGTGTTAATGAAATCTCGATCCAAAACACTCGGATTCAGACCCAGATGGGAAACGACGGAGTTGTCGTCCGCATCATCATCCTACAGCTTGAGGATACCACGACATTAGGTGATTTTTTGCAGACGGTCTATCAACCGGCATGCAGTAACTCCATGGCGGAGAATACATAAGCTTAGTCTGTTTGACAGCTTTTGTGGCAGTGTTGTTTTGTGTACATGTTACCAGCGTTCAAGGAATGGTGCAAGCCGATTCTCTTGTTGCCTTGTTAGATGAGGTGGGTGCGAGTTTGTAATGGGAACACGGAGACTCCGCAGTTTGGAGTTCACATGTTAGCAGGATTGTTTACTTAACATACTACTAGAAGTTAAGGTGGGTTACCAAAGTAAATTGATCTCAAGACGGATTGAGCCATTTTCGGTCATCATCATTGTTAATTGAAGAGTCTTTGAAGTAAAAGTTCAAGAGACTTAGAGACATTGAGCAAGGTTGGACAAAGTCCCAACAAAGACGGAAAGAAAGGCGTCCGGTTATTAGTGGAAATCTTCCGCCAAGCTGCCTTTAGAGCTCCAATGTTCATCGAACACTAGCGCGTGCACGAAATCTCAGCGCTGGACTCTGACCAACTCCACGACTCTGGCACCTCATCTCTGACAAGAGAACCCTCTCTTCATGTGGTATCCAGACACTGCCGCACAACGAACTCAACCGGACCGGGCGACCTTGGGAAAAACCCATGGAATTCTTTTGCCCCGGGGATTTATCATACATGTACATGGTATACACAGCGGTCGTCTGTTCCCCCTTTTCACAGATCCCGGCTTTACTCTCACTTCGAGGTCACTGTAGCTTCCTCAAAAAGGGAAGGGATATCCCATAGTTTCAGAGAATAATCCCCTCTCACATCCCATCATCACACATTCAGGCCCAAGGAGACTTAGTTCTTCTTCTTAGACTCCTGACCCTTCTGCTTTCCACCACCGCCACCAGTACCGCCCGTCAAGCCCTTACTGCTCAACACCTTCCTCATCTTCTTCCAGGCGAACACGTACTGCTCGACGCTGCCCATGTCGTGCTTGGGCTGGCGCATGTACATGAGCTTGGCGCGTCTCGCGCGCTTGGCCCGCCTCTTGATGATCTCGATGCCCGCCACGTTCTTGTTGTAGATCTTGTACCACATCTCGACGCCGACCTTGCCGAGGTGGTTTCTGAGGAGGATCGCAGTGTCGATGCCCGAACGGCGGATGGCCAGGCACACGCCCGCAAAGGGTTCGCCGCCGCGACGGTGCGTCACCATGAGCACGTCGCCGACGCGGGCGGCGTGGCGCGCCTTGGAGAAGAGGGCGGTGCGCGCACCGGTCGGGTCCATGCGCGCGATCTGCTGCTGGGTCAACAGCGGCATCGGGTCCGAGGGAGGCTTGGTCATGAGCGGTGGCAGCTTCGAGTTGGCGATCTTGAAGGCTTTGGACTTGGTTACTACGCTGGAGGGAGGAGGGGTCGTCCGGTTCTTGGGGGGTGTGAAGACGGCGAAAGCGGTGCGGGTCTTTTTGGTATTCTTATCGGTGATCCTGACTGTTGTAGTAGTGGGTGTTGGTTAGCTATGTAGGTAGATGGGATGACACAAATGGTGACGTGAGGCCGTACAGAAGTTGTGATCGGGCAGGGCGCCGGTAGACTGGGTGGTGGCTGTCGCATAGCCCCGGATGAGGGACTGGCATAGGCCGGCCTTGAGGCAGCCCAGAGGCCGTCGGGAGAGCGGTGCTGTCACGTTCATGGTGTGTTGTCGTGTGCGGTGTCCCGGACTCGGAGTCGGACTCACTGGACCGCCAGAAGTGGAATTGGCGAAGCAGTGGCAGCTCTCCTCCACGGCCGAAGGTCGAATTCGCGGGACCCGGGGGCGGGCAGGCTGCACAAGACGTTGGAAAATGGATCTTCGAGCAAGACGGTGCTGGCTCCCGATTGGCCATGCGCAAGGTACAAGACCCACAAAAAAGTCTAAGGGCCAATCACAGGCCTCATTCGCGGCTACAGGGGGGTTACTTTTTGACGGCGGGCTGTCTTGCGCTTTTCCCTTGGCGACACTCCCCTCCACGCCTCGCTCTCTTGGGTCCGCTCGCACGGTTGGGGTCGTGAATTCAACATCGAAGAACCACTTTTATTTACGTCCGTCCGGTTTCCTGTCTCCAGTCGACTCCGGTGTCTGGCCTCCAACTCCCGACTACCCTCTTTGTCCTCCGTCCCCTCCGAGTCCGGTCGCGTCCCACCAACCCCGACCGACCGCACACCAACATGGCCGGCAGAGCTCCCCAGCATGCCCTCCGGGTAGGGTGCAGGGCAGTCCCCGAGGCTCTCGCGAAGCCCGCGCAGCAATCCAGATGCTTGTCGTCGACCGTACCTCGCCAAGGCATGTCTCCCAAACCGTCGCCATCTATTCGCTCTGTCGCTGGAGCTCGATATGCGAATGCGATAAACCCCGCTCGGCTTCATGGCAGCTGTCACTACATGGCTGTCTTCATCCAGACTTGCTAACACCTCCGCCTACAGCCACCTACCCCGTCGTCTCCTTCAACAAGACCTCGTCCCCCGAACTCAAGGAAGCCCTCGAAACCCTCCGTGAAAAGGTCATTCTTCCCACCTACCTGCCGCCCGAACTACGACAGAAGATCTTCAACAAGAAGTATGAGAAGGAGCTTGCGCACGATCCCGTCACCATCCAGATCGATGGCCAGCCCCAAAAGTTCAGCTACATCAACATGCTGACGGACATGCCCAACACCCCCAAGAACATCCGGGTCGCCCTCATGAACATGAAGAACGGCGGCGACTTTGCCAACCTTTCCGGCCTCCTCGAGGGTATGCACCGCGCGAACCGCAAACTCCCATACTGGCTCTCTGCCCAGATTGTCCGGAAAGCATGCAAGGCCGGCCATCTGCAGCTCATCCTGAACATAGTCCGCGACGTCAAGCGCACCGGCTTCACGCTCGAGCGCCACGAGACCGTCAACGAGATCTTGCACTGGATTCAGCGTTCCGCCTGGAAGAGCGACTATAGCGAGCCAGAGACGCGCAAGGCGCTCAAGGAGGTTCAGGAAATTTTGGAAGCCCTGGAGGGCGACGAGAGACACACGAGCAAGGACCGCAAGAGGCAGCAGGCCGTTACGGGGTTCCCGTACCAACGCGACCCTCAGTTCCTCGCCGCCAGGCTAAACTTGGCGGCCGAGCTCGCTGCTCGCCAGCCCGACAGCGCCAACGACGTCAAGAACCTCGTCAAGTACGCCGAGCAGCTGGTCAAGTTGTGGCCAGCGGACAAGGCCCTCTTGGATATGTACACGGATGAGGCGTACGTTGCCAGGGTCGATGTCCGGTACCTCATCAAGCCTCAAGTGCACCTTCGCTATGCTAGTTTCATCCTCCAGGGCTTGAAGCAGGCGGCCAAGATCGTCGGGCAGACCGGGCATGGCCCGCTGGCGGCGCAGTTGATCAACAGGGCGGCTGCTGTCGAGGCGGAGAGCCAGTTGGCCTATGCCAAGGTTGACGATGGCATGGCCGGCCAGAAGATTTACGAGATGGTTGTTGGTGGAAAGAAATAAAGGCTTGTAGGCAATGATTAACAGAACGAGCTGTTTCCAATCTTTTTCTCGTCATCCTCTTGCGAGGTATGGTACGTATAGGCGACTAGCTTTGTATATGTAGGATGTATGACGGAGTGTAAGATACCATGAGTTGACAAATGGCACAAAAGTAGACAAAGAACCCTGAAACTTTTTTTCTTCATGAACGATACCCAATTACCTGCTATGTACAATCAACTATTTGTCTTCTTCTTTCTGTTTGTTTGTTTATGTTTCTTTTCTGTCCCCACTATGGCAGAACGATGTACTTCTGCAAGTGCTCAGGGATCGCGCCCAAAAGGTTCTTCTGCTCCAACCACTTTTTCGAGAACAACCGGTCCGCATACCTGTACGCGCCATCGCACAGCATCGTCACAACCGTCGATCCCTTTCCGAGCTTCTCCGCAACCTCCTTAGCCGCAACGACGTTGAGGGTCGAGCTGGCGCCAAGGTACAGGCCCTCCTCATCCAGACACCTGTACACCATCTCAATGGTCTTCTCGTCGCTGATGGTCATGGATCCATCCACCAAGTCCACATCCTGCTTCAAGTTGTCGGTGATGCGGCCCTGGCCAATACCCTCCGTGATGCTCGACCCGCTGCGCTCAACCAGCTTGCCGCCCGAGCTGAAGTACGAGTGCAACACACTGCCGGGGGGATCAGCCAAGAAAGACTTGACCCTGCCGCCCGAAACCTCCTTCAGATACCTCGTCGTGCCGGCAAAAGTGCCACCGGTGCCCGTCGCGCAAGTGAAGGCATCAACTTTACCTCCCGTCTGCGCCCAAATCTCGGGGCCGGTCGTCTCGATGTGCGCCCTGCGGTTGGCAATGTTGTCGAACTGGTTCGTCCACACGGCATTGTCCAGACGCTCGGCGTGCCGGCGCGCCTGGTGGTTGTAGTTCTCCGGGTTCTCGAACGCGACGGCGGGCACAGGGTACACCTCGGCGCCCAGCAAGCGGAGCAGGTCGATCTTGCCCTGCGACTGCGTGTTGGGCATGTAGATGACCAGCTTGTAGCCCTTGGAGCGGCACACGTGCGCCAGGCCGATGCCGGTGTTGCCGGCGGTTCCCTCGACGACGGTGCCGCCTGGCCGAAGCAGGCCGCGCTCCTCGGCGTCCTTGACGACGTAGAGGGCCGCGCGGTCTTTGACGGAACCGCCGGGGTTCATGAACTCGGCTTTGCCGAGGATTTCGCAGCCGGTTTCTTCGGAGAGGCGGTTGAGGCGGATGAGGGGGGTGTTGCCGATAGCTTAAGGGAGAGCGAGAGGTGAGTGTTAGTGGTATGCTTATTTGTTGAAGGAGATGTAAGAGGATATGACTAGGCAGGGAAAAGAAGCATACCTCCGGTCAAGCCCTGGGCGATACCCTGCGCCTTGGAGACGTTAAGGAGGTATTGGGAGGGCTCTTGCGGCGCGACCGCGGCCATCCTCCGGAGGGAGGTGGTCGCAAAGGTACGGACGCCGTGACGGAACATCGGGGATCGTATATGCAGGGAGGGACAGGAACGAGTGCGGCGTGCGCTACAGGTTGGACTAAGATATGCAAGACAATGGTCACACGAGGGAACAGAAAGAGGGAAAGAATGAATATTAAGAGAATGAATTATTTCGAAACACTACTTCCTCTCAAAAAGAACGACTAACGACTCATCAGTTTCCGGTTACGGGAGCGTGGGGGGCCCAAGTAGTACCGAATGACGGAATCCGGGTAGTGGGGCCATCCTCAGCTTTAACCTACCGGGCGGCCGGGCGGCGATTATCGGACCACCAGATTCCCGCTGTCACTGACCTCACGTTGCGATCCAGGAAGAAAACAGTGAACAGCCCAGCAGCAGGTGAGCGGTACCAGCAACAAGGAAAACTCAGGGTAACTGCACAAAAAAGGAACATGAAAGCATGAACCGTGGGGTTCGGATTTCAGGAACATGTTGATTGGTCGCCCTGGGATTTCAGGCGGGTGATGTCAAAAAGTTACAGCGGGGAAGGGACAATCCCGGGGAGCATGTCCCTAGCACTTTCACGAGCAGCGAACGGTAGGTACCGCCTGGGGCTAGAGGTAACTCTACACTAGTGGAAATTTGGAGATCGTTCAATCTTCAACAAAACAACATCAATATTTCTGGAAGGGAAAAAGTTGTCACCACGCGTCATTCGATTCAGCATCAGTTCCAACAACGAGCGTATTTCTATCTTCATACGCTTCGACTATACGCGATCTTGTAACTTCTAGTTATCTCTTCGAGCAACAAGGAATCGACATCCGATCCCACCAATATTTTTCCCACGATGAAGTGGTAAACGCGGCGCATCGTTAGACACCAAATTTTCTGCGTTCCTCACAAAGTGGGCGACATCGACAGCAAAAATGACGACCTTAGATCTCAATCTCGATCCCAAACACAAACATCCCGACTTGCCCCTCCCAAAAGAGATCAACGAAGAAGATTGGAGCGATTCCTCGGACGATAGCGATGTCGAAACTGCCAACGACGGTGAGGCCGCCCAACAGCCGCAGCAGCAGGTGGAATGGCTTGCCACCTCGCGCGCGAAGCGGTCCACGGCCGGCAACCGCATGAAGTCGATGCTCGCCAACGAGGAGCCTGCCGCCGAAGACTCGGATCTCGAACTCCTCTTTGCCGAAGACGAAGACGACGCTGGCTTTACCGACGAGGACAAGGATGACGCGTCCGATGTCCACATGGACTCGTCCTCGGACGACGAAGACGACAAGGAGGGCGCCGCCGCCGACGACCTCGAGGGTGAAAAGGAGCTGGAGCGCCAGGCAAGGGAAAAGAGGAACGCACAACGGAAGAGGAAAGCCCAGGAGGCTATTCCCATGAAGTTCAGGAAAAAGGTCCGCATCGAGCAGCCGCCGTCAGCCACAGGAGACAGTGCCGCCGGGAGTCCCGCCCCGTCGACGACAGGCACTCCTCCTGCTTCCTCTGTCCGGCAAGGACCGACCCCCCGCCCGCCTAGACCCAAGAAAAAGTCGGAAAGAACGAGTTGGTTGCCGACCCCGGCCGATATGCCCACGCGAGCGTCCGAGCGCAGGACGACCAAGATGAGCAAGGAACAGCTTCATCAGAAGATGATCGACGATGAGATCCGCCGGAAGAAGCTGATGGAAAAGATGGAGAAAAACGCAAAAAGGCTGGAGGCATTGAAAAAGCCACCAATGACGCAGGCGGAGCGGCTGGCTGAAGCAGCTGTTGTGGAAAAGAGGAACGAGAAGAGCTTGAATAGATGGGAGGAGGCAGAGAAGGTGCGGGAAGAAGAACGCTTGAGAAAGATCGCGGCCTTGAACAATCGCAAGCTTGACGGTCCGGTGGTTACTTTTTGGAGTGGTATTCAGACATTGGAGGAAGGACAACAGAAACACGTTGGCAAGATGGTGTCTATGGAGGAGAAGCCGGTTAGGAGGAAGAGGCAGTCAGTTAGTGCTACTCTTGCCGCTCAGGAGGCGGCCGAGAAAGAGAAGGCCAAGGCTGAGGAAGCCTCCAAGCAACCACCATCGACTGAGAAGGGAGATATCCAGCCGACCGAGGCGACAACCAAACAGGACAATAAGGCGGAGGAGGCACAAGTGGAAAAAGCAGATCCGTCAACAGCATTGCCCGAACAGCCAAAAGAGCCAATGCCAACTCCAGACGTTGTTATGAAGGATGCACTCGAACAACCGCAGCAAACACAACCTCCTACACTCGCACCTATTCGAGGTCCTATGGCCCCACCACCTATTCCTCCTCCGCCGCCGATGGAAACGAAGACTACACCCTCATCTGGAGTTCTAGCCGCCCCTGTTCTAGCCCCACCATCAGGAGTTGCGCCTCCTATGCTCGATGCTCAGATGCCCGGGCTTGCATTTCCTTTCAGCAACGGCATGTCTAACGTCCTTGCGCCGCCTAACACTACTTCGCCTCTTTCAATGCCTCCGTCTTCCGGAGGGTTGAGCACTCCTGCTCCTCCTCCAGCTCCAGCTCCTCCTCTCATTTCTGCACCGGTGACATCAGGCCCTACGACCACTCTCACCTTTGCGCCTACACACATCCCAACATCGGCTCCTGATGTTGATCTAGCTCCTCGTGATACATCTTCACCAGCGACTACAGTGATTACAGCTACTATTCAGACTAAGCAGGCATCGACGCCGCCCTCTTCGCAGCCCGCCACACTTAGCCCCGAGAAAACAAACAAGGAGAATAAACCGGCGGTACCACAGAAGGGCGACAAGGGTGAAGGTGGTGGCAAGGGCGAAGAAAGTAACAAGGAGAAGAAATCCGAAAACGCGGAGAAGGGACCAGATGGACCTCAGGAAGGGTCGACAGTACCCACTGATCAACCTGCCGCCGAAGGAGTAGAAGGGAAAACGGTGAACAAAGTCACCCGTAGCTGCATCATTCTGCAGAATTTCGATGAAGCCGCTATCAAGGATAAGCAAGTCCAGACGCAGATTATCTTTGGGAGGAGGATGGAGAAACTTGCCAGTGAGCTCCCCCCCCCCCCTCCCCGGTGCTCTTTGACATCTCTTTTTGCTTCAGATACTAACAATATCCAAGAACCCGCCCACCCTCCACTCTGCGCCGTAACCGGCCACCCAGCCCGTTACCGGGACCCCAAAACCGGCCTCCCTTACTACAACGCCTATGCCTACCGTGAGATCCAACGCGTGCATAGGGGTGATTACAAATTCAGTGCGCTGTTAGGAGCGTACGTAGGCAGCGGGACGTACGCAGCCAAGGGAGTACCAGAAAGGTTCTTGAACCCCAACGGAAAAAGATCAACACCAAAAGAGGACCCAGCAAAGCTAGCAAAGCTGAAAGAGGCTCAGGAAGCGGAGAAAGAGAAAGAGAAACAGGCTTCCGAAAAGGCCAAGGAGGTCGAAGCCGGGGACAAAAAGCTGGATAATGTTCAAGCCACTGAGCTCCCGCCTCTGAGGGAACCAAAGGTGCCGCATCTGCCACGAAGGGCAAGTGGAACAGAGGTGATTACAACCGCAAAAGCGAGGAGTAAGAGCACGAGCAAGGAGACGACGATACCATCTGAGCTGAAACGGAAATCATCTACGTCCTCGCTACCAGCGACGATGACGGGGCCGGTGGTTCAGGCTAAGCTGGAGCCGATCGATGATGTTGCTCTTCCACCCAAAGCAAAAAGTGCTCCTGCACCCCCTACTTGTAAGCCGCCGGCGGCGGCGACAACAACGACAGCAAAACCATCACCACAACTGTCAACGCCAACGCCGCCACTACAAACTCAAGCCCAGTTCAAACTTGTGGATGACGCGGAGACACAGCAACAACAACAACAACAACAACAACAACAACAACAACAACAACAACAACAACAACAACAACAACAACAACAACAACAACAACAACAACAACAACAACAACAACAACAACAACAACAACAACAACAACAACAACAACAACAACAACAACAACAACAACAACAACAACAACAACAACAACAACAACCACCACCACCGGCAAAATCGACTTCATCATCAAATTCACAGTCAACACCCAAGGCATCACAACAACCGCAAGGCGAGTCTTCACGGGCTCCTCCTGCTCCGACCCAACCTACGGCTCCAGCTTCATCTTCAGCCCCAACTAAGCCAGCCCCAGCCGAACCACTACAACCACAACAGCCTCCTCAAGCACCACCCGTGGCAGATGCTCGCTTCCAAAAACCCGCTCCTGTGCCGGATATGTCGTCGTAGCGTGAACATGGCGCATCGAATAGGGAGAGGAGGCCTCGGAGGAGTTGTTGGTTGGATGTGGTCCTGAACTGATCCAGATAACGTTGATAAGATACGGTGTGGGAAGTCATAGTGTAGTTGTAGTTGTAGTTGTAGCTGTAGTTGTAGTTGTAGTTGTGGCATAGGACTGACTAGCCTGGTGTACTTGTATTGGTTAGTGTTCGAATAAGTAAGGACAGAAGGAAGAGTAAAGAGTAAGAGTAAGAGTAAGATATAGATAGGATAGGGCCGGGACTTGGAGGGTGGTGTAAGCATGTTTCAGTTCCGCTGTAAAGAAGATACCAAACATAGTAAAAAGAGCAAAACGATACGATACTACGCATTCATCCCCCTCCATAACGGTGGTTCCTCTGAAATCCTTCCTTCCTCGTGGCGTTCGTTTGCTGTTCACGATTATTTCCGATCCACGAAGCATTCATTATTCCTGCACCCAATGAACCAATTCATAACAGTAAACTAGTATAGTGACATAAATAGTAGATAGAGAGATCGTAACAGGTGATTCAATCATTACAGGTATTGTTCTGGTTTGAATTGAAGTCACTTATAACTGATGACTGATTGTACGTTTCGTTGCTTATGTTGAATCTCTGTTTGGTTACTATACATACCCCCGTTTGGCTTCATGAATGGATGGATGGATGTGACAGGTCAACGAAAAGTTCAACTCCTTACAATAATGGGATATGTTGAGAATCACATGCAAAAACCAGTGTGATTTTCGGTACACTCCTAGTCTACTGCGCCAAGCTGTGTGATATGTAGTGTATGGAGAAAATCCACGAAATGGAAATCAAAATCCCAAAAAGCAAATCCCATTCATTCTCTTCATGAATTCCCCCACGCGATGGGTCAAGTTTCCGGAGGAACAAAGAGTTATTAAGAAATTCTTGAATCCAATATGATGGTAATAGTAATATGTGCGAGCACTAACGGACAGAGCTTGGCCAGATAACGAATGAACACCAGAAGTCTTCCGCGCGCAGACATCGGTATGATGCCGGCGCGGTTTCTTGGTACGTTCATTTTTTTTTTTTTCTGGTCCGAGTGGAGAGAAAGGCGGCCCTCTCTCTGATCCTAGGGAATCA
Organism: Neurospora sp. FGSC 26628; assembly: GCA_009805345.1. Classification (NCBI taxonomy): domain Eukaryota; kingdom Fungi; phylum Ascomycota; class Sordariomycetes; order Sordariales; family Sordariaceae; genus Neurospora; species Neurospora sp. FGSC 26628. The sequence goes on from RAOO01000010.1 coordinate 375,238, forward strand.
ACCACAACCACAGCCACAAGCCAACCTAGGCCAACTCAGGTCTCCCTCTCCCATCCCTCACATCTCCAGTCTTCCCCATCCCCTTGAACCGAAAGGAAACGACCTGGCCAGGTACGCTCTGCGATACCTCTCTTTGTGCGATGGCGCCAGGTCGACTCGTTTCCCCCACACATGCTCAACCTCCCTCCTTTCCCTCCCAACTCCTCAGCTCCGTCCGTCTGGGTATCGGTATGCAGGGCTGTCGGCTCGTCACTGCTTTAATTGCACTCTAAACAACGGGTAATATCGAGGCGCCCTATGCCGTTTAGATGTCGATCTGTGAATGTCTCCCTTTCCCACCCCCTTCATTTCATGATCGCTTCCAGGTTGTAACAAAAAACGGGGCCGGCGGGGCCAAAAAGATTCCTCAATGCAGGAGTATCCCGGTCTCACAGAATCAAGCACTTCTTGTCCCTTTTACTTGTCTTTTTCTGAGGCGGCTCCAGTGCCGCAACGATGGCCTAAAAAAGTGGGTGTCAGCTTTGGCGACTTTCACGACTCACCGACAATAGCCGTCCTGGGAATTGCCTACCTCATCAAACACGTTCTTGAGTCCTTCCTGCGTCAGCGCACTGCACTCGACGTACTTGACGGCGTCAAGATCCTGGGCAAGCTTCTCTCCCTGCTTGAACTCTATCATTGACTGCTTGCGCTGGGCAAGCTTGTCCCTCAGTTCCTTGTCGGAGCGCAAATCCTTCTGGGTTCCGACGATGAGGAAGGGCACGCCCGGGCAGTGATGGTTGACTTCGGGGGCCCATTTCTGGGACACGTTTTCGAACGAGGCGGGCGATGCAACGCTGAAGCAGATAAGGAAGACGTCGGTCTGGGGGTATGATAGCGGACGTAAACGGTCGTAATCTTCTTGTCCTGCAGTATCGAACAGGCCGAGCGTGTAGGGCTCATCACCGATCCTGAAGGGGGTTGCGCTTATCAGCTAAAGTCCGGATGAAATATATATGCACCTGTGCATGTGCGCATTGATGGGATCGGGGAATTGAGAGAAGGGCAACGTACATGACGGTGACGGCATAGTTGTCGAAAACTGTCGGCACATATTCCGAGGGGAACTTATTTGTTGTATAGCTGATGAGGAGACATGTCTTTCCAACGGCACCGTCACCGACGACTACGCACCTAGAGAGGGAGGGATAACGGTTAGCCTTGTGTTGCTTCTGACTGAATGCAATTGCGATTGCGATCCGGGAAATGGGATCCCACATGCATCCCAAAGATGCGTGTAAGTGAAGTCAAGCACGGAGCGGAGCGGTCTAGACCGTCACCACAGCAGCGACGCTTATAGCACTATATACATACTTGATAGTTCCCGTCACCATGTTGTTGACTGATGGCGCCCCAGACGGGTTGCAGGACGAGTCGCGGGCTTGATGCTAGGCTAAGAGCTCGACGACGGAGGTGACAGAAGATGGAGGAGCGATGCAGCGAAGCACTCTCCTTATCGCGCGCTGTGATCAACGGTGAATCGGTGTGGGCGACGGCGGAGTGGAGTCGAAGGGATAAGACGAAGCGGTTTAGGTTGGGGGGTGGGATGGATGGATGTTGATGTTAGGTTGGCGGTGGTGGCCGGGCACTTTTGGCGGTACGGAGAACGGACAGAGTGGTCGATGACGGAGTGAGAGGGTTTGCTGCTGGGGAAGTTGGAGTTGATGGCGGGAGTAGGTGTCCCAGACGAGTAGAGTGTGATGGAGAGTGGGCGCGAAGAGGTAGTAAAGTGTTACTAGGTAGTGAAGACTGAAGCTCACTGTAGGCGGCGGGCGGGCGAGTTGCGGTGGATGGAGAGCGGAGGGAGTGATTGAGTGGATGGAATGGGTAAACTATGTATGGGTGGCCTAGGTGGATGGTGGAGGACCTATGAATGGCTGCCCTGGCCTTGCAATGGATTGGACGGATTGGATGGGGGGAATGGGGGATGGGGATCCGACCGCCAGTGACAGAACAGCGATCAGTTGGGTCTATTGAGAGGATATCTGTATGAGGCGTAACGTCTGCCAGAAAGGGGATATCAATATTTTGATAACAGGATCAATAAGTGTCAAAATGACTCGGGATTTGTTTGCCCAGCGAGAACAAATATCAAGTAAAATCCGGCAATTTGTTACAAGGGACCGGTGGTGGCCCAGTTGGTGGTAGTGGTTGTGGGCTTTAGGTTTAGGTTGGTGTTCAATCAGCCTCATGAAATTTAGACTTGACAGCCAAAGTCAGAAAAGAGACCAAGGAAAAAGTGAGGGAGGGTATGGCCGGTGGGAGATGAATCGACGTTGGCGGGAGAAAGCGCCTTGGGGGACTTTCGAGAACTGGGAGCAGTGTGCCTTCGACACTCGAACCTGGCAGGTGCAGGCGCGCAGGTGGCAGGGCGGGAAGGGCAGTATTGGCACTCGTCGGCAGACTGTGCACACAGACACCGCCCGCTGGCAGGCGGGTGGAGGGAACTTCCCGCTTGAGTTATCCATGTCGCTATCACAGGCTTCCCGTTCCCTTTCTCATCTGCTACTGTTACCTTCCTAAACACGACTAACATGTCCCGTCACACACATTACTGCTTAGTCGGGCAAGATTTTCCCTCATGCCGATTGCCCGTTGCTAGCTCGGCGGTTGCATAGCTGGCCGCGCCGCTAGAGTACATTGCTAGTCGATAAGTGATGCTATCGCCAGGGGTACTGCCGTCGCCAGCGGGCTATCCAGCGTGCACAAGTCACCACGGGCTGGCACCATCGGGGCTGACAGTGGCGTGCCAGTTGTCTTGGGCTTATCGACGGGCCGGTCGATCAAAAGCACAGTGCATATAGCCGACACCCTTCCGCTTTTCATCTGACTGCATCTCAGTTCTTATTTGGATTTCATCTGAAAAAAAAAAACCATCACCGGCATCTCTTGAAGAGAACTCCTCAAGGGAGACCAGAACTTGTAAGGAAGCTGGCGAACTCGGGCAGGTTGGTTGCATTGCCGCCCATCAACAAACTCCCTGACGTAAACCGCAAAATGTCACCCATACGTACGACGTCACCAGAATTCCTGCGATATCCCTCTGGCATCTGCTTTTCCCTCGGAGCCACTTCCCCGTACTCGTCAAGACCACACACAACCTTTGGTCCAAGTTTGCCTCCACGTTGGCGTCAGGTCCGACCTTGACACCACATGGAAGACCTGCGCAGCCTTGGTGGCACCAAAGGGTCTTTGAATGGATGGACTGCGTCTTCTTCCAATGCTTCCATCCGTCGTCCACCACACATTATCCTGGCTCAATATCCCGGCTGTAATGTTGGCGTCTGCAAGCTGCGCTTCCGCGGCGTCTCTTGTTTTCCCACACAATGGGGAAGGTGCTTACATACACTTGGGGATAGCAGATGCACGACACATTGAGGCGCCGCCATGAGCCCCTTTGGATTATTCTCAGAGTCTCAGGGGCTACGGACCTGGCAGTCACAGTCACTTTGAAACTTGATTGCCATGTTTGTATCAACGGACTTGACGATACATACAGTACCCTGAGTGTCGATCTCCCTCGGCCCCAGATCTAATCAGAAACCAATATCATTCAGATGTCATGCACGACAGCAATCGGGGTCACAGTTCGGGGTCCTTGATAGCCTCAGCTCCATGACCCTGAAACAGCCGCCAACCCGGAAAGGGAACGTTTTTAATGGGTCAACACCACGAGAAACATGGCACACAAGAGGCGATCAATGCCATGTGGTTTGAGGGTTTCAGCCAGAAACAATCCGTTTTGAATATTTCATCTGCGCATATGTAAAAGCGAGAACACCACGAACCAACTTCCAACTTAGGGGTTAGGGTAAGGGTTAGCAATCATGTAGGGAGCCGTTGCCGCGAGCTGCAGTGGATGGTGCATTGCCCACGCTGCTATTTTGGAAACGCGTGAAACATGGAGTGTACAATTTATCATATGTTTGTATCAATTATAATGTTCATCAAATGAGGTGGATACTCTTCACCTAGACGAGGCCATCCATCGCACCTTTGAGATGTTGAATCGCCCGTACGAGAAATATGAGAAAAAACAAATGGGGAAGGTACGTACAACTCACCGCGGTGAGCCCGAGCCCGAGACCTCACCGAGCCAACAACGCTTCAAGGACACAACTCCGAATCTTCCAAAGACACAACCGTAACGATACCCATCCATCCCGCCAAGACCCCACCAAAGTTTGATCCTCAACTTGGCTCAATTAATCTTTTACAAGTTTCGAACCCAAATCGGGATTCAGTCTCATTAAACGCCTACGCGCCGAGCGGGAACGTCGCCAAAATCACCATCTCATTATTTTCGGATCCAGTCCAGTGCAACAGAAGCCCAGTCCACAGGGCCCTTATTTCGGGATAATTTCCCTTGTTACGGACAGCCAACCAAACAAAACACAAAACAACGGCCGGTAACACTCGGCTTAACAGGTTGACGCTGTCAATATCACATCGAGACCAGAGCTATCTGTGGCGATCCCGATAATCACGATAAGGTTCGGAATCAACCTGGAACGAAAGGGACGAGGGAACGGGGCAAGACTACGTCACACAAAGACCTCTATTCAGTCCGGCTAGGGAGCAGGAACATCACCGAGCCCGGTCCATCACTCAACACGGACCACCAGATTCATCAAAACCTTCCGCGTCACGTCCACATCCAAAATGACCACCATCACCACCACCACCTCCTCAAGCTCATCCACCAACCCCTCTTCCGCCTCCCAATCCCCTGCAGAAGACTACAACGCCCAAATCGACGCGCTCCTGACCCGCTACCTCCACCTTCTAAACGAGTACACCACCCTCCGCTCCTCGCTCTCCAGCCTGCAGGCCGGCATGTACCAGAACCTGGCGCGAGCGAACTTTGCCGCCGAACGCGGCGTGAGGTACGGGAAGGAGTACTTTGATGAGAGGATGGTTGCTAGTAGGAGGGTGAGGGTTGGGGCAGCAGGGAAAGGGGACAAGGAAGATGAGCGTGGGGGTGAGGGTGAGGATGAGGAAAAGGCAATGGTGGAGTTTAGGGTTGTGAAGGTTGATGAGGAGGGAAACAAGGTGGTGGTGAAAGAGAAGGAAGAAGTGGAGGATGTGAATGCGAAGAAGCAGAATAACAAGAATGCGAAGGAGGAGGAAACTGGGAAGAAGGAGGAAACGAATGCGGATGCGGAAGAAGTGGTGGGGGGTAAGGAAGCCGAGGAGGATGTCACTCAAACAACAGAAGAGACGACAACAACATCCCCCGACAAAGACTCCGGAACCCCTTCGCACCCCAACGATGACACCGATACACCCGAGGACAGGGAAAACAAAATTAAGAAAATTCGCAACGACCCCCTCCGCTGGTTCGGCCTCCTCACCCCGCTTCCTCTCCGCCAAGCCCAGGCCCAGGCAATCCAAGCGGTTGAGCAAGTCATTCCGCGGCTGGTGACGGTTAACGCGGAGATGGCGCAGGTGGAAATCGAGGTAAGGAGAGCGAGGAAGAGGAGGGAGAAGGCTGCTGTTAAGGCGAAGGCGGCGGCGGCTGAGGGTACCAAGGGTGGTGAGGGTGGGGCGTAAGGGTGATGATTAGGTTCGTTGGTGAGGCTGCTGGTTAGGTGGATAGAGAAGGGGTGGTGAGGGATAGAGGGAGACAAAGGGAGGATGAAGAGGCGAGAGAGGGGGGGAGGAGAAGAGTAAGAGTTGTAGGAGTGGGAATGGTGAAAACGATTGCGTATTAGTTGATCAAATAGCTTCAACTCGGCCGTACAACTTACTAAAGCAATGAGAATCACCGTGAGTGAATGGTGCAACTGATAAGTTATCTAGAGTTATCTACTATCCACTATGTCAATCTCTATGTCACTATCCTGTCATTGACGAACTACCAAGAGGCATACATGGGTGTTATTCCCGCAGAGGGGTAGCATTGAAACCTTGAGCCAATCTTCCCCTCACTAGTATTTTACTTACTATCGGAGATGCTACCTATCGGAGAGGCGAGGGACAGGCTTGAATCGAGACAACCTGATTATAATTCTTACTACCGTTCTACTTCTGTTCCTCTCTCTTCTAACGACTCCTTCCACTCTCGAATATCACTTGAACTCTTTCATTTTTTAAAAGCCAAGGGACCTCAAACATCATGAGGATACCCTCCCTCTCCTCCTCGGCAGTTATTCTACTAGCTATCGGAAGCCAACTGGTCCAAACATGCCAGGACCATGGACAAAGTGGTGATAACAAGCAATGGACGATAACACCCGAAGAACTAGCTGAACTGAAAGAATTGGAAAGAAAATGGGGGACGGATGTAAGTGTCACGATTTTTCAGCTTCACTATGAATCTTAGCATGGCTGCCCGGCCAAAAAGCTAATATGGAAGATACTTGGGAAAAAAAATAGTGGTCATTCTCAGGCATAAACACCTTCGCCCACCTCAAGCACGCCAAGTGCTTGACTACACCCAGCGAGAAGTTTGATATTGGGATCATTGGGGCGCCGTTCGATACTGCGACAAGTTATCGGCCTGGTATGTTGGTGACTGCTTCCCCCCTTTCCCTCCTCCTTTTTTCAGAACTACTAATCTATTTACTTACCGTGGTGAAATTGGTCGAGCTAACTAACCACAACATAAAGGCGCCCGCTTCGGTCCCCGCGCCATCCGCCAAGCATCAAGCAGACAAACCTCCTTCCGCGGCTTCAACCCCCGCGCAGGCATCAACCCGTACGCGAGCTGGGCGACCATCATCGACTGTGGTGATATTCCTATCACGCCGTTTGACAATGCTGTGGCGCTGGAGCAGATGACTGAGGCCTTTTTGGAGCTTGGGTCGAGAAGTCCTCCTGTGGATGAGAATGGGAAGGGGAAACTGATGGGGAAACCAAAGTTGATTACTCTCGGCGGTGATCACAGCTTGGCGCTGCCGGCGTTGAGAGCGTTGAAGAAGATATATGGGAGGGAGGTGAGGGTTGTTCATTTTGATGGTTAGTTTTTCACGTCCCTTCACTTGCTTCATCACCTACCTTGCCCCCCTCTGGGTAATCTGGGCTGGATCGAAAAGCTGACAACGACCAAAAAGCCCACCTCGACACCTGGCACCCAGCCAAATACCCTTCCGCCTGGCCCTCCACGCAATCCCACTTCAACCACGGCTCCATGTTCTGGCTCGCCGGGCAGGAAGGTCTCCTGTCCAACAGATCTTCAGCCTCTAACATCCACGCCGGCCTCCGCACCCGCCTCTCCGGCACCGACCCCTCCGATTTCGTGGATGACTCCTCGCAAAACTGGCTGCGCATCTCAGCAGATGACATTGACGACCTCGGCGGTCCTGCTGGTGTGATCAAAGCCATTTTGGACCAGTTCTCCCCGGAAGACCAAGATCCGGACCCGGTGTATTTGAGTATCGACATTGATGTTCTCGACCCGGCCTTCGCTCCGGGCACGGGCACGCCGGAGCCGGGAGGGTGGACGACTAGGGAGTTGATTAGGATACTGAGAGGGTTGGTGGATGTGCTGAATGTGGTGGGTGCGGATGTGGTGGAGGTCAGTCCGGCGTATCAAGGGAGAGGGGAGGAGACGGCGTTGGCGGCTGCGCAGGTTGTTTACGAAGTGCTGACGGGGATGGTGAAGAGGGGGTTGAAGGAGAAGGAGGCTGAGAAGAGGGCGGAGCGTGGTGGTGGTGATGGTGAGGCTCATGATGAGCTTTGATCCGTCATCATGGGTTTCCTTCCGCCTTGGCTGCTCAGTTCTCCCGGACTTCATGTTCTGTAGCTCCCGTGGTGACTGCTGAGGCCCATGGCGATAAGAAAGTTCGTATAGCCGGGAGTTGTCGAGAGTCACCCCTTCCCACAGGAGTCATTCCCCTGAGGAACGGTGAGAACAGAATGGAGTTGGACCCAAACCGAACGCAGCTGACTCACGGAGCACCAGCGGTCAGACCTTCGTCTGATAACGGAGATTTGTCTGGACTTTGGCGCCATGTCATCCTCTGACACCGGACGAATCATGAACATCCGGATGTTCGGCCACATGTTTCAATTCGTGCCATTGACTGCCGAGACTTGGAGAGTCATGCCATTGAGTGAGAGGAGCCATGCTTGGGCGGCTTGCTCATATGTCGAGGAATGAAGATGGGCTGTTATCGCGAATGGTGTAGATATCCTCCAGGGCGTTGTAGAGCTCGCTGTCGATCATACCCGACAATGCAGGAACCCTAGAGTATCCAAGAAATGCTGGACAGATAACACGGTCCCCCGTTATCTTTACACAGTGATGTTCCGTCTGGTGTTCTAGACAACACAAGGGATAGGGAAGGGGGTGAGTCACCGACGTCGCTCCCCGTTGCTGCCCACAGCGCTAACAGCGACCCCTTCTGCCCCGCGATACATTTAACATTTTGGGCCCGACCCCACCATCCCATCCCCCACCCGTCCCGTCCCCATTCACTTTTATCGCAGACACTGCATCCACTTCCGCCGCGCAACTTTGTCTTTGCGCGACAAGACAGTTCACTTTCCAAAATGGCGACACCACAAGAGCTCGCCGATCGCACAAAAAGCGACGCCAAGGTCTACATCGACACGGCCGCCGGCAAGGACGACGAGTCCGCCGATGGCTCCGAGGCCAAGCCCTACCAGTCGCTGTACCACGCCCTCGTCCAGAACCTCGATAAGCCCGCGCCCACATACCTCACCAAGGTCGCCCCCAAGGAGGGCTCGACCGATGGCCCAACATGGGAGGAGGCTGCCAAGAGCGCCATGAAGAAGGCCGTCGGCCGTGTCGACCAGTACAAGAAGAAGCTGCAGAAGGAGAAGGAGGCTCTCAAGAAGGAGGAGGAGGAGCGCCAGCAGCGCCTCAAGAACCTTGACGATGCCAAGAAGATCGTTCTCAAGGAGGACCCTTCCCTGCCCGAGGCTGTCCGCATCCGTCTCAACAACAAGTCCATCGAGCTCGGCGACGAGTCCAAGAAGGGCACCCGTGTCAAGGTCTACGGCCGCATCCACCGTCTCCGTGCCCAGAAGCACGCCACCTTCCTTACCCTCAAGGACGGCTACGGCTTCCTCCAGTGCGTCCTGCCCGCCGGCGACCTCACCAAGAACTACGACGCTCTCTTGTTCGCCCAGGAGACCGCCCTTGTCCTCTACGGTGAGCTCAAGAAGCTCCCTGCCGGTGCCACTGCCCCCGATGGCCGCGAGCTCCAGGTCGACTACTACAAGGTCCTCGGCCACGCCCCCAGCGACCTCGACGCCATCACCAACAAGGTCTCCCGTGACCAGGATGCTTGGGATTCTGCCATGCTTGACAACAGGCACTTGGTCCTCCGTGGCGAGAACGCCTCTGCGCTCATGAAGCTCCGTGAGTTCGTCGAGCTGGCTTTCGTCGATACCTACCGTGAGCTCGAGTTCCGCAAGGTCTCTCCCCCGGCCATGGTCCAGACCCAGGTCGAGGGTGGTTCTACCCTCTTCAAGTACGACTATTACGGCGAGGAGGCCTACCTCACCCAGTCCTCCCAGCTGTACCTTGAGACCGTCCTTGCCTCCATGGGCCAGGTCTACTGCATTGAGAAGTCTTTCCGTGCCGAGAAGTCTCTTACCCGTCGCCACTTGTCCGAGTACACCCACGTCGAGGCCGAGTTGGACTTTATCGAGTTCAGCGACCTTCTCGACCATCTTGAGGAGATCATCTCCAAGGTCGTCGACCGTGTTCTCAACGACGAGACCGCCTCTGGCTATCTCAAGGTCCTCAACCCCGACTTCAAGAAGCCCGAGAAGTTCCTCCGCATGAAGTACGAGGAGGCCATTGAGTGGCTCAACAAGCAGGATCCCCCTATCCTCAACGAGGAGGGTAACCCCCACGTCTTCGGTGACGATATCGCCGAGGCTGCTGAGCGCAAGATGACTGATATCATCAACCGCCCCATCCTTCTCACCCACTTCCCCGTCGAGATCAAGGCCTTCTACATGAAGAAGGACCCCAACGATCTCCGCGTTACCGAGTCCGTCGATGTTCTTAGTGAGTATTCCCCTTGCTCTTGTCCAAGGTTATGTCCCCAAGCTGACAAGTATTTCTAGTGCCCGGCGTCGGCGAAATCGTTGGTGGCTCCATGCGTATGGATGACTACGACGAGCTGATCGAGGCCTACAAGAAGAACGACATCGGTCACGAGCCCTACTTCTGGTACACCGACCAGCGCAAGTACGGCACCTCCCCCCACGGTGGCTACGGTCTCGGTCTCGAGCGTTTCCTCGCCTGGATGGCCAACCAGCACTCCGTTCGCACGACATGCTTGTACCCCCGCTTCATGGGCCGTTGCAAGCCTTAGATGTCGTTAGTGACGACTTGGAGTGGGGTCACGGTTGGGGATGAGGTTGAGGATGAGAAGAAGAAGTGGTTTGTGGTGGTGGTGGTGGTGATGGAGAAGAAGAATTGTGGGTTGTTGTTGTTGTTCAAAGCACCAGCAGCAGAAGACAAAGCGCAGGGCGTCCATTACTACTGCTGCTGCTATTGCCATGGACAACAACAACATGAACAAGCAAAACGGAAAGAGAAGAATGGGAAAGACGAAGAGAAGTAGAGATGTTAGGAGAAAAACTACAAGGATCCTAAAGAACGCGTGGAGTCTGGTGCAACGAGGTTTATAGCGAATATTACGGACCTAGAAGTTTTTGTTAATCATTGAAGCTTTTCGATTTTGGCAGCAACTCAATACGTGTTCCATGTTTGTATCTGGAGTGTTTTTACCCCTGAGCTTCCATTCAGACACTAGATCTCGGGCCCCGGCCTGGCCCCGGTGTTACACTCGGACCTCCGATCTTCGAACCTTGGGAACCCGGGCTCGCTTCGCGGGGAAGACGCAAAAGTCACCGCGGAAAAAAAAAAGTTGGCAGAAAGTTGGAAAGAAAAGCTGACGGGTGGACGGGATTTGGGGCGAGATCTTCCAGTTTTGACCCAATATGGCCAACTCCTCTTTCCGAACCGCGCTCTCGAGCGCAGCCGCGCCGGCAGGATGATGAAGAAGCGCATAATGTATGTATGCACCGATCAAGATCAAGTACACTGCAGGCAGCTGGGACTTGCAGTTGTTAATGTCAAGTTGCCAACTTTCAAAGTGTCAAGTGTCAAAGGTACCGCAAAGACTCGGGGGCGTTCGTTTTTAGGTTCCAGGGAAATCAGACATAATCAATACACTTGAGGCACCTCTAGCATTGCAGACTGCTCGAATCTCTTCCAAAACCAAACCCTAAAGGCAGGTACCTGATACATAGATTCTGTCAGTTAGGCCCTCGGAACCTTAAAACGAACGCCCCGAGTCTTTGCGGTATGTATCACCATCAACCACACATATCCCCTCATCAGACAGACGCTCTTCTTCACAACGTACCGTACCCTCCATATCTTAGTCCGTACCTCACTCACTATCTTACCCTCACTCTTGCTCTTGCTCTTTATCTTGTTGTTGTTCCAGTGCTTTGTGAAGTCAGGTCAGGTCTAGCCACCACAACCTTTTTTCGATTTGGTTTTATGTGTTGGGCAGGATTAGATTTGCCTTGTTAGGGGACCTGCGTATAACTTGACCTGACCTACCGTAGAAACTCGCCACCGTCAATCTCCTCTTTAAGCGCCGGACAGGGGGGCAGATCTGTATAGAGTGAACTAGAGCCTATATATTGAAACGGTGAGAATTATTCTCGAGTTTTCACTAACGGGATAGATACATCTGCTGGTGTATGCGTGCTTACGGAGCGCCGCGTTATGCCCTGTCCGGCGCTCAAGGAGATTGACGGCGGCTAGTTTCGCGAGTTTCTACGGTATGCTTCTTCTTCTTTCTTTTCAGTTCTCACCGGTCCAGCCAGGGTGATGATGTTCATGTCTACTCTAAGCAGGCAGGAAGGCAGTCGTGGGTAGAAAGAAGCAAGCAAGCAGGTTTCTCCCTACGTCCCCAGGGCCTGGCCTCATCGAGCTCATCGAGCTCACCCCCTCGGAGGGCATATAAACCTACCTAGGGTCCTAAGGGCAAGCAGTAAATGTACTATGCTTTATAACATTTGCTGAACGAACCGAAGCGAGGAAGCAACTGAGGCGAGGCAGTGTATGTACTTGCGCCCAAAAAACAAATGCGAATTCGAGCCAGCCGCCGAGCGTCGGGTCCTCTCCTTTGCTTTGCTCGCCGCTTCGCTGACAGAACCGCGCAGGGACTTGCACAGTCCTTCCGTCTCGACAGTAAAGCATGTCATGTGAAGAGACAGTGAGATAGATGGTTGATCGGTAACTGCTGAACCCGTGAGCCGCGTGGGTGACGGACGAGAATCTTGATACTTTCTGCTCCCCGATACAAGTCGGTCGGTCGCGGACTTGGACTACCTACCGGACCACCGACAGAAGGGTTGATGTGCGCATGTTTTCATTGCTTTACATCAGTTGATGAGATGACGCAGCAGACCTTCCCCGGCCGGGTGATAAAAGGCTGGATCGGATCGTGGGTTGTGGCCCGTGTAGATAGATGCTGGATACTGGGCTGCAGCGTAGCGTAGCTAAAAGGCAGGGAGAGAACTTTGCCTTGAAATTTGGGGGGAAAATGGTGTACTGTGTAGATAAAGGTACGATTGGGAAAAAAAGGGAATTAATAAAGGGCGTGAAGGTCCTTGGATGTATAAATGGAGGTGCAAATGGAGGTAGAATTAGGAGCTGCCAGTGTACTAATAGAAAAGCCCATTTAAAAGATTGTCCGTGCTCTATTGGAATGTTAGTGCAGACAGTGTTTTTGTATGGGGACTGCCCGCGAAAAGCACTAACACCCTAACCGAATTTTGTTTGGACCAAGCTGCTGTCAACATTATATACATAGAGAAGTACAGGTGGGGAAGTGGTGGGAATGTGAATGAGAACAAGATAGTATTCCAGAAATAGATAGATGTGGTTCCCTTTTTGCGCTTTCTACACTGTGGATGGAGGAAAGGGCCGGTGATAGACGGCCAGGATGTTGATGAGAAGAAACACGGTGCGGCGATTCGGACACCGTTTACATACCTAGCTTGTCAGCAACAAAAAAACCGAGACCTTGCGCCCACTACCCATGCCTAAAACGGTCTCGGCTTTTCTGTTCATGGGCAAGTCCAGGTAACCATTGGTCTTGGCTTTGGCTAGGGCGTTCGGGCGAACCCCTGAAGATGGATGGACTAATCGGGGAGCCAAGGTCTCTAGACGTGGACGTTGAGGTTTGGATGTCCTCGGTTGTAGGTAATTCGAAATCACATATCCTGTACTCCTGTCAATTCCATTCCCCTGTCTAATACCGTCAATACGGGACAGAACTTTTCGCAACCAAGATATAAAAGCTGCGGGTAGGCGATGGATAAATTTCGACGGCATTGCTACAAACCACACAACCCAACACAATTTCCCCATGGTGGTGGGTGGACTATGTAGACAAGGTTTGGGTGGAAGTCTGGAGTCAAATTTCAAATTTCCGGATCGATCCGCTCGCCTGAGGGGATTGCGATTGCGATTGCGATTGCGGAGCGCAGGGCGGGATATTCTCCTGTCCCTTGACAGGTACCCGTAGTACACGTGTAAATATCAAGCCTCGGGATGCACTACACGGGTAGGCAGGTATACAGTGGTTGGTAAAAGCGTTCGTCGTCCGTGAAAATGTGTACCATGAACCGGGCAGATCTTGTTCATCCGCAATCCGCAGTCCACCGGCGGCCCACGGTCCACAATCCACGGCGGTCCCTCGATCCGCGGTCCCGCGGATATGGATCCGGAACCCATTGGACTCGCGTGCGGCGTGCGGGTGCGGGTGCGGTGCGAGTGATGAATGGCGCGCAGACAACATGGCTGGCAGTTTTAGACTCGCAGTGAAGTGTGCGTGTGTTATACAAAAGCATGGCTGGCCGACAGGTACCAAGAAGGGGAAATCGAGGGGAATGCAACGTCAGCATATGTACCCCTTTTTTGGCGTCTCGTAGCCCAGCCAAAGGGAGGGGACAAGCGGGTGGAGTAGCAGATTGTCAACAAGTCGTAAATAGACTGGACGGAAAAGGGGGTCAGGCAACCGAATTAATGGAACAGGAACTTGAACTAGATACATATTCGAACCTTTTGTCTTCCAAGGTCCACGATGGTCCATGGCATTTTTCCCGTTGCTGTCTACTTGTAGGTGTTGAGGTGGAGAGTGGAACGGTCATGTCGATTAAGACCGAACGGATAGCATTGCATTTTGACAGTTGACAAGTCCTGACATCCAACATTCAGGTTATAATATATACTAGACTAAAACACTCTCGAACATACCAAGCACAATGCAAGTACGGAGGTGTTGACCGCTGGGTAAACTGACTAACAGATGACAAGTCTCTTCTGCTTGCTACACGTGCCAAAAGCTACATGCCTCTTGATGGCCAGGGGATCTCAGCAGCAATTGACGTGCGTGGGTGTGCAATTAAACTGGCCTGCCGAGCCAGACCAAAGGAGCAGACACCGAATCCACCTTACACCTCCCTTGTCCCCATCCATCTGCCAAAAAGCACCAATCACGCCCGTCTGTTCCTGTATCCATTCGCTTGACGGACTTGGACCCTTTCTCACCCCCATCAATTGTTCCAGTCTGTCTCTTCCCCTTTGCATACTAGTCTTTTTACCCTTCAGCATTTCCTTTTTATCTCTTGGATTGATCACTTTCCCTCGCTTCCGTCAATCCTCTTCCTCCTCCTTTTTCCCCGTACCTCCCTAGAACTTGGTCTCTTCCGTTCTTGGTTTTTTAGGAGAGACCGCTTCTTCAGTCTTCCACTTCTGGGGCCCCGTAACCTTGCAAAAACCAACCAAGGTCTCGATCCACTCCGACTTCTGGAGTGCCTCGCCTTTTTGGCAAGCTTTGCTCTTCCTTCGACAAACACTCGTTGCCAAGTACCGTCTTGCTAATTACAACACTTCACTTCTTCCCCACGGGACGAAACGAACCCCCCGAAAGCCTAGTCCAAGTTTCCGTTCTCGACTCGATTTCCCCCGGTTCGCTTCTTCTGCCACGGTGTGAAGATTTACCACCTCGCCTTTACTCGACATTCGCTTGGAGAGAGAAAGAGAGAGAGAGAGATTGGTCGATTACAACAGCGATATTTAATAGCTCTATACAAAATCTTCGTTTGTTCGGCTTCGACACGCTACTTTAAGGAAAATCGACCAACCCCTTTCGGCCCCCCTGCCGCGAAGCAATTGTCTTTGCTCCAAAGAGACGAGAACAAAACCAATCCGGCCGCCGTCGTCCTCGACCTCTTCCGGCTGCCTTGGCACTCGACCGTTTCTTTCTCTGAATCCGGCTTGCCCCTTTGCTTCAGTTCGGGGCTTCGACAGTACATAACCGCGACACTTCGAATACCTTTTGTTTCGCCAGCATTGCGGAGCACCACGGTGACAGGTTTCATCCCGTATATTCTTCTCGGTCGTGCCTTTACCAGGGGCACGTTTAATCCTTCAAGACGGCGGTTCTATCTCACCTCACTCGGGACTCCTCTGTCCCGGCGCACCTTCTCGGGATGCAGGACTATTCAGGTCACCAGGGTGGGCACAACGGCCAGGGCCGCTTCGGCCATGCCTCCAAGCCTTCCAACAGCGACACCGGCTTCTCCCACGGCGCCTTCACTTCCAACGTCTCCGGCTTCGCTGAAAGGCACCCCCGCCGCGGCAACATTCCTTCGATCAACACGCAGCCCATGCAGCAGCAGAACTCTCACCACAACCACAACGGTGCCGATCTGACCAGCCCCGGTACCGCCTTCGACATGCAGTTCACTCCTTTGCTGCCCTCTACCCTTCTCGTCGGGAGCCCCTTCCAGCCGGGCACCCCCGCTGGCTTCGCTAGCCCCCAGTTCCAGAGCATTCCTGCCTTCCAACAGCAGCAGCAGCACGGTTACCAGTCGCAGAACGGCGCCGCCAGCCCGGTCCAGCAACACATCTCCCCCCAGATGTACCAGCCCATCGTTTCACCCTCCGCTTACGGCGCGCCTCAGTTCTACGCCCCTCAGTCGCCCACGGCTTCTTACAACAACATGGCGCAGATGCAGATGCCTGTCCAGCCGCAGTCTCCGGTCAACATGGGCCCTGGCATGGTTACCGGCACCAGCCGTACCGTTTACCTTGGCAACATTCCCCCTGACACCTCTGCTGAGGAGATTCTTGGACATGTTCGTAGCGGTCAGATCGAGTCCGTGCGGTTGCTCCCGGACAAGAACTGTGCTTTCATTTCTTTCTTGGACGCCAGCTCCGCCACGCATTTCCACTCTGATGCCATCTTGAAAAAGCTCTGCATCAAGGGGCAGGATATCAAGATTGGCTGGGGCAAGCCTTCGCAGGTTCCTACCTCGGTCGCTCTCGCTGTTCAGCAGTCTGGAGCTTCTCGCAACGTTTACCTTGGCAACCTGCCTGAGGAGGTCTTAGAGGAGGAGCTGCGCGAGGATCTTGGAAAATTCGGTGCCATTGACACCGTCAAGATTGTGAAGGAGAAGAACATTGCCTTTGTGCACTTCTTGTCCATTGCCAATGCTATCAAGGCCGTTGCCCAGCTTCCCCAGGAGCAAAAGTGGGCGGCTCCGCGCCGTGTGTACTATGGCAAGGACAGATGCGCCTACGTCTCCAAGACCCAGCAGCAGAACGCCGCTCAGTACCTTGGCATCTCACCGGGTTATGCGCACATGCTCAGTGGTGCGGATCGTGATTTGATTTCTAGCGCCCTGGCTCAGCAGTCCGTCGCTGCCGCCGCCGTCGCCACTACCGCTGGCGGTCTTAACAACCTTGGAAACCGCACCATCTACCTCGGCAACATCCACCCCGAGACTACCATCGAGGAGATCTGCAATGTCGTCCGTGGAGGTCTGTTGCACCACATTCGCTACATCCCCGATAAGCACATTTGCTTCGTTACCTTCATCGACCCTACTGCGGCCGCTTCCTTCTTCGCCCTGAGCAACCTCCAGGGCTTGATGATCCACAACCGCCGGTTGAAGATTGGCTGGGGCAAGCACTCCGGTGCCCTCCCCCCCGCGATTGCTCTGGCTGTCAGCGGTGGCGCTTCTCGTAACGTCTACATCGGCAACCTTGACGAGACGTGGACCGAGGATCGCTTGAGGCAGGACTTCTCCGAGTATGGCGAGATCGAGCTCGTCAACGCGCTTCGTGAGAAGAGCTGCGCGTTTGTGAACTTTACCAACATCGCCAACGCCATCAAGGCTATCGAGGCCGTCCGGTCCAAGGAGGAGTACAGGAAGTTCAAGGTGAACTTTGGCAAGGACCGCTGTGGTAACCCGCCTCGTCAGATGCAGCAGCAGCAGCAGAACTCCCGCGACAACCAGGTCCCCTCGCCCCAGGTGAACGGTGCCAGCCAGAACGGAAACTCGCCTACTTCCAACGGTGCTCCGGGTCTCCCTGCCCTGTTCAGCCAGCACAACCCATTGACCATGTACCTTAACCACGTCAGTCAGCAGGCTCAGCATCACCAGCAGGTCCACCAGCAGTCTCTTGCCCCTTACCAGGCCGCCCTCTTCGGCACCGCCTCATCCTCGCCCAACGAGCAGCTGGGCATGAGCCTCGAGGTTCCTCAGGGTCCTTCCATGTCCGGCCACCAGCAGTCTGCCAGCATCTCGAACGTCAATGGCTTCATGTCCAACGGCTCTGGCGCCCCAACGATGAACGGCCTGCTTGCTCCGGGACGTTCTTCGCACAACCGGGCTGTGAGCTTGCCCGTCCTTGCCCCTGGCTTCGAGAACGGCGGTACCAGCCCCAACAGCCTTCATGGTAGCAATGAGGGTAACGGCGAAAGGCGTGGGCACCAATACCAGGCCAGCTACGGCGGTATGGGTGCCGGATTTGGTTTGGCCATTCAGGGAAACCTTAACCAGTGGGTTGAGGAGGAGGTCGCTAACTAAGATCTCTGGGCGTCAATGTCGATGTGATAAAAACTTTTGAAGCTTCTCGAATCGATCAGTAGGGTAATATACGGTGTCGGGGGTTGTGTTGTATTGTGCATTCGCAAAGAGAGAAAGAGAGAGATACTACATGATTAAGCATTTGGGATCAGCGACAAAGGGAAATACTATACAAATGGATAGGCAGGCAGGCAGGCAGGCAGGCAGGCAGGCAGGCGGTTTTTATTACACTTGCAACAAATGAATGATCTAGGAGTGTGTGTATACGAATCGTTCGCGAGCCATTTACGAAGGTCACTGCAGGGGAAGGAATTGGAAGGGAAGGGATGGCAAGGGAAGATGGGTTCGGAAAGAAAATGAAGATTGAAATATCCTGTTGTAATTTTTTTTTCTTCCTTCCAGTCATGTTTTGGTCCTTTTTCTCTCATACTTGCTTCGTTGTTTATGTTATGTTTTTTGTTGTTGGATTGGATTCAGTCACAGAAGGCGGAAGTCTATATGAAGGGAATTGTCAAAATTCCATCACGCGTCACACATCACACACTCGAAGTTGGTTCTGCTTTTGCTCTGATGGAGGTCGTTTGGTACATCTCCTCTCCGTTTTGATGCTTTGACGTGGAGGTCATTTGGTACCCTCCTTCTTCGTTATGATGGCTTGAATGTTCTTGCTATGTTTTTGTCATTCCCTCGTTGACGCATCTCGATCAAATCTTTCCTGGCTGGCTCCCTTGGCTCCTTGGCTCAGCTTTTCTTATAAGAGATACCCCTCAAAGTCACCTAGAACTAGACAGTTGTGGTTGTGGTTGCGGTCTTGTGGTTGGGTTTACTGCAGCGTGCAACGTAGAGGTAGCAGCAGCTTAGAGGTTAGTTGTTTCCCTGCGTTGCTTGGATAAAGTTAGTTTTCTACCTAGAGGTAGAGGTAGCTTAGAGGTGGAGTTGAGAGTAGCAGACAGAGCATGAAGAGGAAGAGAGCATATTAGAAAAGCGGATAAAGGTACCTTGTAGTAGCGGGAAGAGAGAGAGAGAGAGAGGTAGGTGTCTCCAGGACGGAGGAGCCGAGTTGTCTAACTGACTTGGGTAGGTAGCAGGATTAAACAGGTTGTTGGGATGGGTCGTGAAATAAAGTCAAAGAAAGTACCTGTATCGTACACGAGAAAACAAGGACACACACTCGAGATACCGACGCTTGTAACTGGGAGCATAGAATAACGTAAAAACTCGTGTGAAACTACGTAGCCAGAATGGCTCTTGGACGCAGGGTTAAACAGTTTGTCGGGAGTTAAGCAAGCAAGTCAGTCAGTTCGTTTTGCAGTTATCATTGGGGCAAGCAAAACAAAGTATGAACGGCCGAACGGACACCTCTATAACCATTGATTGACCTTGCAGTGCCATTCCGTCTGAGGCTCACGAGTTTCTACGGTAGTGAGTTTATCGCAAAGTAGAACTAACTTGCTGTTCCAAACAAAATACAAGCTGAGTGACACAYGGTGAATGTAAGAGGAAGAACAGATGTAGGGATTGAAACCGAGTCTATATTATAGGACAACGCTTTTTCTGGTTTGTTGTGTTAGCCAACTATTCTAAACGTGATAGGCCTGTCTGTAGGTTCATGGTCTACATATGTGGAAAGCAAAGCAATAACGATCGATCCACACAAGTCTTCAACCATAGGTACCTTATTTTTATTCCTTGTTCCTCGCTTCCTGTATGAATCTTTGTTCCTCTCTGTCTTTCTTTCTGAAGGTCATTAGCATTATTCATTACCATTCGTTGCCGATTGCTCGTCGTTTCTCAATCTCCTTCTTTCCTTCATCCGGCAGGCACCTGACTGATAACGCTGCTTCCAGTCTTTTTCGTCTTTGATCTCTAAGCGTAACCAATCCATGATCCCAAGAGTCTTCTTTGCAAGTCTTTATAACCGCTCCAAGCTCAGCGGACCTTTTCAACTCTTTTAACTTCCGTACGAGTTTCTGACTCCTTCTGTTCAACCTTGAACATCAAGGACGGCGGCTAATTCAAGGATGACCAGCCCACTCAGGCTCACCACTTGGAGGCGTAGCCGGCTGGCCCAAGTTCATTCGGCACTGCTGCTTCCAATCTTGGGGGGTGAATTTGTCGACTATTGATTTGAAGGCGGTCTGTCATTTTACTCATGCGACGTTAGCATATAACTCTCGTAACATAGTAACACAAGTGGTAACTAGCGGGAAGTAACGACTTGGCAGGGGAACACTGGACATAAAGGGGTCCAAATCCAAGTTACACGCACACAAAAAGGGGGAAATGCGGGAAAAGGATAAGGATAACAAACAACGTACCAAAGTGCAAAACGATTCGTCCCCCTCCAAATGGTTCCCCGGCGCCTTGCACCCCGGAATCGTCACCGGCTCGTCGTTGTACCGCATGCGAACGTAGTAGCCGTCCAGCTTGGATCTTTCCGACGAGGTCAGGTACTCGGAGGGTTTTCTACGGATGCCCGAGGCTTGTTGCTGGTTGGATGACGAAACAGCGCTGCCGGGGAACATGGATTCCCACCAGCCGCGTTTCGCTGGTGTTACTGCTGCCGAGATTTGGTCTGAAGGAGAGTTGCTATCCGCCTTACGGAATAGCTCAATGGCAATGTGGCTAGTGAACGGAGGCCAGCTTTCGCTGTCGTGCGCGCCTAGACTGGCGAGCATACCCGCCAGCGTGGTGTCGTGACACCCCGAGAGACTGAACTTGATGTCGGAGGCTGAGGGGTCCGAGGCAGCTGATTTGGTGTTGACGGGATTTGAGGAATTCTTCGTGCGCTCGGCACGACTAACCATTCTCTCAACAATGTCGCCCAACAACCCACCCATTCCCAACATGCGATACTCGCGCGACTCGTTGAAGCCCGCAAACCACTCGTCACTGGCAATCCTCTCCAAGATTTCGCGGGCCTTGTGATCGTAGAACTCCTCCGGCAACCGGGTCTTCGGGCCATGCGCCAGGCTGGCGTTCACGGTGTCCATGATGCCCGACAGACGCGGGCGTGAGTCGACGGCAACGCGCGGGCTGTTAGCCGGCATCCACTTGCCGTAGACTTTATTCAGGTACTCCATGTCCTCGGTGGCGTTCCACCTGTCTGCCGCGCGCTGGGCGAAGGCTCTTGAGAGGGCTGCAAAGCGTCGACAGTTGCCGTCGTTAGGGTACAGCGTCTCGTCACCGGGACCCCGGGTCAGCACGGTGGGCACGGGAAACTTGCCCGTCTCCGGATCGGCTTCGCGCGTCGAGGCCGGGTACAAAGCCTGGAAGGTCTGATGCATGGACTCGAGCGCGCGGGGCACATTAGTCGACCGCAGGTAGAAGTCGTCCGTGGAGCTGATGGTTTCGGGTAAAAAGCCGAGGCGGTCGACGTAGAGCTTGCGGAGGCGCACGCCCAGTCGCGAGGTGGACTGGCGGCCGAGGTCCGTCAGGGCGCCGAAGTCGCAGACGTCGTCGATTTCGTGGCCGGGCCCTTTGGCTACCACGGGCTCGTCGTTGGGGCCGAAGGTCTCGAGACGCCGCTTCCATTCGACCGTGTGCCAGGGGGCGTTTCCGCTAGTGGGCATTGCCGGGTCCTTGGGTCTGTTCTCGCCGTTTAAATCAAGCATTATCGACTTCATCTGGCGGACGCTGGCGCAGTAGGGCCAGAAGGGCCTGAGACCGGCGTTTTGGAAGCGGGCGGTTACGGGGGTGCGTTCGCCATGGCGCATGAGGATCTGGACTTGTTGGAGTTGGAGACCGGGTGGGTAGAGCTTCTTGAGCTCATGGTCGGTGTAGGGAGGACGGGGAGTGAGAGAGGTCATGGTGGGAAGTAGGTAGGTCGTCAAGCTATGGGTCGTAGGTGTAGCAGAAGAGGGCCGAGACCAGGAGGGGATGTTTATGAATAATAAAGAAAAGCTAGGGGGAGACAGGGTGGACGGTTGTTCTTATAGGATTTAGAGGTATAGTCGATCCGAGTCACGACCCATCATGGAGTCGACAGGTTGATAGGTGAATGGTTGGCTGGTCGAGTGAAGAGAAGACCTGCGTCGTGGCGTGCGCCCATATTGAAACCTGGAGGTCTGCCTGTCTCCGCATTGAGTAATCGATTATACTGGACGAGAGGTAAACTTGCTAACATGGCTGCTGGAAAACAGAGCCATGACGTTACCAACAGCGACTCGCAACTCCAGTTCAGACGGCAAGGAGACCCCAACCTTGGAGGATTGCCCAGAGCAGGAACACAGGCTTAACCCTAACCCGTTCTTTTCAGAGTCGGGGGGTCTCGTGGGGTTTCCTCCGACCTCCACATCGGGAGGGGAAGAGTCCCGCATCGAAGTTCCGCTTCCCCAAGAAATTCAGCAGCCGAGTTCGACAAGTTCCACTTCTCCCCCGTCTCCGCGCCCCGGCGCCAACGCCAGCTCCTCTCCTCGACTCCTCCTCCACAACTGTGTGTCTACTCCTTCGTCCACGACATCACCAACCGTTCACACACTCGTTTGCGAAAGATCATGAGGGACCTGGGCCATGTCTGCCTGAGATGTCGTACTCAGCTCCTCGTCGCGACTCAAGCCGCCGGCCGTCCGCGAACTCCTCGCCAGCCACCATCACAGTCGCCATCATGTCGTTCCACCTACAGCTACACCACTGCAGCCCCCAATGACGCCGCCCAAGCCCACCAGGAAGTTGCGCAGTCACAGCAGCAGAGGCAAACGGCGACGCAACACAGAAGAGATGGAGCATGGAAGGCACCTACCAAGACCAGATTCAACCGCAGCCATGCTTCTGCTCATCCGTCAGACGGCCACGGCGAGGGCTCTCAACTGGTAGCCATGTTCAACGACATAGTCCACGATGTGCCTCAACCTAGCGACATCACCATTTCCGATATTGATTTGCTGGCCTTGGGAGGCCGGATGGACGCCAAGATCAAAGACAACAACTCGTCCTGCGCCGACGCCTTCAAGTTCTTCAAAAAAGAAATCTATCCCTTGATCAAGGCCATCACGGCAATACCCACTCGCAAAGTCCCGAAACCCGTCTTGCGCTCCATACGCGACCTGCTGCTGCCTCGCATCTTGATCGAAAAGACGGGAAACGTCCACGCGCCCGAGCTCCCATTGACGGCCCATATCACCGAAATCATGCTCGAACTCGACGCCTTCGATCCTATATACTGGTCTCCTCTCATCATTGAGATGATCGAGTCGGTCTACCGCATCAATCCATCTCCTGACCGTTACACCAAAATTAATGAGTACGAAAGTGCAATGGCACGCCGTGATCTCGTCCTCTTCGATCTCGCCGCAACGTGGAAACACTTTACCAAGCATCGGCTGCCTCGCACCATAGTAAAGGACCTCCGACCGGCGAGTGGGTCCAAAGCAAATGCGAAAAAGGACCAATTCTCTGAAGGATTCAGGGGCCTCGAACGTATAATGCACAACACCTTGGGCAGTCACGGAAGTAGCGAGAATGCGCTTCACATATCGACCTGGGCAGCTTTTGGCTCATATACGTTACTGACTGACCCTGTCAGGTGCTCGCGTCTAGCTGCCAAAGAAGCAGGTCCCTTTTTGGAGGTCATGGGCAAGATATTGGTCGTGGTTACGACCCTAAAACCTACCGACTTTGATCCGGTTGCGAGACGATACCCCATGCTACACGCATACATCAAGACACAGTCACACCTGGGTTCTTTTCTGACAAGCACTCTAAACCGCTCTGCTCGGCAGGTACATCCAATACTTCAAATCAAGGCGACCGTTGAACAAGCTATACTCAAGAAAAACCTGGGACTGTTATATTCAGCCTGGATTCAGCTTTGGGGCGAAGAAGAGTCACCTGATCCGTCCAAGCTGCGGTCCTACCATGAAAACGCAAGGATCTTCGATAAATTTATATATGGCTTCATGGCTTTGCGGCGGCCCCAGATGTCGATCGATGTCTGGAACAAAATGGAAAAGGCTGGCATAAAGCCGACTATTGAGACTTGGACCTCCATGCTTCAAGGCTCTACCATGTCCCACAACGTTAACGGTATCAAGACCATCTGGGAAAGACTGATAGCCTCCGGAATAAAACTGGACTCGGTCGTCTGGACGGCGAGGATAAGCGGGCTAATCAATAACGGAGCCGTTACCGAGGGGCTTAAGGCGCTCGACGAGATGGCCGACAAGTGGAAAAACCAAGTTAACTACCCCCAGCAAGCCGTCAAGCCATCCATCGAGCCCGTCAACGCCGCCGCCGTCGCCCTCATCCGACTTGAGCGGGACGACCTTGCCGCGGACGTGCTCCGCTGGGCGGCCAAACAGGGCATCCGCCCCAATATCTACACCTTCAACACGCTCCTGCAGCGTCTGGTGCGCACCAACAAGTACGACGAAACCGTCGCCCTCCTCGAGAGCATGAAGCAGGCCGAGATCGAGCCCGACGGCGCCACCTTCACCATCCTGCTCGAAAAGGCGCTCAAGAACCTCCACCGGCAGACGCCCGAGGAGATCACATCGACGGTCGGCGACGTGATGCGCATGATGGAAAGCTCCGGCGTCATGGAGAACATGATCATCTACGCCAAGGCCATTTACCTCTTGCTCCAAGAAGGCGACCGGGCCACGACGGCCGTCAACGCCGTGCTCGCGCACATTTGGTCCCAAGGGCTCGAGCTCACGTCGCACATCTACACCATGCTAGCCGAGCACTATTTCGGGCGCGACCCGCCCGACACCAAGGCCGTGACGGCCCTGATCGACAACCGCCGCCTGCACCTGAACGAAAACATCGACCACATCTTCTGGGAGCGCGTCATCAAGGGCTACAGCCGGGCCAACGACCCGGTAAAAGCCGAGGAGATCTTCTGGAAGGTGTTCAATGCCGGCATGACCGAGTTGACCATGGACGCCATGTTTGAGTTGCTGGCGGCCATGCTGCGCCACCAGGGCATGCTGGAGAGCGCGGCCAAGCTGGTGGCGGCGCTGAACCCGATTAAAGTGGCGGTCACGCCCGATCAGGTGCTGGCGAGCAGGGACGTGGAGGAGCCGGCGGAGCGGGAGGCGAGGCATGCGAGGATGAAGAACGAGAGGTTTTGGAAGCACCGGTTTTGGCATTTGGCGTATAAGGGCGGGTTGATGTCGGATGATTTGCTGGAGGCGTTTGAGAGGGCGCATGAGATGGGATCAGAGGGAATGGGGGGGTGAAAAGGGAGATAAAGGGGGTGGTGTGTAATGTTTTATGTGTCTATATATATATATATATATATATATATATATTGTGATAACAGCTGCATTGCATATGTTAATGTTTTTGGCTAGCCCTGAACTACCTATCCATGACCACCTTGTCGAGGCTGAGCTTATAATCACAGTCTGCCTCCATCAAGTTCCGCGTAGGTATCTACGCGCCCATTGCACTCTAACCAATAACTCAAAACTTAAAACATTACAATGTTTCGTCCTACGACCTAGATATCCCTTGTCGTTAATAACCACATCCTCAAAAGGCAGGCCTCGTACCAAGCGGAACCGGCGGCGGCGGCGGCGCATCCTGTTCCCCTTGTCCCGGAGCAGGCGGCACCCCCATCAAAGCAGGTTTTTTCTTGGGCGGCGGAGGCGGAGGTGGTTTCTTCTTGGCCGCAGCCATTGTCGCCGCAGATGGACTTCCCGGCGCAACAGCCGTAGCAGATCCGATCGACTCGCTGTGCCCATGTCCATATGAAGTAGCACTCTCCGCTCTTGTTCTTGTCCCAACCGGTGGCGGCGGAGGCGGTGGCTGTGACGTCCCAGCACCACCATAACCACCAGCTCCTGTCAAACCACCACCAGAACCTCCAGAACCACCACCAAACCGATCCCTCAAACCCCCCACCGCACCCACCGCCTTCCCTCCAAGACTCTGGGCCGTCTTCATTCCCGCCGCTATCTGATCCCCGTGTCTGGCGCGGAAGTTATTTATCGTCCCACCGGCGGACTTGGCATCGCTGTAAGAGACGGAGCGAGGGTCCTTGTGGAAGGCCGAAGCGGTTTTGAGGGCTTGTTGCTTTTGGGCCCAGGTTGTTCCTCCTCCTCCTTCGGGGGCAGTAGTGGTACCTTCTTGATGGCCTGTTGAGGTAGGGGATACGCGAGAGGCGGGTGGTGGAGGGGGGAGGATTGGGCGATTTGAAGCAGGGGGTGTGGGGGTTGTGGAGGAGGTTGAGGTGGTGGAAGAGCTTTCGGGAGGGAGGGAGTGGTAGGGTTGGGAGTAGGCTGGTTGGGAAGTTGGATTGGGGGAAGAGCCGCCCGTGGTGAGTTTGGAGAAGCGGTTTTGGAGATTGGAGAATTGGGATTTGGCTTGGTCCGTCAAGCTTCCGGTGCCGCCGCCGGTAGAGCTGGTGGTGGTTGATCGGGCGGGACGGTTGATTGGGGTGTAAGGGGGTGGCGGCATTAGAGGAGCCTGGTTTGAGGTAGTTGCTGCAGCGCTCTTTTCGCTGCCGATACCGAAGCCGGGGACGTTGATGCCCGCTGCGCCGAGGCGGTTTATAGCGCCCTGGTTTAGGTAACCATCGCCTGCCTGTGGCGAGCCCGGAGAAGTTGTAGATGATCGAGGAGGTAGTCTGGGTGGCAGGCTCGGCGGTCCTCCGGCAGAAGGGCGAGGTGGTGGTGGAGGTCGGCCATCGGCTCCATCTCTGCGGCCGGGAGGGGGCGGTAAGTGTGCTGTTGATAGACCGGTAGTGTCTAGTCGGTATGGTCTCGGAGGTGGTGGTGGCCCATCTTCCTCAACTCCTTCATACTGCTGTTGCTGTCCGTATTGATGCGACTCGGCCGGATTCGTGGAGGTAGGCCGGGAGGGCGGGGGCGGCGGTGTCATATCGCCGGCAGTCCTGCGCTTGGGCGGAGGGGGGAAAGAGGCCGGGTCTCGTAGAGAGGCAATCGGGGTTGATTGATGGTCCGCATAACGTTCTCTCTGTTCGGTCAGGTGTTAACAATCTATGTTGCCATGGCGGGGATGATGAGCTTACAGGATCTTCTCCGCGTCCAAGCAAGCCTTTCTGCATTCGTGAAGTCCGTCAGTACATCTGGTCGGTGATACTCGACATGCATTACGCTTCATACCACTTGGCCTTTCAAGGTCGTTCCCTCCTTCTCCGGATGCCATCCTTTCTTGAAGATCTCCTTGCCCTTGTCTTTGTAGCCCGCTAGTTCCGGCATGTTGGGCAGTAGTCGATGACGAAGTTGAGATGTTGAGGGCGCAATGTAAACCGTAACGGAGAAGCAAAGGAAACCTTCTAGAAGAATAATTCGGCAGTTCACCCGGCGGATGCTGGTCTGGGGTGGGAGTTCGATAGGGGGACGTTATCCGCAGGAACGGGGTCGGCGTTCGTTCTTATCTTCCAGTGGGCACTTGCACAGCGATGTGACGTAGATCCCGGGGATCGTCAGCGGCTGACAGGGTCCCACATCAGCTGTGCCGCCTTGCTCTTCAGGCACCGCCGTTCGTCGGGTCCTGTCCCCGCGCGCTGGGCGTGTCACAGGTGTCAGTCGTCAATTCCACTTCCGCAATCGCATTGCAGCCATCGCGTCTTCAAGTCGCGACGAGGACAACTCAGAGAGTTCAAAGTAAACAAACGACAAAATGGCCACAACAACAGATACCGAGCTCCTAACAGAGCACTTTGGCTACCCTCCAGTCGTACGTACCCTCCAATTCTCTCAATCCAAATTCTCTCAATACTAACCCCGCGCGGCGCATCGCAGAGCTTACTCGACGACATAATCAACAGCATCAACATCCTCGCCGAGCGCGCCCTCAACAGCGTCGAACAAGGACTCCTCAATGCGCCCCCCGCCTCTCTCGGTTTCCGACCACCCACCCATGCCTCTTCTAAGTCAGGCAAGAAGCCCAGAAAGGGCGAAGAGGGTCTTCCCAACGCCGAGGAAGCCCACCGGCACGAGATCGAAAACGGCACGCACCAGCTCGAGACTTTGCTGTGCGCCAGCATCGACCGAAACTTTGACAAGTTCGAGATCTACGTTATGCGCAACATCTTGTGCGTGAGGCCGGAAGACAGGGATTGGATACGGTTGGGGCATTACGAGGGCTTGGATTTTTCTGGAACAGAAAAGGGAGATGAGGAAAAACCAACAATCGAAACCGTCACCCGCCTTCGCAGACGCTTGCAAGCGTCGCAGAAACTTAACGTCATGCTTCACGCCGAGAAGGCTCGCAATGCGGCTTTGCTGGCTGAAGTCCGTCGTCTCGTCGGCGGCTCTCCCAAACAAATCAAATCCGAATGTCAGCAACCACCACCACCACCACCACCACCACCACCACCACAGCAACAAGCTGTACAAAACGGCGAGACAGAAGACACGGAAATGACCGACGCCTCTGCCCCATCCTCTACAACCCCAACAGACACAACAACCAAACCCCCCTTCGCCTTCCTAACCCAAAAGACCTCCATCCTCTCCACCTCCGACGCCTCCACCCCTCTCACCACCACCACCGCCTTCACATTAAGCCAACTCGACGCCCTCCGCTCTCTCTCCTCTTCTTTACGATCCCTGCTGCCTGCTCTTTCCCACCCCGTCCCTCCCACATCCTCACCAGAACCCTCAGACGAGGCAGAACAAGACGAGGGAGCAGACAAGAAGAAAAAGAAACAACCCTGGCGCCTCTCCAGACTAGAGTACATCGAGACGGCCACGCGCAAGCACCTGGAGCAAGTTCGGGGTCTGGAGCTGGGAGTGAATGGGGAGCTGAGGGATGGGATTACGGGGGATTATGATGTGATGGTCATTGGTGGTGGTGATGATGATGCAGGTGATGAGGGGATGGAGGGTGATGGGGCGAGGAGGACAAGGAAAAAAAGAAAAGTGGTGGAGAGGGAGGAGGTGGAAGCGTTGGAGGGGGTTTTGGGGAGTTTGGGAGGGGGTGGGGGTGGTGATGATAATGGTAATGGGAATGGGGCGGGCGAGGAGGGAGGAGAAGAAGGGGGGCAGGGACAGGAGCAGGAGCAGGAGCAGGAGCAGGAGCAGGAGCAGGAGCAGGAGCAGGAGCAGGAGCAGAATGAGGAGGGGGGGCAAGAAGAGGAACAACAAACACAGCCAGAAACCCAAAGAGAAGGAGAAGGGCAAACCGAAACCGAAACCGAAACACCGAGGTCGCGAAGAGGGAGGAGTGCAGCAGGGAAAGCTAAACATCAGGGGAATGGTGATGGTGATGGGGAAAGGATGGATGAGTCCTAGCCGTCCAGTATTCATACCAAGCATGTTGTTTTTATTTTATTGTATAAGCAGGCGTTTTTGGAGGTTTACGTCTTCCTCTTTGATGGAGCGTTTGGCTTCAGACGGAAGGATATATCAATGATCATGGTCTATGAAAAGTTATGCGAAGATGAATGATTCCGCTCGAACTAATGATATCTGTTTTCAGTCTCCGCAAAAATAGCAGACATGGATACCTTGGTACTGTAGCGCCGATACGGATAGGATAGGATAGGATAGGATAGACACAAAGGTTCTCAGGCACATGCATGCATGATAGCGTCGTACAAGGACAGGGAAAATGGCTGAGGACGGGCATCTTCTTTATGTTGTAGTGTATAATCTCAGTGGCATATCCGTTACCAAACGTTTTAGTCGAGATCGAGGGTGATCTGGACTGGAGCGTGATTGTCTCGTGAGGGCTGACCGGTTTTGCCAAACAGCCGGTAGCGCGTTTATCCTATCAAAACTACGAAGATGCCACAGTGGTACGGAAAGCGTATTTAGATACTTTCAGAGGTCATCAAATCATGTTTTGGTACTTATGGTTCAATATCATAACTCAAGAAGAAAAAAGAAAAATTGGGGGGATATCGTTTCAGAACTTTTTTGTATTTTTTTTTCCCGAAAAACCACAGGCCCGATCCACCATCCAAATTGCGCCGCTAGAAAGAAACAAACGCGTAATTTAGACCTTGGTCTCCTTGAGGCCGTGCTTCCAGACGACGACGTAAGGGGTGGTGCCGTCCTCGCGGTAGTTGAGGAGGACAATCATGCCGTCGGGGTTCATGGACTCGCCGGTGTAGAACTCCCAGTCCTTGAACTTGGCGAGGATAACGTTCTTGGCGAAGGCGCCGGCCTTGGTCTCGAACTCCTTGATCTCCTCAGCGGACTTGCCCTGCTCCTGGAGTTTGGCCTTGACGGCCTTCATGTAGCCTGTTGTGGGGGTTTTTGTGTTAGTAAATGGTATGGTATATATGGATGGGGTGGGGTGATGATATGCGCGCGCGCGAGAGCATGTGCGCCGAGGGTGGCGTAGAGAGGGGAGATAAACATACCCTTAAGGTAAACGAGGTAGCCCTTCTTGTCGAACTGGGTGCTCTGGAGACGGAAGGAGTGGACAATGTTGTTGACCTTGACGGAAGTATCCTCGAGGGCATCGTCCTGCTCCTCGGCGGAGGCGTTGGCACCAATGTCGACGTTGACGGCGCCCTCCTCAATCATGGCGCAGTCGGCCTCATAGGCGATGCCATCGACCTCCTTGAGGTCGTAGGAGTCCGAGATGATCTCG
This sequence comes from Neurospora sp. FGSC 26628, assembly GCA_009805345.1. Classification (NCBI taxonomy): domain Eukaryota; kingdom Fungi; phylum Ascomycota; class Sordariomycetes; order Sordariales; family Sordariaceae; genus Neurospora; species Neurospora sp. FGSC 26628. Next base: position 405,685 of record RAOO01000010.1, read on the forward strand.
TCGCCGGTGATGATATCCTGTATTGCGAAAGCGGGGTTAGCAGCTGATGGTGGTGGTGCCGGTGCGTTGTCGTCGTTTTGGATGCGACATTGGATGCGACATTGTTGTCTATGTCTCCAGGCTATAGGTTAGGTACTCACAGAGTAAATAAGCATTTTGACTGATTTGTTGACTGCGTTGCAGAAAGAGAAGGAGGGTATCAAGGTTGGTGGTTGATGGACTTGGGGAGAACAAGGGCACGAAGACAAAATCGAAAGGAAGACCAGACGTTGGGACGCGGGTGGGTTAAATCCTGGGCAGGTGAAAAAAATGGAGGATGAGGGGCAAGTTCTGCTCGCGCTAAACCCAAGCGGGAATGGAACCTCCAACCCAATGCTCGAGACTTTCACCAGGAAGGCGGGGCGCACGCTGTTGGCTACAATTTATTCGCTTCACCAAGTGATGCGCCAGATGCGCGAAGATCAAAAAGTCCAGAACTTGACAGTTGAAACCGTCAATGCGAGTTCCAATTGCCCGTCTAGATGGAATTCACACTGGGGTCCTTGTAATTGTCACAAGCTACCGTTGAGAATTTTCGACATGTTCATGAGTCAGCTGGGTGGTGCAAACAGCCTGCACAACTTGCTTTTTCGTACGGCCTGTCAGCGATCGCGCGGAAGCTTTGGATCTGGCAACTCTGCCTCCATTCTATCTCTTCCTACACACTTGAGCATTTGCCTTTGTGTTGGTATCTCTTTGCTAGACTATTTATCCCGAGTATCGATCCGCATACGCTTCATCGCGTTGGCGTTGGGCACCATCGGCCTGGCATTGTTTTGTCGAAGGATTCCTGGCGACTTGTTGCGGAACCCGATGTGTTCTCATAAACTGCCTGGCTCAGCAAGTTTTCGGTCATTAGTAGCCTCATGATGTTGGATGGCCATGTGTCAAAGTCTGCCAACGAAAAATGCAAGTAGAGACCATCAAGGTTCTTCTGGACCACGGCTGGCAACTACCCGCCTACCTTACCCATGTGGATGATTGGTCAGAGGTCAGGATGAAATCATAATCTTAGCGTTGTTATTATGGTGAACTGCTCAGCCAGGAATTGTAAACGCAGTTTGGCATCTTTCTGATGATAATCCGCATGCTTCAATATCAGCTCACTGGGATGGACCATCATGTGCCATCAAGCTGACGCCGACGGCCAACGACCGGCTTCGCCAAAGAGGTTGGAGACCCGAAGTGGAGACCAAGTCCAGCTGACTGCCGGCCAAGAACACGGCTCGGGGACGGCAGTCAAGGCCGCATGACGCGGCGGTCTGTGGCCGTGTCTGTGACAGCAGATCCCGGGACATTGGCCGGAACCCGGGAGGAACGGTAAGAGCCGAACCCCGGTGGACACAAACGCGCTGGTGGAGTGGTTGATGAAATTTGAAAGCCTCGGATCCTTGCCAAGTACTGGTGCCAATTGTCCAATCACACAACTTGGAACCTGGAAGGTCTAAACCGATGCTTTTGAGCTTTTGGCATTCAAGGGATTTTGCCGAGGTGGCGACGCAGAATTCGGTTCTCTCCAACGAGGCAAGGGAAGGCGAGGCAAGGCTCTAGGGCGAGAGGCACGGAGCTGTCCTGTCAGTTGTAGTGATAAGGCTGACCGTACCCAACTGGACGTGATGGTGCATAAACTCGATGCGGTGCCCCTGCCAAGACTTTGCATAGGCTGTAACATTCACCAAATGGCTTATACACAGTCTTTCGAAAGCAACACATTCATGACATTTGTAAGCCACATAATACAGCAAACCAGGCTCATGGGTCGAGACCTTGGACTGGTGACGGATGATGACCATGTAGGAACCATGGCCGAGTGTTGGTGGTTGCGATAGGTAAGCCGGAGGGAGGGTGGTGGCACGATAAAACAGCAGACGCGAAAGTGATGGGCAAGATGGCAGATCATGGCTGAAAACACAATGGGCTGTCCGGCATCCGGCATCTTTTGATTTTTGCACAAATCCCAAAAATCTGCCAGGGGGAACTCGCCGAGCTCGCTTCTTTCCCTCCGGATTGGGGGGCGGCAAACCGAGCGAAACGGCGAACGCCACTCGATGTAGGCCGCCGTTCTCCACTGATCTCGATTCTTAGTCCGACCTCAGCGCTCACTCAGTCCACTGCGCAGTATCAGTCAGCGACTTCACTTCACTTACTTACAATACAATCTCCCTTCCCATCCTCCGTCTTCCCAAAACCAAAAACACCGACCTTCACCGACACTCCTTCCTTGCCAAGCTGTATCAGTTCGTCCTTTGTCTTGCTGGAATTTGTCTGTATAATCGCCTTTCTACCATCATCCCCACTTAGAACTTTTGATCGCTGCCGACCTTATCGCCGCCAAAATACGATAATTCCTCAAACCCGTTGATGGTCTTCACCGACACAGCGACCGGTCGAACCATGGCCATGATGGCTAACACAACAATCGCCTCGGGCCTACCGCCCTTGCCCGCCTACGAATCCCGGCCGCTTCCGGACCTGCTGCCGTGGATTTCGGACTTTTGGCTGTCGCTTATCCTGCCGCACATCGCCTACTGGGTCGTATCCATGTTGTTCCACATTGTCGACGTCTACGACCTCTTCCCTCAGTATCGCCTACACACCCCCGAAGAGATCAGTCAACGTAACCTTGCGTCCCGCTACGAGGTCGCCCGCGATGTCCTCCTCGAACAAGTAATCCAGATCGGCACCTCGGCTGTGCTAAATCTCCTCGACGACCAACAACTCACCGGACACGAGAACTACGAAGTTGCCGTCTGGGCGACGCGCATCCGCCTGGCTCAGCGTGGCCTTCCCACCATTCTCGGTCTCGTTGGACTGAATGCCGGCGACCTTTCCAAGACCATTGCTGGCTCATACCCGCTACTTGCTGGCGCGCTTGCTGGCGGTTTCTACCCATCCCTGTTCGAGCTCGATGGCATGGCCGGCACGGCTGTTCCCGCGTTCGCGTCCTGGGAGATTCTCTTGGCCAAGGCCATCTACTGGATCATCATTCCTGGCATCAAGTTCTGGTTGGCCGCTTTTGTCCTCGACAGCTGGCAATACCTCTGGCACCGCGCCATGCACATGAACAAGTGGATGTATAGTAAGTTCTTTAAAACACACCGCCTAAATTTCCCATGCAGCTGAACCCCCACTAACACTATCTTCCCCTCAACAGCCAAGTGGCACGCTCGTCACCACCGTCTCTACGTCCCCTACGCCTACGGTGCCCTCTACAACCACCCCGTCGAGGGTTTCGTGCTCGACACTCTCGGCGCCGCCATCGCCTACAAGTGCTCCTTCATGACCTCGCGCGAGGGCATGTTCTTCTTTGTCGGCAGCATGATGAAGACGGTCGACGACCACTGCGGATACGCGCTGCCCTGGGACCCCCTGCAGCACATCACCAGCAACAACGCCGCCTACCACGACATCCACCACCAGAGCTGGGGCATCAAGACCAACTTCTCCCAGCCCTTCTTCACCACCTGGGATAGAATCCTCGGCACCATGTGGAAGGGTGACAGCTCGATCAAGTACGAGCGCACGAGGACCGCGGCAGCCAACAAGAAGAAGGGCGTCAAGGGTGAAGAGTTGAAGGACGAGTAAAATAATTTGGACGCACTCAGAGTGGGGCGGGGCCCTTCTGCTGAGGATTGTGAGGAGTTGTGTAATACTTATACAGACTATTTCTGTCAACGGTGGTAATTTTTATTTCTGTGGAAAGAGTTATCGCTCTTTTCACGAAACGTCGTGGGGGGAAACATCTATACTGATGTAACAGCCCCCTTCGACGTCTTCCATTAAAGAAGGGGACGCCATGATGGTTTTGGATGATGGAAAGGGGAAGAAGAACAAAGCCAACAAAGAAAAAAAGAACATACCCAACTATCTGGGGCATTGGGAAAGGCGTTATACCACACACATATTTTGTTTTCTTATACTTATCTCTTTCTTCTTCGTTTTAACGCCCGGCTCATGGCTTCAGGATTTCTATGCGACAGTTGATGAGGAAGGAAAGGCAAAGGGCAAAAAGGGAAGGGAAGGAAGGGGAAATGATGAACTTGGATTGGCTGTTCATAATGAAGGGGATGGCGGTTTGTTGCAAATGATGTTTGGGTTCTATATGAAACTTTTTGAGGTTTGTCGATTGTACAAAAGAGAACAATGGCAGACAGACAGGATGGAAAAGAGAGGGAACTGAAGAAGAGAGAAAGGAGTGTTCACTTCGCTCACTCGCTCTTGGATGAGGAAGGCTTGGTTGGGAATGGCACTCAACTTGTCTAGATAGCCAGTTATCTGGATATCTGGTCAGGACCGCTGCTGGCCCTTGCCGACTCATGTAATGGTAATATGAAATCAAACCTTTGATCACACAACGGCTTTTGCTTGCCTGGTGCCATGATGAATATCACTCACAACTTAACCAAGAGCTTGGTTATTATCGTGCTACCTCAGATACCTCTTAGCAAGGAAACGCCTGCCTCGTTTCCCGTCTTGTGGCTGTCTGGCTTGTCTATCCAATCTCACACTCACACCCGCGACGCCGTGGCTTACCTCCTCCGCCAGGCTGAACTCGTCCGAACCGTCGGTTCCATCCTCGACAAAATTAGAGTGCCAGTATCCTCCCACTTTCCGTCCGTTACCGTTCGGGCGTATGTCGAACGGAGCCAAAAGCAAGCCACCAGTGGCCGCGGAGATAAACTACCTTACCGAGTTGATCCTGGTTTGACGAGAGGCGAATCTAGCTACCAGAGTGTCGGGAACGTAACAGGCACGGAATATGGACAAAGGTCTGAACCAAGGTCTGGACTCAAGCCTTGAGTTTTTCAGCTTCGGTCCCAGGTACGGTACCTGCTAGGTTCCAGTCTGCCGGTTCGGGTCGTCGGGTTGAAGAACGGAATATTGATCAGCGGAACTGATCAGGCAAAGTTTGAGAAGATTCGAGTCGTGATGATATTTGGGAAGCCTTTAGAGGAGATGGAGAAATCACAGAGCTCAAAAAAATCCAACGTTCAGACTAGGGCTCTACAGGGACACGCATGCTCATCTTTATGACGAACAACTTCTCGCAGTATCTCAATCTCCCTTCGTTGTTCACTTTTCATACCCGGATGGACCGGTATACAGGTTGCATGGCTAGTCCAAGCGCAACTTTTGAAGGCCGGGTATGTAGAGGTACCTTGATCGTAAAAAATCACCACTCAACTGTTTTTCGGCGTTTGATAAGATGGAAGACATTCGCATTCGGTAATCGGGATTCAGTACCTCTTTAGTCTAATCCGCGAAGACAAGGCAAATGAACATAGGCACAAAGGCGCGGGCCTAGATCCGGCACTGGACACAGAGAGTGGTGGAGGTGGTGGCGGTGGTGGAACATGGCTTCTCTCCAACCACTCTCTCGGATCCCATCATGTCACTTGTCACTTGAAGACAAACCGTGTGGATGGAGGATATCTGGAGAGATTGACGGGTGGATGAATGGACAGATGGAGCAAGGGACGGTAGAGTGAAAATGTAATGGCTGGTAGTCCCGGTGGCGTATGGGGGTGGCTGGGCTTTTAGATTGAGGTTCATATCCGTTGCTGGTAGAGAGTCTGGGAGCTGAGGACTTAAGGGCTGGAGGCCGCAGAGGCGTGATGGGGGTTGTCTGATATCGGAGATACTATAGCAGGTCAAGGAGAGTTGGATTCTTCGCCGGCATTGAGCCTTTAGTGGAGGGTAAGAGCAGAAAATGTGGAAGAAAAGCTGACGACACTACCTGTTCCATTACATGACGACTTGGTGATGACTACATAGCTCATACACCAACTGGACTTGACGAGCAGAAACAGTTCAACGGAAACTGGATACCTACATACATGAGCACTCTTTGTCAAAGTGTCGGGTTTTGTTGAGTTACTGAATGGGTACCTCGATCCTCGATGGCGTGTGTACTTCCGCTGCGAAGTGAAGGCCCGGTTTTGCTGATTGTTTTCGTGCTTATAGGAATTGGGCAACATCGTCGAGATTGCCGAAGATTGGCTCTTTGTCGAATCTCTCGACGCCATGAGAAATATTTGGCAAAGTTCCCTCGGTATCTGTTTGCCCAGATCACTCACATTTTCCATGAAACGAAGCTTTAGCTCTACTCCTTTGTTTTCTCTCTCATATATCTCTTACCTGACTCGCCTTCCATAAACTATCCAACCCATTTGACATACTGAAAGCGTCACAGGACTTGGTAGAGGGGCAAGCTCATGGACACACTCTCTCGAAGATGGGATATACCCAGTTGTAACTACCGGTGGCACTCCCCTTTCATATTTATATTAATCACTCATATCCGCCCGCGCGACTTGAAGAACTTGGACTTTGTGTAGGTACTTACCCCGTGTCTTGGGTCGGAGATATCTTGGTGGATGCGGAGAAGCAGGCTGGAAGGTGATCTGTAAAGTCTTGTGAGAAGAGATGGGTTCCTGTGACATGGAGAGAAGGGAGGGAGGGGGGGTAATGTTGGTAAGGAAGTGGTGTATACCTCTATGGATGCTGATTCTTATCAGATGCTGTGGATGCGAGTTATAAGAACGTACAGCAGATAGATGAAAGAAAGCAGATCAAGTACAGCGTCCAAGGCGGTATCGAAGTTTACTCCATCCATGTCGTACATAGTGAAGTATGTCTCTTCCATTCATCGTACTCTGAGTTGTGTCATAATGTATATTATTCCCCAACTCTACCACCGTTCTTATGCTTCTGCATTCCCGCTTACCCCGTAAAGCACAGTCACACTCACCCTCACGACAAACCCAAGCTAACCCACCAAAAAAAAAAAAAAAAAAAAAAAAAGGTACAGAGAAAAGAAGGCCCAGCCCAGCTATCTGCCGTGTCCGCCTGTGGTGAGACCGTGAGACACAAAAGAGCAAGGCGTTCGAGTCTCGTGTCTTGTGGCTTGTGTCTCGTGTTTCGTGTAACCATTCACGAAAACGTTCCAAACCGTCCAAGCCATCCACCAAATGTGTGATGAAGGCGCCGTGCCTACCGTGACTGTCGTCCTCCATTCGGGATTCCCCCGGCACCCGAAAGAGCGGTCGGTGGTTTTGTGCTGGGATGGGATGTCCAGTGATCATATCGGTATTATACGTTGCTCATGATACAGAACGATGAGTTGAGGTGTACAGCAGTCGTAACTTGGGTAACGAGATGTGTGTCATGTGCCTCTATCTTGTCTGTTACTGCCAGACTCCGTTGGTACACTCGTGTACCAGTGTATGTACCTACCTAGTAGGATCATGACTCGTCCGTTCGGTAAGGTAATACCAGGAGGACGGCACGACGGTTCGGTTGGTCGTTTACTTTGACATGGGGCACATGGGATGGTGGTTTCTAAGATTTGTGGCTTGCAGGTGTCATTGTTCATTCTGGTGCACACTGGCTCAGTCGCTTGTGGTCGACGAGTGATGCAGCGGCGCTGTGGGCAACCGAGTCGGGACGCGCCAATTCTCGCCGAGGCGTTGGTTGCTTTTTGTTGAAATTAAAGCTATCCCGGACACGGTAGGTAGACACACGGTGACGGACGGATGGACGGACGGCAGTGAGAAATGTAGGATGATTGCATTCGTTTGCCGGGCGGCTTGGAGATTTGAAGGTTTGGATGACAACAATGATGGTTAATTGATGATGGATTCGGGGTCCTTGTGGTTTCCGAACCTTTTCGGCACCGAGCCGAATCCAATTTCAAAATGCCCATCGTGGGAAAGCTTCGATTAATCAATGGAGTCGAAGATGAAAAGAAGAAAGAAGAGGAAATGATGGACGTCCCCGGCCTTCGCACACCCCACACATAAGTTTTAGAGTGGGGCCAGTCCGAGTTGAAGCGGAGGCTTGAAGCAAGACCCACTCCGTCCTGTTTCGGATGAACGTGGAGTGGCCCGTGCTTAAACGTTAATGCCTTGCTAATTGACAAATCTTGGCTTCTGTCTCGTCATTTTTTTTTTTTTTTTTYGTTCCCGTCAACCACGCGAGCCACGCAACGAAGACGGGATCAGGCGAAATGAGACGAATCGCGTGCTATCCTCGTTACGATTTCCCACAGCTGGCCATCAAAACACAATAACATCATCTCTCTCCAATGAAAAGGGTTAATGCGATTGGGCATCGGCTATTCCCGAAAACGGGACCAAGCGGACAAGGACCAACCATTGACCTGAATGGAAACCCAGGGGGAGATTCGATCGACGAATTCAATGGAGACTCGCTGCGAACAGGCAGCTGAATTTTGAATTTCTGGAGAGAAAGAAACATGCCTGCTTGCATCAGGCTGAGACACCCATGCTGCCGGCAACAATGGAAATTGTCAATGCTGCGCATCCATCCATCATCCAAGGACCATCTCCTTCCGTGGCTTTGGCCCAGCTGACACTGTTGAAGGAGAGATCCAATGAGTGTTGGACATATCGTATGTAGGTACCTTCCGCATTCTACAGTGTTGCCCAGCGGACAGGTTCACTTGTTGAGCCTCTATCGAGGAACCCGGCCTTCCCGTATCTTGGTCAACGAACATGATGCTGCAGTTTCAAAACTTTCCATCACACAATGCTCAACCAGTCACCTGGCCTTCTCTGCAGAACGTATCCAGTATCACTGCGTCACCAGTCTGTGCAGTGTTACACTCGGTGGCCCATCTTTTTTCTCTTCTTCAAGTACATATTCCCATTTAATACACAACCACATCACCACCTCCAACACCACAATAGCATAAGCTGAGCCCTGGCGAGATTACATCTCTGCGACTCCCAGCCACAGATTCCAGACCCCCTGCCCGTCCTGCCTCAGGTCCTCCAGCAGTGTGTCCTGCATCGACAACCACAAGCCACCCCCAGCTCATCAACTTCAGCCCAGCTGCACACCCCAAGCCTATCTAGGAAAACCTGCACGCTTCTCCTCGCGAGCTGACGAACGAGAATCTTTGACGAGACCGGGGCGGCTTGAAATGGGGCAAGGGCCCTGCCTTCTTTTCTTTCCCTCTCAAGATCTGGGAACCCCGATTTCTCTTGATACTTATGGATTTTGTCGCCGACTTTGTGGATAGTATTGAAACATATCCTGGGGTACTACCGGGATCCATAGTGCTGCTGCTGTGTCAACAAGTGTGTGTGTTGGCATTCAGCCTCCTTTTACAACTAGCACAACACCTTCCCCACAGCAATAAACCTCGCAATCCCCCCCTCGGTCGCTTCGCCACGGCGGCTCCGGTTCCTGATCTCCTCGCTTGTCTCGTCGAATCTCTGGCTCTTGGTCGACTTCGAAACACAGTTTCAGGAAAACGAATCTTCGTTGTCGCATCTATACATACACCTTTAAGCGCCGTCCACTCAGATCGCTTCCCTCGCTTCGACTCTGAAGCAGTGCGGCGCTTCCGCATCCGTCTCAGCATACTGATTGGCTCAGCCCTTCCACCTTTCATCAATAGCGACAGCAACAACATTGAGCAATACTACCTTCTATCTGCTTCAGAAGCTTCCAACGAAACGCAGCCGCCCGAAACTTCATAGCGAAACTTCACTTATATTGCCAGCTGCCCCTTCGTCTAGACCCGTCCGCTTAAAGCGTGGCGAGTCAACTCTAGAATGGACCCGACAACAACCCTCTTTACCTTCATGTTGTGAGTTCTGAAAACTTGTTCTAATCTTTTTTGTGTTTTTCTCTCTTAACTTTCCTTCACTTCGCTTGCGAGACTGCTGTGCGGTCATTCATTCGTTCCCCCATCGTTCGTTTTCGGCTACACCCTCTCTCGCTCCTCGGCAAAAACCCGACTCATACTGTACGTCTGGACATGTTCCACTTCCCAGTTTTTCTTTTTGGTTTTGGACATGGTGCCAGCAAGTGTGGAGAGAAAAAATGGGATTTACATGCCCGATCCGATGAGAGCTGAGGATTTCGGCATCCATCGATCAAATTCCCATCGATCACCACGCAGGCCGGGGTCCAAGCGAGCGAGCCTGGGCGAGCTGGGAATCGCTCGCAAAGTCAGCCTCTACGGCAGCAGATCGCCCCAGCTCAAGGGAAGCCGACATTACTGGTCAATTCCCGTAATGACCCTTCGCAACCCTTGGCGTGGTATTGGGAATATTGCAGCCTACCTTGGGCTCGGAGACTTTGGTGGCTGAGTATCCTTGCTCTCATCCACTCTTACTCCTCTCATGCCCCAGCCTTATGATCTGCGCCTCCATTTTACACCCTGGGTAGTCGCCGACGAGACTAACACGATATATAGACGGACTCATCCCTCGGTCAAGGCTGTTCACCTGGTTGGTTCTTGGGACAACTTCGGCAAGCCTTACACAATGGAGCGTGACATCAGACGAGACAGAGGCCAGTGGAAGGGATGTTACACCTTCAAGGACATCATCTGCGATGGTGACTCTGGCCGGACCACAAAACGGAACGGTGGCTTGAAGATGGGCCAGACATATTACTTTTATGTGAGTCTCTTTCAGAGAGATACGTCCGTCGGACCCTGTCACTAACCGAGACCTCCAGTACGAGCTAGATGGCGCGACTGAGACACATGATCCTACTCTTCCCTCAACAAATAACTGCCCATATCTCCCCGGCCAGACTGTCAACACTCTTGAAGTTCCTGTCGAGCATACCCCCAGGAACCGCAGCGCATCCACCAACTCCCTTCGCGAGGAAAACTACATGACCATGAACCCAGCCGACAGGTACAACACGCCGCAACCGGCAGTCGTCTCATTGATGAACGCTGCTTCCGGTGTTGCTACCTCCCCTCTACCTGAACTCAAGCGCTCTGCCAGGTCCACCTCACCGGGCTCCAGCTGGTTCTCGCCACGCAGGCTGTTCGGTCGCAAGCAAAGCTCTTCCTCCCTGCCGGAGATCAGGGAGCCAACACCCACCGATGATACTCGGAGTATCAGGTCATCTGGATCAAGCAAGTCCAGGGACATGTCGCCCGAGTCACTTCGCCGGTTCCTGTCTGATGATGTGCTACCTGAAGAGGAGTACCAGGCAGTGGAACGTCCGGCCATCACCATCCCCGATGATATCGCCGAGGAGAACGAAGATGACGACATGTTCGCCACATCTGCTGTGTCGGAATACATGCAGTTCACCGGCCTCTCCCCACCACCATCTCAACGCTCGCTTACTCCTTCGCCTCCTGTCGAAAGCGACGAGGCGCCCACACCTACTCTTGCCCCTACCAGGTGCCCTCCTACGGTGCCCTGCCTCGATCTTTCGGTTCCCACGCTGTCTCTCGTCGACACCAGCTCGCCTCAGTCCCCGGCCAACTCGCCTCCAGCCTTCTACCACTCCGACGACGACGAGGATGAGACTCCCGAGGAGGACCTCCTCCCTCTTCCCATGCTTGACTACAGCACGGCCCGCAAGGCTTCCGCCGGCTCAGTCAGGAGCACCCTCTCCACCTACAGCCTGCCCCAGTCCTCTCCCCAGGAAGGAAAAGGCTCCAAGTCTCTCCTGGTCCCTAGGATCGAGACCAACATTCCTGTCTCGCACACTTCCTTCCTTAACAGCCCTACTCCCAACTCGGGTCTTGAGGATCTAATGAGTGAGCTGGGCTGGATGGCTGATGCTATTCGTGGTTGAGTCTACTATACGAACAACCTTCGAACGATTGCTATACTACCACACCTTAATATTCTCTCTCAACAAATCACTCAACAATCTCTCAATCTCCATCTCAATTTATCTACTAGCATTTTCGGCGGGGCATTCAAAATGGGTATGGGGTATACTACACACATCTACACTACACTATATACACTATCGCTTAAGCAAACAAGCAGCGGTGGTGTAAATGGCGGGCATAGAAACAAGGCGGCAGAGCGGCGGCAAGATCTGATTTTTTTTACTTGTTTTGATCTCTTTTGTTTTTTTGGTTTTTTTTTTGTCGGATGGCGGATGGACGGTTTTGGTTATCTTAATCACAATGGGGCGTACATACGTGGGTGGGAGGATCTGATCTGATCTGTCTGTTTTTGAGGAGTTATCGGGGAGTCATGTCATCTGGGCCACAGGAAGGCCGGGCATGCAGATGGGAAAGGGTGGGTTGGGTGGTTAGGTCACGATGGGATGGGTGGGCGATGCATAGGACTGGGAGGCAGTGACGATTGGGATGAAGAAGAATGAAAGAACAAGGAACTGGGAGGAATTGCAAACTAGATACACAAAATACTCTATCGTTTGCCAAGGAACTTTGATATCTCTTTTTGAATGAATGCTTGTGACATGTTGAGATGTGGATCAGACTGATACTTTTATACATGGCTCACTGTCACTACCTCAGTATGAAGCAGATTCTGTCACGGTGCTTAGAGGTGCCTTCTTAAGAACAGTTTCAACAAGCTATCATCGTACGGGAGACACCTTGCACGCAATTCCCTGTATTTTTCGTGCAGAGTTACCAGCATGTACCAAACACCTTATCATCGGGTATTTACCGCACCTGAGTCGGGCCCTTGTCACCGCTTGTTCCTTTCTCCCTTCAAAGTAAGTAAAGTATTACTAGTTTCGTTAAATCAATCTCTCGAAGTTCGTCTGTCAAGTTTAGATAATGGGTTAAAGAGCGCCCCAAGATATTGTGATCCATCCGGTGTCTTTCAGATAATGATCATTCAATGTGTTCAGCGAGGAGGAGGAGGAGGAGGAGGAGAGACGGACGGGCGAGTAATGTAACAAACAAACAAACAAACAGGCAAATTTCACTCACTCACCACTTGAACAAGTGTTCGTCAAAGGCAATCCATCTTCGGTTATCCGGGAAGACGAAATAAATTGCTGAGTGTCAGTCATACCACAGAAATTCGGGAAACTCACAATGAATCAGACGCAAGCGAGGCAGGCAGGGTTGAACGCTTGCTGGGAGTTAGTTACGTCAGTTATGTCGCTTTGCAGTTAGTTGCTCAAAGAAAACCAGAAGAGGTATGATAGCCGGACACCTTCAAACTTGAAGAGCCACTGTGAGTTTCACGAGTTTGTACGGTGGTAGACTGGGCATCCGAGGCTAAAACACAAATAATCTATCTCCCGTGTCTACATAACTTTTTGTTTACCTAACCTTAACCCCTTTTTTTACTTTTGACGAATGAAAAGCCATGAAACAGAACAAACAAGCCAATCAGAACACCAACTGAATGAACCAACCTCGACCAAACAAATAACTCCCAACACAAATGCAGTCTATCTATCTTTCACATCTCCTTTCCTTTTGCCTTTCTCTCATTTTTCTTCTCATACAACTCATGCATCTCTCCCCCTTCCTTCCCCCATTTTCCCTCTCATCTTCCCCATCCCCCATACTACACCACACCCCATAGACCCAGAGAAACCAGCTCAGTGCTCAGTCATGCTCAAGAAGCACTAACCTCACTAAACCAACTCCTCAACAACCCCGCCAACGCCCCAGGTAAATCATCCAAGTGATGCACAATCAAATAATACGGAAACGGGAAGGAATCCAAGTAGCGATGAATGATGGGCATGCCATCGCTGCCAAACCTGGCCTCTTTCAGATCCAGGACACTTTGGCTTCCCTTTTTGGCGTTCCCCTGTGCATCGCGGGCGTCGTCCATGACGATGAAAACGACCATGACGCGCTGCTCCATTGCCTCTCGCAAAAGGGGCCGGAGGCGGGCGTGGTCCTTTGATTGGACTAGGCCGTCTGAGAGAATCAAAGCGAGTTGCCAGAGATCTTCGGAGCCGGAGGTGTTGGTCAAGCGGGCGTCGCGGAAGTGATTGATTGTTCTCCTTAAAAGGTTGACCATGTCCGTACCCTCCTGTTTGAAGGTGAATTGTTGGAGAACCCTGGCGCCCGCGTCGTGCGAGGCAAAGGGGTCGGTGAGACGGTGCGCGACGAAGACGTCAGTGCCGAAACCGAGGACGCCGACTTGGCCTACTTCCAGCATCGTCAAGGCGCGGGAAGTCATGACCAGGGATTCCAAAGCCAAGCGGCCCGCGGAACCCGAGTTGTTTAGCGAGTCGCCCATGGATTGGGAGTCATCCACGCATAACAAGATCTGGTAGGAGCGCTTGGTGGGGATGGCGCGGCGCATCCAGATCTTGTCGCGCTTGTAGGAGGAGGCGATGTACGGGATGATTTTCTTGATGTTGAGGCGTTTGCCGGTGCGGAAGGAGCCGGAGAGCTTGGTGGATTGCGAAGGGGTCAGGATCAGGCGGAGTTGAGAGGATAGAGACATGGAGAGGGATTGGGTCTTGGTTTGGAAGGTGGTCCACATGGAGAGGGCTTCGTGGAAGTCGCGAAGAGGACGAGGGGGTTGGTCTTCGAGGTGGATGGCTGAGAGCTGGGTGGATTCTTCGTTGATCTCCTGGTCCAGGTTGTCGCCTTCCTTCGCGCTGGCCTTGCGGGCGTCTTCGTCTTCCGAGTCGGAGTCCTCGAAGGCGCCTTGGTGCGTGGCGACACCGGAACGACCGTCTTTGCGGTCCTCCTTGGGAGCGTCGGCCGAGTCAGGGGCCTCGGCATCTTCCATGTCCACGTCCTCCTGCTTGTCGTTGTTGTCCTCGGCGGCTGGCTCATCCTCGGGTAAGACGTGGTTGTTGGCATCTTCCATCTCGGTGTCGATGGCCATGGCGTCGTCCATGGGACGGACCTCTTCGTCGTTGGCGGTGCCCAGAGCCTGGGTGTCGGGCTCGGCGTCTTCATCCTGCAAGTGCTGGAATTCAACCTTGGCCATGTCGACGTCCGGCTTCTGCTGCTCTTCCTTGTTGTCGGGAGCGTTGCGAATGTCGCGCTGGTTTCTGTACCACTTGTCGAGAGCATCACCGAGCTTCTTGAACGGCTGACTGCTGGCCTCGTTTTCTTGATCTTCGTTGGGGCCCTCCTGCTGTTCAGTCCTCGACTGCTCACCCTTGGAACCAGGTGCGTTGTCTTGGTCAGAGGACTGGTTGTTGACAGCGCCTTGCTCGCGCTGGGCGGCCTTGTTGTCCGCGGTATCGTCCTGCATGTCGTTCTGGTCATCTTGAGCAAGACCACCGCCAGTCTTGACATCGCTGGGGGCAGCGTTGTCGTCATCCGCCTGAACCTGGTCGTCGTTCAGACCGGGCTGTTCCTTCTCCTTGTCCTCCTCCTTGTCCAAATCCTGCGGGGCATCCTCATCCTGCTCCTCCTCCTTGTCCATGTCCACATCCATGTTATCCTCATCCATAGGATTCAAGTCATCCGTCTCTTCCGCCTCAGCCTCCTCGGGCTTCTCTGCATCCTTCTGCTCCTCAAGCTGCTGCTCCTCCTCAACACCATTCGGCGCCTGCTCCTCTTCCATCTCTCCATCCTGTGGCTTCTCACCATCCTCCAAATCATCCAAGTTATCCTCCTCCTCCTCCTCTCCATCACTAATATCAATCTGCATATCATCCGGCAACGCCAGGGTATCCTGCTCCTGCACGTTCTGGTCCTGATGATTCAGTTCCTCCTGCGGCTGAGCATCGCCCTCCTGCTCCTGTCCCGGCTCACCTTCCTCCTCCTCTTCGTCTTCGCCCTCCTTCTTGTCCTTCTTCTCCTCCTCACCCTCGGCATCCTCATTTTCCTGCTGCTGCTGCTCCTTCTTCTCCTTCCCCGGCTCCGCAGCAGCCTGCTCATCCTCATCCTGCTTCCCGCTGTTATTCTCACCCTGCTGATCCTTCTCCGCATCCTCCTCATCCTTACCATCCCACATCTTCTCATCGACAGCGGTGGGATCGAGATCATCGACACCGCCCGCTTCCTCCTCCATCTCGTCATCGCCCTCATCATCGCTACCATCCTTATCATTCTTATTCTCCTCATCTTCCTCCTCAGCCTTCACGCTACCCATGTCTCCCTCCAAATCATCCTCGCCCATGTCCACCGCATCCGGGTTATCCTCGATATCGCCCTGGTTCTTGTTATTCTGATCCTGCGCGAGCTCGGACAGGTCCTCGTCGTCCTTGATGTCCTTGCTGATATCCTCGGCACCTTCGCCGTCGCCCAGACCGGTACCGCTCTGCACGTCGCCGGACTCGCCGGACTTCTCCTTGCTCTCCTCCTGCGGCGAGCAGAAGCCTTGCTTGGCAATGACGATGAAGCTGTTGCTGAGGGTGTAGCCCAGACGGCAGGTGGACCGGTGCAGGTCGGCGTACTGCGCCAGGTTCTGCTGGCACGTGGCGGCGTACTGCTCGAGCATGGGGAGGACGGCGCGCAGAAGCGCGGTCTCGGCGTCCCGGACGGAAGGCTGGGACAGGTCGGAGGCCTTGAGCAGGCGGAGGATGCCGTCGACTTCGGAGGTGATGCGCGGCATGGAGAGGGTGTTGATGGCCTTCTCGAGCCCCTCGCTGTGGGCGAGGAACCAGCCGGCGTCTTCTTGGCTTTGGGGCAGGTTCTTGACGGCTTCGGGGAACTTTTGGAGGGCGACGAGAATGCGGCTGGAGAGGTCGAGGGCGGACTTGGCGAACTCGTCGATGCTGGTCTCTTGGAGCTCGTTGGCGACGGCGACGGTTTGGGCGCTGGTCCAGAGTTGGACTTGGCGGATGACGAAGGCCATGTCGGGTCTTTCGAGCAAGAGACTGCTGAGGCTGTCGCGAAGACCCTCGAGCTCCTTCTCGGCATCGGCGTGAAGCTGTTCGAGAGCAGAGGAACTGAAACCGGTAGGCAGACGAGGGAGGCTCTCCTGCTTGGTGGCTAGAGTAGCAAATGTGTCGAGCCACTGCTGCAACTTGCTACGAACCTGGTCATTGCTGGTCTCGCCAAGCTTGCCGTGGACGTCAACCATGTAGACGGCGAACTTGAGGATCTGGACAAGCCAGCGCAGAACACGACCGTGGTTCGTCAAGCTCGTCTGAGACTGAATGGCCACATCGCCGTCACGGCCGGATACCTCCTTGGCGAAAGTGATGGCCTGGGCGAGAGCACGTTCGGCATCAGCCGTGCGCGAAAGGTACATGCGCTGCTTGAACATGACGTACAGAATACCCTCGAGGAAGCCAATAGAGCGGTGGACAATCTCGCGGTTGAGATCGTCATTGTGTTCAAAGGTGGCCTGACGGAACTTGGGCGCCAAGTCAAGCATCTTGTGGTAGAAGTACTCAATGGCGTTGAGCTGAGACTCGCTCAGGTGGGGAACAAGACCCGAGTGCACGAGCACGGCGTGAGCAGACTTTTGGCGGTCGAGGATGGTGGTGCCCAGGTTGCGACTGAAGCCCATTTCGCGAAGAGTCTTGAGGGTGTCGGTGTAGAGCTTGGTCTTTCTTGTCTTCAAGTGCGCCACGGCCTCCTTGTTTTCGTCAGTCAGGTGAGGGGGGGTTTCCTTGCGAAGCTCGGCCATCTCAGTGACCAACGAAGTGATGTACTCATCCAAGTTGCCGGGAATCTCAACGGCCGAAGCAGGCAGCGAGCCAAACTTGCCCATCATCTTGAGGACGCCGGGCAGGTTGGTGATTCTTGTCCACTGCTGCTGGCTCTCCAGAGCAGGAATGAGCTGCGAGACAAGCGCAATAGCCTCCTGATCAGCCTGGACAGCGTCCTTGCCGACGACTGCCACGAGGCCTTTGTGCTCTTCCTCAGGAAGACCTTGTTCAGTGATGCCACTTACAGGCTGGGAAAGCACACCGCGGAACTTCCTCACCAGCTTGAACAGCTTCTGATGAGACTTGCGCGCACTAGCCCTGAGCGCCTCAATGTTCTTATCCCTCCACTTCGACAGAAGCAACACGTCCTTCATCTTCCTGTCCAAGGGAGTCCTGCCGGCGGCGATGGACTCCTTGACCTTGCGCTCGTACCTGGCGTGGTAGGTGATGAAGTTCTGGACAGCATCGCGGATGACACTCAGCTGAGGCTCATCGATCATCAACAGCTCCAACTGGTTCCTGAGTTGTCTCAACAGGTTCAAGCGAGAAGTGAACTGTCCCAGACTGGCAGTGTTGAAGTAGGATTCCAAAGCACCCAAGAGCTCGACGGCGTACACATACAGATCCTTGCCCTCCTGCAGCCACGAGCACGGCTGGAGGATGACGGCGCCGTAGGCGATGAACCACCAGGACTTGGCGTCGTCGTGGCACTTCTTGGCTTCGGCGTCGAGTAGTCTCGACCAGCTGGACAGCTCGAGGCGGCGCCAGTCGCAGATGGTATCGCGCAGCTTCTCGTACAGGACGGTGGCCTTGTGCGCCTTGGTGGCCCAGCCGCCTTCGTGCCACTCGTACACGTGCGCGTAGAGTTTCTCCATGGGGGAGATGATGGCGGCGAGAGGATCGTCGATGGACATGTCGAGCACCTTGTCGCAAGCGATGACGACGTCGGCGAGGGTTTGATGGTGGCCGATTTCGTCGATGGTCTGGAGCTCCTGGAAGCGTTTCTTGAGGGCGGTGACGAGGGTGAGGGCCTTGCGGACCTCAACGAGGATGGAGTCGGTGTAGAAGTTGTAGTTGGTGGAGTCAACGTTGGCGCTGAAGGCCTTGATCTGGTCTTCGAAGGCGAGGATGGTGGCGGGCAGAAGCAATGCATCCATCTCGGGTTCGCCAGCGGCGGCGTTGCGCTCCGCACGGGCAATCCTGCGAGCAACTTGGGTGAGCAAGATGCGAATGCTCTGCTGGGGCTCCTGCGGCGAAAGGAAAATCTTCTCGTGAGCCTCGGCCAGCAAGATAGACAAGTCGCGGTTGCCACGAGAGATCTGGTTCTTCTTCTTGGGCGCATCGGCATCTTGCTCCTCCTCATCATCGACATAGTCAGGGAACAGCTGATCGAACTCTTCCTGGTCAAACGCCTCTTCATCTTCAAGACTGCCCTTGAAGCGGAACAAGCTGTTCTTCTGCTCTTCGGCCTTGCGATCAGCATCCAGCTTCTTGCTCCACTCCTCATGGAAAGAAAAGAAGGACTCGTGGACAGCCTGTCTGAGGTTCTCCGGCAAGCTGTCGATACCCTCAACGGCAATGATAGCCTGGACGAACGAGAGGAACTCCAGCGAGCGAAGAGGCAAGCTCTTGGCTTCGGCCTCCCAGACGGTGCCGCTAAGGAAGGGCGTAACCTTGACCATGCTCTTGAAATCGATTTCATCGGAGCTCTTGGCGGGAACGGCGCCCTGACCGAGCGAAAGACCAAGCTGCAGGCAGCGCAAAAAGCTGACCAGCGGCATCGTCAAGTCCTGGTAGGCATTGAAGCGACCAATGAAGCGTCCAACAAGAGCAACGAGGTTCCTCTCAACGAGGGAAAGCTCCTCGGAAGCATCCTCGGCCTCAGTCGAGATGGAGCGCAGGTGCGAAGCAGCCACATCATTCTGCACAAGGGCATTCAGGACATTGTTGAACTCTCCTTGCAAGCCGCGAAGCTCAGAGTCGCCAGGGCGGTAGATAGACTGAACAGCCGGCGGCTCGCCAAGACCAGCAACTTCCTCCATGAGGAGCTTGCAACGGAGACCGGCGCGCTGACCAGTGAAGGCGAGCTGAAAGGCCTCGAGAGCGGCGATCTGCTGCTGGAGGCTCTCGTAGATCTCGCAGTGCTCCTCCTGCTCGATCTCGGCGCGGTGGTGAGGATCGAAGATCTTGTCGGGAACAAAGAGCTTGATAGAGGCCAAAGAGAACTGGACCCAAGCGACGGAAGTGTATGCAGAGCGAGGCTGGAGACCCTTCTCGGCGGCAGCGAGGGCACGCAAAGCCTTGTAGAAGTGCCTCTCGAAGATGACAACGAGGTGCTGAGGCCACTGGGTGGTATCAACAGCAAAGTTGGTTCCCTGCTCAAGGAGAGAAGCGAGCTCAACCGCCTGTACATCGCCCATCTCATTCAAAAGACCCTGGAAGAAAGGCACAACGACACCCTTACAGGCATCGCCGTGAGCAGCCATCACCTCCTCCATCAGCTTCAGCAACAAACGCTCCGTCTTCTTCAGCGAATCCGTAGCCAGAGCATCCGATGACTTGGCCAGGATCTTGCCCATGATAGGCAACTCGGTCTCCAAAGAGTGCAACTCATGCATGCTCGCGGAAGAAGTGGCATCGTACTTGAGCAAGAGCGACCTAGACAGGGTACCGGTCCAAGGACGCACCTCGCTATCTTGAGCAAGCAAGCAATCAACAAGTTGCAGCGGCGAAGACCTCGAAGCGCGGAGGCGCATCAGAGCAACAGTGGGAAGGTTGGAAAGCACGTCGATGTCGGACAGAGCGGGCAAGACGACCTCGCCGTCCTCGGCAACTTGGTGAAGAACAAGAGCCTGTCTGAGCGCCTCGAACGTGGAAGCAAAGAACGGCTCATGAGTCCAAGGATGCTGACCAATTCTGGCCTCGAGGGTGGAAATCTCCGACTCGAGCTCCTTAACAAGCGCAGAGGCATCACCCCTTCCGCTGCGAACAACGGTATAAGCCCTAGCCATAGCTTCCTGAACGCTCCTGAGAGTAGGGATACTAGCATCAGCCTTCCAGCGCAGCGAGTCGAACCGATCGGCAAGTCTCTCCATCTCAATGACCTGCTTCAAGCACTCCTGATCAGCGACCGGCTCAGGACGCAGCTGGTTCCACAGCGCCTCCATACTGAGACCGGTGGAAAGCTTGAAGCCAACGACGAAGTCACGCTCGAGATACTCCAAGATGATAGCGAGCATCTTGCGATCTTCAGCCTCCTGGAGGACGGAGAGGGCCTTCCTAAGGAGGTTGGAGCCCTGCGTCAAGTGCGCTTGGAAACGGGCCTCCTCGAACTTGGAGTTAGGCACGATGAGCGCCTCGAACGTGCGCTTCCAGAAGAGCATCAGACGCCTCAAGATGGCGCGACGCTCCTTCCAGGCTCTGGACTCGTTGATGGTCTCGTTCATGTAGGCCTTGAACAGCTTGAGCAGAGAGGCCAGGAAGCGGGCGGCGTTGACGGTGGAGTCGCGAGAGAGCGAGGCGACCCTGTCGGCAATCCAGGACCGCTGGAGACGGTTGAGCTGGGACGGTTTGCTGACGTTGACTTTGCTGAGCTGAGCCTCCATGGCGGACTGAGCGGATTGGATGTCGAGGTAGAGCTCGTAGCAGCCGGAGATCCAGGCGGCCAGACCCTCGCGATCCTGCTCGAGGAGAGGGATCATGGGAGAGTTGAGCAGAGGGTGGAGAGGCATGAGCATCTTGTTGGGGGCGGCGCCGTACAGAGAGGCGACGGCTTGTCTGAGCGCACCGGCATCTTCAGCGCTGATATAGGACAGAAGCTGGGCAAGACGCTGACTGGCAGCAGGAGACTTGATCAAGCCGTTGGTTGAAGCCTGCATGAAAGCCTCGAGGAGTCTGGTATCACCAAGAGAGAGGACATCGAATGCCAGACGAGCAAGGACATCCGCATTCTCCGCGCCGTTTAGGATTCTTGTGGCGGTGTGGAAGCGCTGCAGACTGCCATCAACAGGAGCAATAGTCTGATGTTCAGCCTTCTTGGCCTCCCATGGCGCACCCTCGAGGTAGATCTCGACGGAACGGTTCCTCATGGCACGCGAAAGCTCGCCGTAGCGGGGATCAACAGTGAGGAAGATTCTGAAGTCGGGATGGGGGGTCAAGTTGCGCGGCTCGCCACCAGGACCACTGTGCTCGTTAATGCTCAGCGAGCCATTGGGACGCTCGAGAAGGGAGTTGAGTCTATCAAGCACGGAAGCACTGCACAGGTTGGCGTTATCGAGGACCAACCAAGCGCCAGTCTCAACAGCCCGGACAATGACACCGTCGAGCCACTCGAAGCGGGGGTTCTCGAGAGTCAAAGGCTTGCGGAGCAACTCGGCGGTCTCGGAAAGGAGAGGGGCAAGTTCTCCGGCCTCAGGGAGGAGGGCCTCAATCATACGGAGAATATCAGGGTACTGGTGTTCGCCGGAAAGGGCCATGAGCGCACCCATGAGGTCAACAGCAGCAACAGGTACCGGCTCAGGAAGAGCCTGGAGGATCTGGTCTTGGAGGGCTTGCTTCATCTTAGCAAGGTTGGCCTGGACCTCTCTGTGAGGATCAGCCTGCTCGAAACCACCGATAAGATCCATGGTATCGACATCAGCGTTGAGCGGGAAGATGACGAGAGACCTGCCAGCCATAGCAGCGACCTGGTTAAGCAGCGCTGACTTGCCGCTGCCGGAAGGACCAACGAGGATACAAGGAAGGTCCTGCTCGACGGCGATCAGGATGCTCTCGATCTCCTTGAGCCTGTGGATAGGGTCAATCGACGGGAATGGCGTCGGCTGCGACAGCTGGTTGCGCTGCAGAGTAGCAAGGCCAACCTGAGAGACATAGGAGTTGATGTCGTGGTAGAGGCTGTGGGACTCAGGCACACGCTGGAAGATCTCAGTGAACAGCTTGTCGACCTCCACGCGATCCCGCTCGGTTCTGAAACGTTGGCGGATAATCACATCGAGGAAATCATCCGGCTTCCTGCCGCTGAGGAGAGCATTGTCGGATGTGAGGAGATCACCCCACCGGAGAGTATCACGCAGGTTGAACTCCCAAGGCGAGCCCTGAGCACCGAACAGACGGGTAGTGACGACCGCGTCGTCAAGCCTGGACATGAACTCGATGAGCTTCGTCTGTGTCTCACCACCGATCTTGTCGAACTTCTTGGCCGTGATGTAGAGCAAATCCTGCTTGGTGAAGACATCGGAGTACACCACGATGAAACGGTTGACAAACGAGCTGGGAAGACCCTTACGGCCACCACCCTGAGAGTGAGGGTTCTGAGCGGCAAAGAGCTTGAAGTCGGGATGGCGCTTAAAGACCTGGTCAAGTTCGGAGATGTAGACCTCACCACGATGATCAAGACAGGCGTTGAGACCCTCGAGAACGGTCTGCGAAGCCAAGTTCATCTCATCGAGCAAGACCCACGAACCGTTCTGCATGGCCTCCAGGAAGGGAGCGTTCTTCCAGCAAAAGTTACCGGCTTCAGCACCCTCGACGGGGACATCGGTACCGAACAGATCCATCAGATCGGTCTGGTCAGACAAGTTGATTCTGGTCAAGGGTCTTCCGCAAGCACGAGCCAAAGCAGTGACAAGCGTAGTCTTTCCCACACCGGGGTTACCCTCAAGAAGAATGGGCTTGGTGCCTTGAAGGGCCCTGATGACGCGCATGGCGTTCATCTTGGTAGTAGGAACACCAAACTCCCGGCCAGAGTTGGGGTCCGCGCTAGGCAGCCTTTCGATGCTGAAGTCACCGATGGTGAGGGCTTGCTCGTCCATCTTGAGCTGCGGCTCCTGAAAGTAGTGATGAGCGAGATCAGAACCGCACAGTTCACTGAGCTTCTCGAGGCACTCCTGTCTCTGCATGTCCATCGTCCTGGGATCGACGGCGATCAACGCGGAGGGGTTGGCACCGATGGTATCAATGAAGACCATGGCGGCACCGTGAAGGAGAGCAACCTCGACAGAGGGGAAGTTGCAGATGTTCATGAACTGGACCCAAGCCAAGATGTCACGAACTGAGAGGGCAGTTGTAGACGACGACCTGAAAGTCTTGCCGAACCAGGACGAGAAGTTGACAATGATGCGAGAAATCGGCGTCTTGACACCCTTCAGGTTCTTCTTGTACTTAGCATCCAACTTGGAGACGACAATGTCATGGACATCCTCCTCATCGGTGAAAGCAGGAACCCAGATCTCGGTGAAACGGTTACGCAGAGCAGGCGACAGTTCCCTCTTGCCAAAGTCACCACCGGGGTTCATGGTAGCGAAGAACTGGAAGCCTTGAGCACCCACGACGAAGGAGTCAGTGACGCCCTTCTCCGCCAGCAGAAGAGTGCGAGCAGGCTCAAGAACGGAGTTCAATCTTTCCAGGACCGAGTCATCAGCCAGAGAGATTTCGTCAAGAAGGAAGTAGGTGCCCTCCCTCATGGCATGGACCAAACTACCGTCGCTCCACTCAAAGAGCGCCTTGCTTCTGGCAGCATCAGACTGAATCTTGGCCTTCAACTCCTCAGGCAGCTTAGCCAGGTCGTCGGCAGTAAGAGACTGATACCATGCCTGCATCTGGTCGATATCGCCCGTCTCCTGACCAAGGATAGCAGCAGCTTGCTCCAAGCTCCTCAGCAAGCCATCAAGGATGGCGCCCCTATTTCTCACAGGTCTCTGAGAACCAATCAGATCACCGGTCTCAGTGTTCTGATGAGCGTTGACAATATGCAGCTCCTTCTTGTCAAACTCGGCAAGCAGCTGGACGACAGTTGTCTTACCGCAACCAGTCTCACCAACCAACAGAACAGGCTCGTTGTTGACAATGGCGCGCTTAACCAGGACGTACAGACGACGCATGGCTCTCGTCCAAATCACACCCTGGCTGTTATTCTTGTTACCACCAGTACCGCGGAACTCGGGCGCTGTGTCACGGTCATAGAGCTGATCGGGGTCGATCTTGACCTTGAACACCTCCTCGATGACCTTCTTGACCTCCTCCCGCTCCTCAGGCTTACGGACACGCTCGGCGAGGAGCATGAAGCCGTGGTCGGCAATATCTTGGCGGGTTTCAGCCGCTCTGAGCGCCCATCGGAAGAGATCTCTGAGCGTGGCGAAAGAGTTCTTTTGCTCAAAGACACGGCTCTCCTGGCGGAGACGGGTGAGTTGCTTGTAGACTTGGACGATGCGGCGGCAGTCAGAGGGAGCAGTGTTGCGGCTGCGCTTCTGAAGGATGGTCTCCAACTCGCTTTCGGGGATATCGTCGTAGTGAAGCTCGAGGAAACGGTTGCGGAAGGCACGAGAAAGAACCTTTCTACCACCGTAGAGGCCAGGAGGGTTCTGGGTAGCGAAGAGGCAGAAGTTCTCCGCTGGCCTGACGATCTCTTGGGTTTCGGGAATGAGAAGCTCACGGTTGTCATCGAGCAGACGGTTGAGAGCCTCCAAGACATCGGTGGGTGCCAAGTTCAGTTCGTCGAGAACAATCCACGATCCTTCCCTCATGGCCTGAACCAAAATACCTTCCTGGAACTTGAGCTTTCCGTTAGAGTCCGAGACGTAGGTACCAAGGTACTCTTGCAAGTCGGTATGCTCGTGGTTGTTGATTCTCACAAACTTGTTGCCGGTATAGTTGGCGAGATACTCGATCATACTGGTTTTACCCGCAGAGGTAGGACCCTGGATGAGAATGGGGTACCTGCGAGTAGACGTAGCTCTAACCAAGTTCAAGAGGTTTCTTTCGACATAAGGAGTGATGACATAGTCTGGGCGCTCGATTGGCGTTTCGTTGCCCTGAAGCAACCAGTACTGGTGATCTTTGTTGGTGTTTTTGAAGTTGACGTAGTTTCTGCCATCCACAGGCCTCTTGGGAGGATTAGTCAAGATGGAAGCCTTCTTCAGCAGATGTTGCTGGATAAGCGGCATAACCGTCCTCTCTGATTCCTCGCTTAGCAAGGTTGTAAAGCCCATGCAGAAACCTTCATAAACAGCCCTTTCGAGGCCGTAAAAAGGAGCCACATCGTTGGTGTAAGTCAAAACGCGGGTTAAAGTACGCAAACTGAAATGCGGCACTTCGTTGGCCTGGTCGACCAGCAGTTTTGCTTCAGCTCGCTTCTTGATCTCAAGGTAGAGATCAGCAATGTCGTCGGACAAACGATCAATGCTGCTGTTATTTCCCTTAAGGTACGTTTTGATGATGGTGAGGAGGTCCTTCTTGTCGCGATCAGGACTTTGGACATAAATCTCAGTGAAACGCTATTTCTGGTTAGCTGCTGTCATTGAACTAAGAGGAAGAGGAGGACTCACAGATCTCAAACCCATAGGAAGATCCCTCTTGCCCACATCAGTAGCAGGGTTCATGGCACCAAACACTCGGAAGTTAGGATGCGCCTGAATTCTCTCAATCTCTCCCGTTTCCGAGAGCAGAAGAGAGGGATTAGTCTGGAACAATCCAGCAATGCTTTCCAGGGTATCAGGAGAGGCCAAGTTGATCTCATCAAGCAGTACCCAGTCACCGTTTCTCGCCGCCTTGACAATCTTGCCCTCGACAAAGGCAAAGGCAAAGCCACCAGGACCAGCCGCAACCTGTCTATCGAACTGATCGAGACTCTGCGAAAACAAGTCCCAGCGAGCCTGGAGATCCCGCAGGCGCTGAAGCTTGCTGGACTCGGTCTTCCGACGCTTGGCTGGGCCCTGCTCCTGGTTCTCCTCCGCAACCTCTGCCTCTACGGCCTTGGCTGCTTGCATGCTCTCGAACTTGGCGAGGATTTGCTCGAACATCTTGGGAGCCTTGCGCCACTCCTTTGAGACCTCTCTCCACCTGCCCTTGGCGAACTTCTTGTTGATGCCGTCCAGATAAGCCTTGTTCTTCTCAGCAACGACACCAGTCCTCTCAAAAAGATCCTCAAACTCCTCCTTGATAGGCATAGCGAGCGTCTGTGCGCTGACAGGCTTGAAACCACCCAGGAGATCACCAGCTTCACTTTGCTGGGACAAGTTGACGGCAACGAGTTGGTGACCAAGTGATTCCGCCAGCTGCTGAACCACGGTAGTCTTACCGATACCCGTCTCACCGACCAAGAGGAGCGGCTCCTTGTGTCTTACAGCAACTGCAATCTGCTCCAACAACCGCTTAGCGTGAGTGGTGGTGGCAAAAGGCCTCTTGTTCTTGGCCCCACGGCTGGTTTTCCTCCCCTTCGCAAACGAGACGCGGCCGATGGTGAGTCTTGACTCGTTATCCTCCAAGTCGGGAATGTAGCTCGTCAAGTAGTGCTCAACCCTCTCGGGAGAAAGATGCATCTCCTTCGCAATGACACCAATTAGAATATTACGCGCTTGAATCTCCTTCACTCCACCAACGAAAACATCGGCCGCCTCGAGGAACATGCGGTCCCTGGTAGTGTCGGTAATAGGCTCCTCGCCAGTCTTGCAGCCGGAAGCACGGAGGATCTCATCTAGGCGCCCGCACCACTTGAGGAGATCTCTTGTGCCGAGTGGCCGCTCGAAGACCATGCGACCGAGCGACAGACGGGTCGAACCGCTGGTGGCCGCCAGCAACGCATCGAAGACGGCCAGCACTCCCGGAACGTATTTGTGAAGCAAGGGGTATCTGCTGTTGATAACGTCCTTCAAATCTTGTTGAGGAAGGGCCTTGACGTGCGTAAGCTGCCAGAGGCGCAGACCGATCAAGCTGGGTAGGTTCTCCTTGTCATTCATGCCGAGCAGCGTTCGGACAGTAGCAAATATGCGGAAGCCTTCGGTGGCCTGTATGCTCTCACCGCGCCCAGGGATTAGAAGCTCTCCTCGCTCAATAAGGGGCAGCAATGTGCTCATGACTTCTGTTGGCGCGCGATCGAGATCCTCAATCAAGACCCATCTTCCCTCCTTGACCGCAGTGGTCAACACACCTGGGCGCCACGAGAAGGAACCGGGCTTCGAGTCGGTGGTATATAGTCCAAGCAGCATTTTCGCATCGGTTTGCTCGTTCAGGTGTAGGGTCACTAGTTGCTTCTGCTTGCCCAACTCGCGCGCAATCTCGTGGACCAGGGAGGTCTTGCCGGAACCAGAAAGGCCGTGGAGGAGGATAGGGCCCGATCTTTGTAGGCATCCAGTAAGGTTCTCGAGGTTGTCAACGGTCGTCGGGGTAAGCGCGAGGGTGGTGGGAGTAGTCACAGGGCCGAGGGGACGCGGGAGGACTGTCTTTCCATATTTGACAACTAGAGGAGTGAGGTTCTGTTCTGGGATGGTTGGGATGTTTGACTCGGCAGCACTGGTCTGGGATTTACTGCGAAAGCTCTGGATCTCTTCACGTCTAGAATCCTCGTGTAGGCTGAGGAAGGCATAGTCGGCTTCGCGGCCGTCGAGCTCTGCGACAAGGCTGGTATTTTTTGGTATGTGCTTTTCGAGGAGAGCTTCAAGCTTGACATCGGCGGCATTATGAAGCTGGCAGAAAATTCGGACGGCAAGGTATCGGACGGTGGGATTCTCGTGTGCGAACAGGGTCTGTATTTGGGATGGCTTTGACAGGCCGGCGTAGGTGCGCTTGTCAAAGTTGTTGAGCCTCCAGAGGGCAAGGAGGACAATTGGAAGGTCATCTGGGCGGATAGAGGCTAGGTCAAGGAAATCGAGAGGTTTGGGTTCTGAAGAGGCATCGTTATTGTTGTTGTTGTTGTTGTCACCACCAGAAAGTCCTCCTCGAAGATGCGACACGAGGAAGACGGACAGCGACGGGGCGAAGGGCAATATCCTTGCGAAAGCGGCAAAGACTCGAGTATCGAGTCTCGGAGAAGACAGGATCCATCGAGCG
The DNA here is from genome assembly GCA_009805345.1 of Neurospora sp. FGSC 26628. Classification (NCBI taxonomy): domain Eukaryota; kingdom Fungi; phylum Ascomycota; class Sordariomycetes; order Sordariales; family Sordariaceae; genus Neurospora; species Neurospora sp. FGSC 26628. The sequence continues at coordinate 433,855 of RAOO01000010.1, forward strand.
CAAATGTCGGCGAAAACGGACTCGAAATGGGTAAAGATGCGGTCGGTGGCTGTCGAGACAAGTGCGGCGCTGGCGATGGCGTCAAGGAATTTGGTCGATTGGTGATCCTGGATCATGAGCAGCAACTCTGGCGGCAAGAGGTCCAAAGTGGTCGCATCACTGAGGAGCGACGCTCTCTGCTGGCTCACATCGATCACGGCCATGTTGGCCAGGGAAAAGCGACGGACGGGTTTGTCGTGAGTGTCGTCGTCGTCGTTGTTGTTGAAGACGTTGATGTTTTGTTAGTGTCTTTTTTTCTTCAACTTTTTTTGCCCATTGAACTTCGCTTCGTCCCGTTTGGAACTTTTTCCCACATGAAATTCCTTATCGCATTGAGCGATAGTGGGGTGCATGCTAGTGCTACTGTGCTAGCCGCATGTAAGTCGGCTGCGGCAGGCAAGGGAGCCGCTTTCTTCAAAGTGCGGGTGGGACGAACAGCGGCAGGGGCGCGTTTGGGATGACAGGGGCCCATCTTTTAGCGCGTCTTCAGTGGGCTTCAAGGTACAGAGGTACCTAATCCCCAGACTCGCGCGGGGCAGGCAGCTTGGGTTTTCCCCTCCAGCTGCAGCTCGGGTCAGCCAGCCGTCACAAAGTCAACTCGCACACCAAAACCACCAAGCTGCCAACTGCCAGCGGTGGGTCCCAGATTTCGCAGCACCGGGGAGCGAGCGACAACGTCCCCAAAAAAATATCTCCGTTTAGTTGTACGGTTCGGTACGATCCTCGAAGTCGACGTCGACGGCAAGCCTCCTCACCAAAAGAGAACCCATCCGACCGCCCCGCGCGCCCTCTCTCTCCTCCTCCGGTCCGAGTCCGACTCCTTCTTCCTTCCACAAACCCACCACCAACACACACCCACCAACCAACAATGTCTCTCTCGGTTCGCTTCGCCGCGCAATGCGCCGCCCGCCAGCTCCGCGCATCCACCCGGGCCTCGAGTTCCCTCCTCGTCCAGAAGCGCTTCGAGTCCACCGCCGCCCCTGCCGCCAACCCCAAGATCGCCGCCATTGTTGACCAGATCAGCACCCTGACTCTTCTCGAGACCTCGGAGCTTGTTTCCAGCCTCAAGGTACGCCCGACTTAAAGACACGAGACGACTGGAGCCGGGAGCCGGTAGCCGGGACACAACCCGGAGCATAGTTCGAAAGTTCCGGGTTATTGCGCCCCGACCCGGCCCGGCCCCGGACTTCGATACATACATACCCAAGTCACACATGGGCACTAACACTCTCCCTCTTCTTACACAAAACAGTCCCGCCTCAACATCCCCGATCTCCCCGTTGGCGGTTTCGCCGCCGCCGCCCCCGCCGTTGCCCCCGCCGCCGCTCCCGCTGAGGAGGAGGAGGCCGCCCCCGCCGCCGCCGAGAAGACCCTGTTCACGCTCAAGCTCGAGAAGTTCGACGCTGCCGCCAAGCCCAAGGTCATCAAGGAGGTCAAGAACCTGCTCGGCCTCTCCCTAGTAGAGTCCAAGAAGTTCGTCGAGAGCGCGCCCAAGGTCATGAAGGAGTCGGTACCAAAGGAGGATGCCGAGAAGATCGTCGCCGCCATGAAGGAGCTTGGCGCCACTGTCACCATGGATTAAACAGTTTATCCTTTGTGATTGAAGGGTTGGTTGTGGTTATTCTCTCTGTGTGTGATGTGGTGGGTGGAGGAGGCGCCCGTGTGTGTTGTGTTGTTGTTGTGTAGGATGGTCACGTCCCCCCCCCCCCCCACAGAAAGAACCAAACGAGGAAATCTTTTCCAGACACAGATGCCGGAAAGATGTTTTTATGACGATGATCATGACGGACAGAATTTGGAAGGAATTCCAGGATCTTGGGAACATATATATAGAGGGGGGTTCCCTGTCTCATACATCTACATTATATCCTCGTGGGGGTAGGGGGGCGGACACACATTTCTCTCACAACAACATATACCACACTTGTACGTGTACAAAAAGCAATGAAACATGTAACATTATATCATACTACGAACTGGGATGGATAGAGGAACGGGTTGGCCAGCGAAAACAAGAGTCTCTGCCAACGACACGCGTCGCTTGAAAGCTCTGCCCACTTCGCTTTTGGAAACCATACAGTGATCCCACCCACTAGACTAGTCACGGTCGATTATGTAGACCAGACGTGTATAAAAAACCGCCAAAAACATAAACGCCGTCCCATGCATATCGATGTATCTTTATCACGGAGTATCCTCTTCCTCCTCTCCGTCCCCGTCCTTCTTCCCCTCCAGCATACTCATCAACCTCCTCTTTACCTTTTTCAATTTTTTCCTTTCTGTTACCCTTTTCCCAGCGCGCCTCTTGTATCCACCCGTCTTCCTCTTCCTCTCGGTCTCGGATTTCCCTTTTTCCGTTCTCTAGACTGAGGTCTTATCAACGTTTTCCTGCTTCTCCTTGTCCTGCTTCTCCTTGTCCTGCTTCTCCTTTTCCTTCTTCTTCCTTTCCTCCTCCTTCATCTCCCGCTTCTCCCTTTGCTCCTTTATATCCCGCAGCAGTTGCAACTGCCTTCTCTCGAGGCTGAATAATTCCCCTTCCTCTGTTTCCTAGGCTGAGGTCATCATCTCCACACTATCCTGCTTCTTCTTCTCCCCCTGCTGATTCCCCTTGGTGGCCGCCTGCTTCTTTTCCTTCTGTTTCTTCCTTTCCTCCTCCAAATCCTGCAGCAGCTGCCACTGATTCCTCTCCATGTTGGATTCCGCTTCCTCTGATTCTGATTCCTAGGCTGATGAGGTCATCTCCACATCCTCCTCCTCCTCCTTATCCTGCTTCTCCTTTTGCTCCTTTTCCAGCTGCAGTTGTTTTCCTCTTCTTGTCATCTCGGCAATTTCACCACTAATCGACATTGGCTTTTCCTTTTTTTCCTTGTTTCCGTCGGCACTATCCTCACGGCCATTCCTGCTCTCCCCATTAGCCGCCGTCCCCCCGTTCTTCACCCCATCTTTCCCGTTCCTTATCTCCCCATCCCCACCACCCCCATTCTTCGTTTCTTTCCCCCCACTCCCTACGCCATTCCCCGCTGTTTCATGTACGCACCCTCCTCCACCCCCCGAAATCCCCGCCTGCAAACTCCTCTCCCACTCCTCGTGCTCCTCCCACACCCCCCTCATATCGTCCTCCCCCAACTCCGACGTCTCCTCCAGCAGTCTATCCATCTCCTCCCCGCTCGGCACCGCCCAGATATTCTCTCTCAGCCTCTTATGCCGCTCGCGATCCTCTTCGATGCGTTGCTCCACCTGCTTCTTGTCGAGGCGGGGGGCGGCCGTGTTGATGCCTCCGCCGCGTTTGTTGGAGAGGAGGTTACTGTGATGGGTAGAAGAAGTGGAGGTTGAGGGGCCAGCGGCGGTTGTGGTGTTGTTGTTGTTGTTGTTGTTGTTGTTGTTGTTGTTGTTGGTGGTTGTGAGGAGCGGATTGGGAGGGGGAGGGGGATTAGCGTGGGTGTGGATGGCGGTTTGCGAAGGGGGCATGTTGGTGTCGTAAGTGGAGGAGGAATTGTTGTTGTTGGCAGAAGGGGAGAGGACGAGGTCCCCCTGCGAGGAAACGTAGGATTCGCCCCGTTCGCGGAGGACTTCGAAGATGTCGGTTAGGATGGTGGAGTCGAGGAAGGATTTGGCGTGGAGGGCTTGGAGGACCTGGGGATAGTTAATGGGGGGGTTGATGAGGAACGGAGGGGATGGGAGGGGATGGGAGGGGGAGAGGAAGAGAAAGGAAAAAAACACACACCTTGCGGACAACCTTAACATTAGCCGCCCCCGACCCGTCATCCGGCGCCACGGCATCGACGACACGGATAATGTCCCGCTGCATCATGCGGATGTAGTCCTCTTGGCCGTCTTTGTGGGCCATGTCGAGAAAGTGCTCGATGAAGTACATGATGTTGGCTCGCATGTTAAGGTTGCTCTGGACAATTTCGTTAGTAATTGTCTTGAATGAGCCAACGAGCCGTGGGAAGGGATGAGCCGATGAGGTGAGGTTGGTTTGAACATAACGTCCCGAAAGGGTCGGATGAACGAACATGAAGACAAAAAAACATACCCTCTCAAGCTGCTCCAAAATACAAGAGTGCAAGTCTTCGGCCAGATCCTTGTGGCGGAGAGCATACTGTGCAGCTTTTTGCGAGGATGTCACGGAGGCACTTAGTTGGCGGAGTTGGTTGGTGAACCGCATGCGCACCTCGAAAGGGTCGGCCATGTTTGCGTTTTTTGGTGATTAATGCTGTTTCGGTTTTAGATGTTGATATTGGGTTGAGATGTTGCGGTGGTGATGCAGTCGGGCAAGAGGGAGGACCTTGTATGAATGAAATTAACATGGGTTGGTTTGTTGTTCGGGTGTAAGTGGAAATGTAGTGAGTTACTCCAAATGTTCACCATGGCCCAAAGTTTATATACTTGTATTTCCCATCTGCTGCCCTGCTTGAAGGCGCTTGCATAATCTGGTATCTGCACCTGCTTTTAATCTTGAAAAATCACTCAGTTGCAGGTGAGGCCGACCTTGACGCCGAACTGTCAAGTGAAACACGGCGATTCTAGGTTCATAGATATAACAGGCACGAAGGCATCCCGACGGAGTTGTCCTCGCCAACAACACAAACACTCAAAAAGACAAGCCGTGGAGAAGAAAGGACGTTGAACTAAAGGGTAACCACACTAACCTGCATTTAGCAGGCGGTGAACCCGTTAACGAGGCGCTAGTCAATTTAGTACTGTGTCGTAGCGATACCGGGGTTCCAGGAGTCTTTTTATGGCTACGGCACAGTGGAGTTATAGCGGGCAAACTCACAACTGACCGATAGAGTGATATCACATCTCGGGATCGACGTGGGTGAACTGATGAATAAGTTCCCGTTTGGGCCTCATCGAGATCGTTTTCACATTTCACTTTTCGGCTTCATTTTTAAGTCTCATCCCCCCGACAGCAGCGAATTTGTTTGTTTGTTCTCTTCCAAGTTTGGAAATTGAAATAAACAACGACTTGTCGAGTCATATCTCACTCAATTCACACAAAACACCACCTCAAAAACACTCAACAACACAACAACAAGATGGCTGATCCTCAAGTAAAGAGCTCCTCCGAGCTCACCATGGCCGTTCTCGGCTGCGGTAAGTATTACCCACCCTCGCTCACATGTCATACCTACCTCCCCCCTCACCATCACCTTCACTGCCCCATTTCCCCCTCATATCTCCCACCACATACTAACTCTGCCCCAGGAACAATGGGCATCTCCATCCTCTCCGGCATCCTCACCTCCCTCACCACCATCGCCGCCTCCCCCTCTCCGCCGCCCACCAACCCCCCCGCCCTCCCACGCCACTTCATCGCCACCGTACGCTCCCAATCCTCCCTCACCAAAGTCGAATCGGCCCTCTCCCCCCTCGTCAAGCCCTCCGTCTCCACCTTGCGCGTTGCCCAGTCGACCTCCAACGTCTTCGCCGTGGCCGAAGCGGACATCATCCTTTTGGGATGCAAGCCCTACATGGTCTCCGGCCTTTTGTCCGCCGCAGGCATGAAGGAAGCCCTGACCGTTAACCACACCTCGGGCCACGCGCGCAAGCAAAAGATTATCATCAGTATCTGCGCCGGCGTGACGGTTCCGCAGCTGGAGCAGATTTTGCGCGAGGATGTTGGTTTGCAGGGTAATAACCTGCCGATTGTGGTGCGCGCGATGCCCAACACGGCGAGCAAGATCAGGGAGAGCATGACGGTTATCAACACGGTCGACCCGCCTCTCCCGGATAGCGTCACTGAGTTGTTGACGTGGATCTTTGAAAGAATCGGCGAGGTCGTTTATTTGCCTCCTAATCTGATGGACGCCTGCACCAGTCTCTGTGCCAGCGGCACGGCGTTTTTTGCGCTGATGATGGAGGCGGCGGCGGATGGAGGCGTGGCGATGGGGTTGCCTAGGGCGGAGGCGACGAGGATGGCGGCGCAGACGATGAGGGGCGCTGCGGGGCTGGTGCTGGAGGGGGAGCATCCGGCGATTTTGAGGGAGAAGGTTAGTACACCCGGCGGGTGCACGATTGGGGGGTTGTTGGTGTTGGAGGAAGGCGGGGTTAGGGGAGCAGTGGCGAGGGCGGTTAGGGAGGCGACTGTTGTTGCGAGCTTGTTGGGGGGAGGGGGGGCGAAGAATGTTAATGGGACTAGGCATTAGATCTGGGATTGGGGGGTGTAGGAGATACTAAAGAGTGAGATCTGCCAGGAGGGGGGAGGTTCGAATGAAGTTGTTATTCAGGGCTGTTTAGACGGTTCTGGTAAAAGCCTGCCTCTGGACGAGGAAGCTAAAAAGGAAGTCTCGAAACCGAAACACCAAAGGTGGACGGACAGACGGGTGGTAGTGAACAGCACATAGAGGTTCATGCCAATGTTTCCCCCAAACCCTTCAGAAAGAATGGGTTGAGGTGGTCAAAGATAGGTAGATAACGTAAAAGGCGCCAGACGCCCTCAATATGTACAGATAAACAACCAACAAATTCATACCAGAAAAAAAAAAAGATGCTCGCACCAACAATGCTGTTTTCAACCTATGATGCAAGACATCCACCCCGAGCATACCTAGGTAAGGATATGTATGCATTCTAAAACACCACCATATCCTACGGGGTAAAATGCCATATTTTCAGTGCTCATCATAGCCCTACCATCGGGGCGACCACCCAACCCCTCCTGTACACAGTACTTTTGGGACTTGGACTTGGGTGGAGAGGTAGACTCTAGTCTATTCACTCCCGCTCGACCCTAGCCTTCTTGCTCGACGCAGCAGCTCCATCTCCCTCGGTCTGGTCAACCTCGTCCAACTTGCGCTTACCATTAGCAGCAGAAGGAGTAGCCGGCACTTCCTGCTCGCCCTCGTCCGCAGTCTCACCATCAGTCTGAGCCAACTTGCTCTGTTCCTCAGCCTTGATCAGCAACCGAGCATAATCAAACTCCACACCGGCAAAAACCTTGGCCAGCTCCTCCCTGCGCTCCTTAAGCTCCAGCTGGCCCAGCGCGTCCCTGTTGTGCACGTATAGCCTCATCTTGACGAGCATCATCCACAATCTATATGTGTGCTCGTCTTCGTGGCTGGGCTTTGGTAGGGCCTTCTCTTTGCCCTTATCCTTGCCCTTGCTATTCCTGCTACTTTCCTCTTCGTCTTCCTCATCTTCGGGAGCGCCCAGACCTGGCCGGACGCTCTCGGGGAGCTGCGACATCAGGTACATCTCGAGCACACGGGCAAATTGCCGAGGCACGATCTTGAACTTCTTTCGGCAGGCATCCCAGGCTGCTTGGTCAACAATATTGTTGGGGGCCTTACCCTCTTCGGGAATCTCGATGCTGGTGTCGATCTTGAGCGCTTGAAACTCGGGTTGTTTACTAAGGAATGCAAGGTCGGCAAGGTCGCGCATGTCGTCGAACGCCTCGTTGGGGTCCTCGACCGTCAGCTCAACGGTAGGCGCGTGCTTGAGGTATTGCTGGTAAATGATGCTGTAGAGGCGCGAGCCGAGGCCCTTTTGCTGGAACGGCGGGATGATGATGACCTGGGAGATGCGGGTGCGGCATGGCAGTGTATCGAGGTCGAAATCGCCGTCGAGGGAGAAAGTTGGGGTATCGGCCGGGGTTATGGATTCGGTCTCGGTGGGTATCTGGAAAGCATAGTACCGGTAGAGGGTACTGTAGCCCGCAAAATGGTAGGAGAATTTGTCGGGCTGGTCGGGGAGAGGGCGCTTGTTGTAGAGGAAATAGATCGTCCATCGGTCGGCATCGGGATCCTCGAGATCGATAGGGGTGCCTCCGTCGACAAAGAAGGGGACGAGAATCTGGATACGGTTGAGGAGCTGCCCGACGGCCGGATCTGTGATCTTGCCGCGGTAAACTTCGTATTCCCCATGTTTGCTGCTGAAGCCTGTGACGAGAGTTCCGGGTGGGGTCCAGTTGTCGGGAATGGACTTGAGCCGGGTTTCGAAATCGGACTGCTTCTGGAAGGCAACTTCGGGGAGGAACTCGGATAGGACGTCGTTGATGTCGAGGGCCTCTTCGTCGGCTGTGGGCTGGTACTTTTTCTTGTAGGACACCTTGAGGTTGGGCAGCATGTCGCTAGCATTGTACTGAAGGTTGATGCGAAGACCTTTGTAGCCAAAGATGTGTTCTTTTTCGCCGAAGATGTTGTTTGTGTATTCCGGGTGGAAAGTATCCAGCGTCTTCACGCCAGCGTCGGTGGGGGTGACGAGAGAGACCAGGACGGCCTCGTTAGAAGAAGTCCACCCTGTTATGGTAAGTCAGCATGTTCAGACAAGCATCTGAAAGTATCGGAGCTTACAGTCGTCGTCTCCGCTCATGGTGATGAATTTGGAGTTTGCGAAGCTGGGGATCTGGCGGGGAAGCTGCGCGGGGGGCCGGATGGACGCTTAAACTTCGTGGTTGCGTGCTTGGGATATGTCGTATTTCTGACTTGTTGTATTTCACTGATGTACAGCTGGTTCCTGGTAGAAGATTCCGTTACGCTGGGTGATTGTGTTGGTCAAAAGCAGAGGTTCGTTGTCTGGCCAAAAGGAAGATGATCTGATCAAGAAATCAAAGTCGCAAAGGAAAGAGTCGCGGTTGGCGAACGCGTATCGTTAATTGAAAGCTCGGGCCACGATTGCCGATCTTCTCGGTTAAGGTTGTTAGCGTGGGCTGGGGCCCCCTGTTGTTACTGCTAAACGCATAGTAACAGCTTGATATCGGCTTAAGCGACAGATGATGCTGTGTTGTTGCGTGAAGCCAGACATGTCGACCTGATTGGAGACCCCTCATTAACTGAATTTGGTTGAGTGGCAGGCCATCGTCAAGGCGTTGTCAGGGCGTTTGGTGTCAGGGTGTGTCCCCCAATTGCTTATCACTGATTCACGGGTTGTTCCTCTTTGGTGTCACTCCAAATATTTCTTTGAACAACATCATCCCCGGCCTCGATTGTCCTCCCCTCTTGGACAGCTCAGTCTTTTGTCCAGACCTCCTCCATCTTGTGGCGCGCATTGAGGTCATCTCGTTATTTCCATGCGCCAATGACTTTAGCAACAAACGACCGGTGTACATCTTAGTTCTTTCTTGGTTCAAGCTTCACAACCTCCAAGATGGGCAACTTGCTCATCCTCCTGGCCCTCTGTGTACGTCACTATTCTCTACAGAAACATGGCTGGAAGCTAACATCACTCCATATAGATGGTCATGGCCTTGGCGTACGTCCGTCCTCAATTGTCTTTGCCGTTGGGCGCAAACTGACGTCGAACAACGAAATAGTTCCTTCTTCGCCGGCGCACTCCCCCTATCCCTGAGCCTATCGCAATCACAACTACGATTGATATCCAGCATCGGTGTTGGAATCCTTGTCGGCACATCCCTTATCGTCATTATCCCCGAAGGCATTGAGGCGGTCGCGACAACCAATACCGTCCAGCCGGCGCATTCGCACAATGCTGCTGCTGCGAGGCGCAGTCTCATGGGAGTCGGAGGGAGATCCCCATCACAAATAGTCAACTGGCACATTTCAGGAAACCATTTGGAAGCAAGGAACGGCAACGGCGACGAGATCCCCCACATCAAAACACACAAGGTTGTGACCGCCGAGCAAATCCTCAAGAACCTCCGCAAGAAGAGGGATGAACAACCAAAGGAAGACACAAAGTCCAGCTTCCAAAAGTCCACCAACCCCACCACCGAAACGCATGATGACGATAACGACCACCACGAGAACGCCCCTCCGACATTCCAGATCGGTCTCTCCCTGACCCTCGGCTTCGCCCTCATGTTCCTCATTGACCGCCTTCCCCAACACGCCTTCTCTTCGTCCTCCTCCTCGACCCCGCAGACTCGGCACATCTCTCTCGACAACCTCGAGACCTCCTCCATTTCCGAGTCTGTCCTCGAGGGACGTGATGGATCCTCCGAAACCGACGGCTTCCTGTCTTCCTTCCTCAGCCCCTCACCGAAACAAGCTCGCACGCTCGCAACGACGGTGGGACTGGTCATCCACGCCGCGGCCGACGGTATTGCAATGGGGGCCAGCGCCACGACGGAGAATATGCGCCTGGGTTTCATCATCTTCGTGGCTATCATGGTCCACAAAGCCCCGGCGGCTTTTGGCTTGACGTCGGTTTTGCTGAGGCAGGGGCTATCGAAGCGGGCGGCGAGGGGGCACTTGATTGTGTTTAGCGCCGCTGCCCCTGTCGGGGCATTGGTGACGTATTGTATCGTTGAGTTGTTCCTGGGTGGAAGTGGTGGACAGGTGGCTGCAGAAGGGAGCGGAGGTGAGCAGTGGTGGACAGGCATGCTGTTGTTGTTCTCCGCGGGGACGTTTTTGTGAGTTTACCTCCCCCTCTTTGGAGTGCGCTGTGATGGTTGATGTTGATGGATTGCTGACTGACAAGCGATATCCAGATATGTGGCTATGCACGCAATGCAAGAAGACAGCAACTCCCACGATCATCACTCAAGCAGCAACGGATACGCAGACGGAAGCAGCTCGCAACAGAGGAGGCAGCCAAAGCCACTGAGAGATACCATGTTTACTGTCTTGGGGATGCTATTACCGCTTCTCACGCAGTTTGGACATCATCATTGAGCATGATGTCATATCAAAAGTTAGATTTTTTATAGTTATACTTTATACTTTGTTTGGATATTGAAAAGCGGACCCCGCCATTTGTCTATTCACGGTCACAAACAAGCGACGCCCTGGTTATATACCTTATTTGACTAGAGGACCTGTTATCTACGGCTGTGTATAACGGAGGCTTGTGAGGTCGGTTGATTGTGCTTGTTGTGATGCTTGTGGCCGGATTGAAAGAGAATCACAGTTGATCAAGCAGCTTGGTGATGGAAACCATATGCTGACGACCCAAGGAGAGCGTGAGAAGGGGGTATTAATAAGGGGAAGGACTAGGCACCACACTACACACTGAACTGAACCATCCATCCAACCAAGTTGCAGTCAAGGCTGGAGGTGTTGAAGTACTTTTATATAAGGATTCTCCCTCGTCTTGAATTAAGTTTCTGCAAGTAGGCTACGGCTGACTTGGTTTCTTCCAGAGCGCGCGCGGAAAGTCAAATCTTTATACATAACCTAAACGACCAACACCAACAATTCCATCACGAAAACCACACCTACCATAAGCCTCGGAGTGTTCATGGACAAGCGGAAAGGTACGTCCGGTCATTGTCCCAAGAATGCCATAGGAGATAGAGCCTTTACTTACACAAAGCCGCGGTAGATACCGGTATACTTAAAACTTCGAGGGTCACTACCCTCGACGACATCTACGTTCGATAACTTCCATCCTCGACGATCGTTTGCCCTTGGCGACCTTTATATATATACCTTTAACAACCATTCGAGCTTGACACTCTTCACCTTCATCCAACATGTGCTCCACCGAGCTTTCGAGAAGCATGTTCATCTCCCAGGCGCAACCAGGTGCCTCGGATGCCTGGAAAACAGGCCTGGTCCCCAGCGCAGGAGGGCAACACCCACAAGAAGTCTTCCTAAGAGAACAGTTTTCTGTGTCTCCCCTCTCTGCCGGTTCCAGTTCAGGGAACTCGGTCGTCCACAAGCATCACCTCGTTCGGCAACCATCACTTTCATCATGTGACGTATCCTCCCCGGGGCCAGCTCAATGCCTCCTCGCTCTTCGCGACACACATCCAACATGTCAACCTCCACTTGGCGGCTGTGTCTGTTCGGATGCACCATGGTATCTTCAAAGATATCCGGAGGCGGGCCTCGATTGGCTCGTGCAGCTCAAACAGCTAAAGACGCTGGAGCTGGTCTTCCTTGAGTCGTGGTACCATGACATGCAACGGTTCACTTGGAACAGGTGGCTGCCGGCCCCGGGTGTCGTCGCGTGACGGAACTACGGTGCTGGTGTTGCCTTCTAACACTCAACTAAAGCGGCGAGGTCATGGCTATTAACTACAATAAGCTGATCGGGAGTGTCTCTCGTCGTAATTCAATGGCCGGTGCGTGAAGAAACTTCCAAGTTGTCCCGTCGAGTTTACATTTGACTGAAGGAGGATATGTCGGGTATCAGGTTGGAGATTATAAGGCGTGGATGAGCCGCATCAGGAGAGTCAGAGGACCGAAGAACAGGAACAAAAGGAAAAGACAAGCCTAAGACCAGATTCAAAGAATCTTTGCCGCATAGGTTCTCGAAGACCGTTGAAGAGGTTAAGCCAAGTGCGACGGCGCCTGACCAGCCTGACGGGATTGGTCGGTCTTTTGTTTTTCGTCTTTGCCATCCTCAACATGGCGGTTATCATAACGGCCAACAACCAATCCAACACACATAACCATCGATGCGACAGGTCTCATTAAGGAAGCTATCACATGTATCTGAATGCCGCGGAAAGGGGAGCAAGTGAGGGACCGGATTGGAGATCGCATGCTCCTGGTTGTTTGTTGGGATGCCCTGATAAGGTTGGGGCCAGCAGGTTCGAAGACACGGGATGGCATCGTCAACTACCTCTACACATCCTGCCAGCTACAGGCTCACCTGCCTAGCGATTACAAGGTGAAGGGAGCTGGCACATCCGTGGACCTGAGTCCTTCAATCTGGACTGGAGACAGCCTTCACTGAGCCCTGCTAATGGGTTTTACCATTCACCGGCACTCTGAATTTCCCATTCGCCGGCGCTTCGTCCCGGTATTTAAGGCTGCCCTGGCTTCCTTCCATTTCCTTTCTTCCCTTAAACAACTTCAGTGTCAAGCCGATTTTCTATCGTCGACTTTCAACCTCCGACATTTTCCCAACCTATTTTTATCCAGGCTTCCCCATTACATCTTCACAGAACTTCGACGACTTCTACCTCTAACAGCGCCTCCCTTTCTTTCAACAACTTCTATCTTCGACAATTCTTATCTTCAACGACATTTACCCTTGACGGTCTTTATCTCTCACGACCTAAACATACAACCACCTCCACCTTGAATAACTTCCACCTTTGACGATTTTCACCTCGACAATTTCTACGTTCGACAATTTCCACCTTCGACAATTCTTACGTTCGACAATTTCTACGTTCGACAACTTCTACCCTTGACGACGTTTATCCTCAGTAATCACTATATACCTTCGACAACCCTTTACATTTCACACCATCTACCTTCACCATTATCTAAAATGTGCTTTACCAACGAGCGCAAGTTTCCCATCTTCTCGCTCCCTGCGGAGACCAGGGTCGCAATTTACCGTGCACTCTGGACTCTGCCTGTCGGCTTCATGTCCGAACAGCACTTCAATGACGATGACGACAAGCAAACTGAGCAAGCCTCTCACTAGCTCGCGCTGATTACCACTTTCAAAAACCTCGCATTGTCATGCAGACAGATTCGTAACGAACTGTCGTACGAGTTTGTTACGCGCGTCCTTCCTTTTATTCAATTCCACCTGGGTAGCGCCTACCGCGCCCCTTCGCCTTCACTTTCGGCTTTAAACAACCACCAGATCCTTAAAGAGTTGCAGTCCTCTGCATTCCTGACGCAGAACATCCCACACCTCAGCCTCCACTGGGGCGGATGCAGCTGCTCCGAGGACGGATCGCGATTTCAACCACAAATCGAACCCGAGGAACGCCTCCGTTGGCTGACGGCGCTGCCACAACTCAAGACCTTGGAGGTGGTTTTCCCCGATCCTTTCTACCTCCCCATTCAGCAAATCACGAGTGCGAGCGGGCCAGTGCTGCCGGGTCCGGATGTGACCGAGGTGGCGGCCGAGGAGGGGGCTGAGGAGGAGGATGCGGAGTGGAATGACAATGACAGTGACGGGGGTGTTGATGAACTCTCGTACTCCTTTTGTAGTTTCTGCTGGGAAGGTCTAATGACGCTGCCGCAGACTCTCGAGAAGGTGATCTTCCGGGTGTGGTGCAGGGAGGATCCTGAGGACGAGGTTCACCCTGCTGCCGTTGACGAGACCTGGGAAGTAACGGCGTGGTATCGGAGGACGAGGGTTAATGAGGAGCGATATGCGAGGACTGGGATTTGGAAGAGAGTGTATGTCGATGAGAGCGAGGTATGTTTTCCCCCTGCCACCATCCTAAACCCCTTGATGGGTTATTCCTTTCTTTTTTTTCCCCTTTCGCGCTCCAATTTGGGTGGGAACTAACAATTCGGTGCGTTATCATTTTAGGAATCGCAGGAGTACGAGGTCAAGTACCATGTTGGTGCCATCGACGTCGAGTGGCCTTTGTCGGAAAGGATCTGAAGCACCACGCCTTCGGCGGTAAAGGGGGGAAGGGAGAGAGCGTTTTTCGATTTTCCGGGCAGGCTAGGAAGTGGATGGGTAGGCTTGGCCGGCTAGTGGTTGGCCTTCAGAGGGGGGGAACGAAATATTTCTTACTACTCCTTTCCTTCTTTTCATTTCATTGGCCTCTAGGGGGGGAGATAAAAGTTTTATCCGGGACTTATCAAGTCCGAAGCCGAGTTTTGGCTCGGCAAGGGCGCCCTCCACACCGCAACAATTCAGGAAACAGAGGATTCGGAGGTCCGGGACATCTTTCATACAGAGGAGCAAAAGATTGCGTTCGTGAAGGAGATGGTAGTCGCCATGGCTAACATGACCGGAATTGCCGATAAGGCCGATCACCACCACACAAAGGCTGTCCCTTCTTTTTATTCCAAGTCTATTTCTTATACCTTACCATGGCAGTTCTTTTCTCTTGATCTTGGTTTCCTTTTCCGTCACGCCCTTGACAAAGATATGGGTCTATACGACCAGACTGGTTCCGCATCAGCTTCGGGAAGATTCTACGCCCACTTCCTTTAACGTCTCCTCTCGACAACCTCTACTTCGACGACCTTTACCCTCGCCAACTTCTACCTTCGACGACAGTTATCCTTGACGATATCTACCCTTTGCGGCCCCTTTAAAAGTACCTTCAACAGCATTTACCTTCGTCAATCTTTACCTCCCTTGGACAACCTTTATCCTCGACGGCTCCACCCTCGACAACTATACTATCGGCGATATTCATCCTCAACGGCATTTATCTTCAACGGCATTCACCCTTAGCGACCTCTATATAGGTACATTCGACAATATTAACCTTCGTCAGTCTTTACCTACCTTCGACAACCTTTACCCTCGTCGACTCTACCCACGGCAACCTTAACCCCGGGCTCCAGTCGCGCAACCTCCTTACCACCTCTCCAATTCTATCGACCCCTTTTCAATCCGTTCTCTTCCTCGCTTCATCGTGAAAATCCAATACCACACACGTCAGCTTAACTTTCAGAACCCATCAAGTAGGTACCTCAACCCTCAGCAAGTAATCCCGACGGGAGACTTGATCCAAGCAGCTAACATTCTCTCAGAAGAAACATCCAACATGTGCTTTTTCAGAAGAAACCTCCGACATGTGCTTTCTCAGAGGGCTCCGGGCGTCTTCCCTCCTCACTCAACACATTCAGCATGTCAGCCTCCTCTGGGGCAGTTGCTTCTGCTTCAAGGACGGGGACATGGTCCAACGTGGAAACCACTCTGGGGGCCTCCGCTGGCTAGTGAAGCTGCAGCAGCCGAAGCGTTTGACTACAAATAGGTATGAAATCTTCGAGGTGCTCCAGTCCAGCCTCGTCGCTTTTCACCGACCACATTCAGCACGTCAGCATCCACTGGGGTGGCTGTTTGTGCTTTGGGGGCTCGAAATACCAATTTTCCGATCCGGCCTGGATGAGAACCAGGTAGAGGTATCTTTTTGCCTTGCCCTACCCACTGCCATTATAGGTTATCCCCTTTCTTTTTCTTTTACGCGCTCAAAGTTGGATGGGAACTAACGAGTCGATATGCCGTCATTTTAGGAGCCGCCGGCGTACAAGATTGAGCACCATGTTGGCTCTATCGACGTTGAATGGCCTTTTTCTAAAATATGATTTGAAGTACCATACCCTTCATAAGAATACCTACGACTGGTTCCGCATCAGCTCGACCAGTTTGGCCGCATTATCAGCATTGCCAGTATTATCAGCATCAATATCATCGGCATCAGCATCATCAGCATCATCAGCATTGGAAGCACTGGAGAGTATTGGAAGCGTTGGAGGGTGGCGTAAGGGTCAATAATGATTGTTTTGGAGGTTTTGCGTTGATGAGGAAAAGCGAGGACCACCCGGAGGAGCTTCCACCGAGTGTCCACTGGAGATAGAAAGATACCTCTAGGTACCTAGAAAGAAAGAAGGAAAGTCGGAAAATTGGTAGCGCCAGCGAGTACAGCGCTGTTAAGTATGCCTCGAAAGATTAGAATGGTGTCTTCGCTTCTGACTGAAGAGTTCGTGGGCCGCAGGCTTGTCGGCGGTGGC
The DNA here is from genome assembly GCA_009805345.1 of Neurospora sp. FGSC 26628. Taxonomy (NCBI): domain Eukaryota; kingdom Fungi; phylum Ascomycota; class Sordariomycetes; order Sordariales; family Sordariaceae; genus Neurospora; species Neurospora sp. FGSC 26628. The sequence goes on from RAOO01000010.1 coordinate 450,195, forward strand.
AAAACATTTCAGCAAGTTGGCAACAGCCCTCATGTACTTGTAATCTTCGATGTGAGTCAAGTCAACAATATCGCTAATTGCCAAGGAAGTGCCTATCCTCATCAACACGACCTCTAACCACGTTATCTCCCAGCAGGCAATAGCACACAAATCATGGTCCGTTTGAACTCCGAGTCTAACAACCTCCCATTAGCTTCTGCCCGGTACCCCGAAAATGACATCCAGCGCCCGAGTCAAACACAGGACCACCTACCTTCTCAGCACCAAACCAATGTCGGTCAGCATCAGAAGAACATTGTCGCCCAGGACCAGACAGGCATAATCCAGTATCATGCCAATGTTGAGTAGCTCACATGTGTCATAATGCTGCTCGGGTCGAGGGTAACAAGTGAAGGACCGAGTTGAGGATAGCATGGTGATCTGATGGGATGAAAATTCTACTAAGGTTGGAGCAAGAATGAAGGCCGCGATGAAATCCACTATATATCCTTCGAGCCACAGGTTCGCTTAGTATTTTTAAAGTGAAGGGGATTGGTACATTCGTCTTTCCAAGTCCAATGGTACAAGACCTGGACTGGAGACGGCCTTCACCTGGACTCGAAACTGGAAGCCTGGCACCTTGAATAGGTACCCGACCTCTTCTGCCACTCTTCGACCTTTGCCAAGGTGGCGACACTCGGTACTCTTCATCTATTCACTGGGCTTCCAATTCACCGGCACTCCCCTCCAGTTAGTAAATATTTAATGCTGCCCTGGCTGCGCTGGCCTCCGTTTTTCCTTCTTCCTAACACCACTTCAAAGTCAAGCCGATTTTCTCTCATCGACTTCCCCACGTACGACACTATTTCTGCGACAGGATTTCCAGTCTCTCTCTTTTCAGACTTCAGAGTAAAATCTTCTTAACAATTGCGACGACTACTAAGGTACCTCTACCTTCGACGACCATTACCCACGCTCGCGCCGCATCAACATCACCTTCTTCATTTCATCGACCATTTGCGACCCGTCCTCCATATTTCATTGTGAGAGACCCCACGAATACTCTATTAGCTTTACTTCCCAACATCCAGGTAGGTTCAGCTTGCAATCCCGACATTTGATCCAGAATGCTAACACTCTTTCAGAAGAAACATCCAACATGTCTGATAGCAAATTCCCTATCCTCCGCCTACCAGCCGAAATCCGCTTTATGATCTACCGGGAGATCTGGACTCTCCCGGCCGACATCGACAGCGACTCCGACAGTGACTCCGACAGCGACAGCGACTCCGACTCGAACTCGGACTCGGATTCGGAGGCTGTCGATCAAGTCAACCAGCAGCTCGAGATGATCACCACCATCCAAAACCTCGCCATCACCTGCCGAAAGATCCGCGAGGAACTCATCGACGAGTACTTCACTCACATTCTCCCCAAGACCCAACTCCATCTGAGGAGTATTTACCCACCCGTTCGCGCTCTCTACCGGTGCCGCGGCCCTGGTCATCGTCCTCCCAAACTCTCGCCTGTAGCCCTCACCAACTACGAAATCTTCGAGGTGCTCCAGTCCTCGTCGCTTTTTACCGACTACATCCAGCACGTCAGCATCCACTGGGGTGGCTGTTTGTGCTTTGAAGGCTCAGAATACCAATCTCCGCTCCGGCCTCACGGCCTGGACTGGCTGGCAGAGTTGGAAAACCTCAAGACAGTGGAGGTTGTGCTTACTGATGATATGGTAGCTTGCAAGAAATGCTCTTCAAAGCTCCTAATGTTGCCAAGGACGCTAGAGAAGATCTCATTTCGGGTGTTTATCAGTGACATTGTTGATGAAGAGTATGAGGCGCAGCTGACGGAGTGGTTTTGGCGGCAGAGGCCTCGCTTTTTGGCGTTCATGGCGGCGAAGGAGGAGGAGGAGGAGGATCTGGATGCCCCTGATGGAAAGGGGGTATGTGCGTCTAGGTACAGGGAGTACTTGGCGGCAATGGAGGAGGAGGGTATCCCTGAGAGGAAGGTATGTTTGTTCCCTTACCCACCCTTTATCGGGGGTTGTTTCCTTCTTCTTCTTCTTCACGCTCAAAACGTTCGGGACTGCTCAGCTAACACCGACGTCGATGTCACTTAGGAATCGGTTTCACACAAGATTGAGCACCACATTGGTGCTATTGAAGTTGAGTGGCCTTTTTCGGACACAGTTTGATTTCCTACCTAGAGGAACATACCTGGATGGTTTTCTGGGAGAGAAGGGGAAGAATTGACGAGAGAAGGCGGCTTCCCTGCGGTACGGAAGCATGGGCGCTATTTCAGTCCATGGAAAAAATGATGTGCTGGTTACACATCTCAGCCACCATAAAGATATGTTTGACAGAAGCTTTATGCGGCGATACAGTGGCAGGGTCGAGAGCTTTGTTAGAGTGCCTGTCCGCCCTGGAATTGAGATATCATGAGACGGGGATTCTAAAATGGGATTGAGAGAGGTAGAGGTATTCAATTTGATTGTAGGATTAGAAACGAATAATAATTCACTTGGGCATATCGAGTACAATGATGTTGACGGTTCTAATGGAGGGGGAGGAGGAGAAGGGGATTCAGCTGCTGTACAAATGCATGGGTGCCATTTGAGTCCATGGACAAGTTATGTACAGTATTGAATGCACACCTCCTGCACCAACATGACTAAGCTCCCGGCCCGCTGGAAGACACTGACTAATGGTGAAGAACTTCCTTTTCAGGAAAGCACGATAGATGAGAAAAGGAAGGCGGGGAGAAGAAGAGGGAGAAGGAGAGGGGAGAGGAGAGAGGAGTTGAAAAAGTGAAAAAGGTGAAATTCTCCGAGGTCCCTCAATTTTCCTCTTACAACAACCATCACCAGTTTGCCGCCACAACGCCCATCACCACCACGGACGCACGACGACTCTCGGCCATCACTCTCCCAAGTCTACCTTTAACTTTATCCTCACTTCGAGTCCCAACCTTACCATCTTTAGTTGTATGGCATGTGCAATCGAAACGCAACAGCGATAGAGATAGATACCTGACACTGAGCCACTCCTGGGCCATCACAGCTGTTCGGAATATCAAACTGTCAATTTAGGGTATCGGTACATCTGGATTGATTCCTTATGCATCATCCAGGACTCCCGGGAGGACTGGGAGAGAGAGGCCCTGATCATGAGCACCGTCGACGGCAATTCCCTTTGCAATCTTGCCGCCCTGGGTATCGACCAAATCAACCAATGTTCTGCGGACAGAAACCTTTCGAGAATTGCCCCTGTCAAATTGGCAAGCCCGACGCGCAAAGTACAATATACGCAACCACTTGGGACAGAACTCTACGTCACTTCCCGAAGCCAGGACAAATCCCTCTAAATCTCGAGGGGACAGACCAAGATGATGAAGACTTGTATGAATCAAAGTCGTGCGGCTCTCCCAAGCTTTTGCTCCTGCTTGGATGGGGCAAAAAGGCGGACAAAAACGGCACAGGAATGGGATTGATTCTTAAGCGGGTTGTAGAGTCACAGCATGATGATGGTGTTGGCGGTGCTGAAAGAGGAGGAGGAGAGGAAAAGGCGGCCCCATTGCTTTACAGGCGCGTGGGCAGGTTTCATCCACATGGATATCCGAGTCATGATCCCGAAGAGAAGTTGTTTGATGGGGGTGAGGAAGAGGAGATGGTTCGTATTTGGTGTGCGGAGGATCATCTATATATTGACACCTGAATATCCTGTTCTTCTGCGTCAGGTCGTTGCCTGCCGTGCCCGCCAGTTTGAAGGGCGTGGCACTAGTCACCACCTGACAGCAATCCGAAATTCGTCTAATCAAGTCCGCAGACTGGACAAACAAATCTACTTGTATGACCTGTTGGAAACCCTTTCTCTACCCCACACTCTTCTCCTGCGGTCCCTCTTCTTGCGGTGCGAAGGCTTCCCCGCCAGTTTACTCTCAACACCTCCAGGGCGCTTCTTCCTACACGGCACTCCGTTATCACGACCTTCCCCTCCTTCTGCTCACCCGGCATCAAAGGAAACCACGACAGCCGCCTCAAAGGCCCGGTATGCACAGCGCTCATCCAGCGTGTATTCGCAGCTGCTAACCCTCTCGCAGCTGTTCAACATGGCCTCAGAATCCAAACCTCCGCTCCTCGCTGCCCCGCTCGAGATCCGGCACGAGATATACCGTTACGCTTGGGCAATCCCGATTGACGCTAAAAAGCATTTCGAGCCACGTTTTCCTAGCTGCTTGAACGAAAGCTACTTCAAGCTCCAGGTTGGACAACTTCACACCCTGGTTTCGATCTGTAGACAGATGAGGGACGAAGTTCTTGCGGAATACTTCCCTCGGACCCAAGTCTATCTTCGATGGCACTATGGACAATTATCTTTTAGGAGGCGGAGAAACATACCTCGTCCGGAGTTTGACGCCATACGCTACATCCAGTCCTCCCGCCTCTTGACACATTACACCCACCATGTCAGTCTTCAATGGGAGCCGTGCCTTTGCTCGAGGAACTCTGAGGGAAGACGAACCAACTGTCAGCACTTGGACTGGCTGTTGAAATTGGAGCAGCTTAAGACCCTCGAGCTTGTTATCTCCCACGGATGGATATACATAATCGAGCGGCTCAGGGTGGAAGTACCCGAGTCAAATCTAGGTCTAAAGGCAGAAGATGTCTTCTGTTCTGTCTGCTTCTCCAAGCTCAGGAAGCTACGGAATCTGGAGAAGGTCGTCTTCAAGGTATTGTTTGATAACGATCCCACCGTGGTACAGAAACATGAAGTGGAGAGATCGAATTGGTTTGCGAGAACAAAGAAACAAGTCTCGGATATGATACTGAAGGCTCCGAACCAGGTACGTGCATTTTTCCACTGCTCTTTTCCTACCTTATGATAAAACGTAGGGGTAGTAGACACTGGCTAACAAATTCTGATGCGTTGCTATCATTCAGGGAGAGCAACAACCACGGTACATCATTGAGCAGCACATTGGTGCTGTCAACGCCAAGTGGCCTCGGTGTTTCAAGATGTGACGTTATGGTCGGTTTATTTTCTCCTTTTTCTTCTTTGCTTTCGGAACTTTGACGATGGGTAGTCTTCTGTTGTTGAACTTTCAGCTGGCAACATACTAGTGTATGTGGTACACAAGGGCGTATCTCTGGCCTCCTATGGCGTTGTATGACCTTGGGAAAATGGCATGGGGGAAGAAACATTTCCGACTCGGTTCATGTTTAATAGGTTAAACGAGATGACCACGGACAATGGTTTCGTAGACTACTGAGATACAATCTGTATCAGTAAATACCCTTTTGCACCTCGAGAATTCAAAAATATTCTGCTGGTATGGACCATGTGTAGAGGTAATGTAGAAATGAGGAGATAAGTTTTATTGATGTACGGACAATCTAATGTTTGTTTGTTTGTTTGTTAGAGGTAGCTTGGTACTCCTGGTATTTTGGACGGGATCTTACCAAGCTATCCCAAACCTTGTGAGGACGTACTGAAATGATTAAGTACCTGACGGATCGGGAATGTACCTATCAACAAGAAAATGATATGATATATTCAACATCGGAATTCGCATATTCAAAAATGGAGCAGGCTGCGGTTGTAGAGCGAAACAAATGAATTAGATATGAAAAAGGCCTAGGGAAGTTGACCCAAGGTCCCGTCTCGAGCTAACAAACAAACCAGTATTGGACTGTACTACTAATTATCAGCCACCAGGCACACCCGCAGATTATGTTGATATTGAAGACCTCACCTATGATGGTCATGATGCTCGGGACCATACCTTCCGACAGACTCAGGATTCCTTCATTGAAGTCCGACCACCTCAGCACCGAATCTCTGAAGGTGACAAGATGTTTATGGCACTTCAATCGGATGAGTCGTTCGTTACCGGACAGGTTTAGGCATAGAGGCGTGAGACAGTTAAGCTCCATTTCTCCCATTATTCCGTCCCTTTTCATTGATGCAGTCTGAGTCCTTGTGAGCGCTACACACCGCATGTCCTGCACTTTTTCATCTCAACCTTCTGTTGGCAGTCCGTGCCTTCCACTTCTGTTTATTCCCCTCACCAGCATTTCGGTCCAGTTTCTCTAGGTGGGCCGCCCTGATTTCTGGTTCTCCTCTTCCGCTTTCACTGGAGAATAAATTCCACTTCCTCTTCCCCCTCAATCTCTCTCACCTTCCTTTTTCTCTCCAGTCATCAGTTCTCCTACTCTCGCTCCGTTTCAGAAGAGGCAAGCTGCAGAATCCACCACCAAAGCCAAGTAAAGGTAGGTTTGGCGTTTATCCAGAGTGTATTCCAAGCAGCTGACCCTCTCAAAGCTACAGCACTCAACATGGCCTCAGAAGCGAAACCTCCCATCCTCGCTGCCCCGCTTGAGATCCGACTCGAGATATACCGCCACACGTGGACGATCACGTTCAATTGCAAAGAATACTCTGATATCTTCGCGCGCCCTCTTAGCCCGAAACATGAGGTTCTGGTGGTCTACTACTTTAGGCGCCAGGTTAAACCGCTCCATAAGCTAGTCTCCATCTGCCGACAGATGAGAAACGAAGTCCTCTCGGAGTATTTTCACCGAACCTAGGTGTATCTCCGGTCATTTTTCGTAGGCGCGACTTGGGCCAACCGACTACCTTACACAATGAACTACATACGGTCCTCTCCTCTCTTTGCGTCCCATACCCAGCACGTCAGCCTTCATTGGGTTCCAGATGGGGCAGTCATGAGCAGCACCCTGGACTGGCTGTTGCAGCTGAAGCAGCTCAAGACGCTCGAGCTGGTGATCACCCATTCGTATTTGCCTCCTATCATCTCCAAAGCTGATGAAGAGGATTCGATTTCGTGGCATATGAAGTGGGCTCTCCACGGCTATTTCAGCAACATACACTTTCAGAGACTCACAACCCTGCGCAACCTGGAGAAGATTGTTGTCAAACTCTGTTTCGGGCCGCAGTGGAGCTGCCCGAGCCCAGAAGATCATGCGGGTATTTGGGAAAGAACACATCGATTTCAGAAGATTAAGGAGACTCCCTCGGAGTCAGTGCGGGAGGACCTCAGACAGGTATGTTTTAGTCCCCCAAGGGTGGTTTCCCTCCAGCGCTTTTGCTCCTGCTTGGCCGCTGAAGATAAACATAGACTGACAACATCTCTCATGCTTCGATATCATTTAGCCAGAGCAATAGCGGACCTACGTATTTGAGCAGCACATCGGTGCCATCCACCCCGAGTGGCCTCGGTCTTATAGGATTTGACGCCATCCTCAGGTGCTTCATTTCCCCCAGCTTTTTTTGCGGATGAGGGTTGAATTTGCGAAGTTTTCTTGACAAGGTTATCTGGGGGAGGGGAATGGGTTTTCTAAGTAGCACGCGTGTGAGCACTTGACCTTCCGCATTTCTCACTCTTCATTTCAAAATGTCTTCCTCGTTCTTACAGGTTCTTACAGTCCACTATGGTGATCCGATCGTTTGTCGGTGCATATGCAGGCCGTCCTCTTCTGGTCGCTGAGAGAGACCAGACTGTCGTTTGGTGATTTTGCGCCAATCCGTTAGACGCAAATTTGAATTTTCTTGTTGCGTGAGTTCAGTTGACTGATTTTCCTTGTCGTGCGGTCGCTACCTTCGTCGTGGTCATGGAGTGATGAACGTCTCAAGTTCTCAACGGAGGTTGTCGTTGGGATTACCTCCAAGAGGGCCGAGGCTTAGGGTTAGGGTTCAGCGTAAGACGAACTGATAAGCCGATAAGGAGACATGCTAACCTACATCATTCGGGACACCCCTGGCAACAACATCAAGCCTTCTTCCTTTCTTCAACCAAGCCGCCAATCAAGCATTCTCCCACCACCCACGTTCCTTTTGTCTCGAGCCTCGAGGATGGCATAGACCTTTCTAGACGGATATCATCTCCCATTCACTTCCCCTTCAACCAGCCTCACCCTCAAGCCTGCCTGCAGTGCCTGGCAAGTCGACCTAACAAAACCCAATCTCCGCTGTGAAGCACAAGCTGACGAAAAATCCAGATCTTGCTCAGCTGGAATGTCACATGAACGACCATCACCAAGGATCATTGAAACCAAATGACATCACCAAGGCCGTCAATAGCCAGGCTCTCATTTTGGGACAGCACAACTCCGTTCAACCGATCTCTGCATTACAGATCAACCCTTAAAGTTTGTTAGCGCGAGACCTGCAGCGTCTTCGGACAAGGCAGAGGATATAGGATTCCGGCGGTCCTAAGAACAACAATCAACAGTGTCCTACACACATCGCACCAAAACTTGTTTCCACTTACAGTAGGCAATAACGAACTAGATGCTATTTATAGCAAGAATGTCACTCACCTAGCTATCCTGAAAGTGGTGAAAGAGCTCTTCGCAAGTACTACGCTAACGAACTTTTCAGGGGTGAACTGTACATCGAATTTGCTCCCATCTGCCCCTCTCCTCCCCCGTTGGCTTCTGTTGCTCATCCTACACTGGCTTCTGGCCATAAACAACCTTCAAGGTGTAGTATCCATGCACGTCCTTCCTCCTGAGCTGCTGACGCAGATAAGCGGCATACACAGCAATTTCCTCTTGCGACCAGCCCAAGATGTTACCGAACATAAAATGTATGATACCCTCAACATCGGTCGTCATGGTCGCATAGGCGTAAAGGCCAATTTCCTTCATCCTCGGGTCTGAGGACCAGGGCGAGATGGGCATCTTCAACTTTAGTTAGCTTCTCCCTTGACAATGGCTCCTACTTGGGAACAACCTACCTTGAACTTCTTGACCGTTATATTCTCAAAGCCTGCCTCCATCATTGCATCCTCCATCGTCGTAAAATCGGCGCACCTGGACATTCGGTTGAACCGGTTACCAGCTGCCTCGAGCAATTTACCATACTGATCCAACGGACTATCCTCCTCGACAGATCCGTCGTCGGACGAAACCATAACTGAGACATCAACGTGCTCGAACCAACCACCGGGCTTGCAGCACCGGAACGCTTGATTATAAACGTGGGTAAGGCTTTCGAAAGCGCCGTTTAGTAACTGCATATGGATGTAATCGAAATGGTCATCCCTATAGGTCCACTCCTTGGTGGCATCGTCGATCTCGAACTGGAGGTTAGGGGGCACCCAGCTGGGCTGCACAGGAGAGATGTCGGTACCAACTACGTAGCAGTTGGTATACTTATCGGCGAAGTCGATTGCCCACAATCCCGAACCCGTACCAATATCCACGGCGTTCTCAATGTTTCCCCTGAGAGGCGCTTGATGCAGCTTTCCTTCAAGCATCATATCGATGGCATGGTAGAAAATGTCCAAAGCCTCGAGGTGCTTCGGGTCATTGGGAGCCCAGTACTCTTCATCCATCGCGGAATGGCTGTGATAGGTTCGGCCATTGATATTGCGGTAGCTGAGAATGCTGGACGAAATGGAAGCGGTCGAGCTCTCGACCTCGTCACCAAGAGTTGAGTCTGCATCAGTGTCGTCCGCGGGCAGTCCTTGTTGAAGCCAATGAGCTCCGAGAGCACCAGATTCGGACTTGGGGCTTTGAGGAGACGCAGGGGAGCCAGATGTCGGGGACTTTGTTCCAGCATGATGGGGCGATGATGGGCCAGGGGCACTAGGAGACCCAGGCGCAGGCGACGACTCGACCTTCCTTTTCATGCTCGAAAGAGAAGCGTTTCTCGGGCAAACAAGGACGACCATTCGAGTTGAGAGAAAAGATAAGAGGCAATGAAAGTAGTACTTAGGTACATGTGAAGCAATTTCACAACTGCGGCCTGGCCATCCTTTTGAATTCCCAGAAAATCCCCAGGATCCCCCACTTACGCCGCTCACAGGGGGGCTCCGAAGACCCTAAGCCTATCTAGGAAGCCGTCACACACCGATCGACACCGACGTGTCCGATCTGTTGGATAACCTCCAACCAGGTGGAAACGGCTCGCAGTCCGGATCCGCCTACAGGCTTAGCCTCCTGGGCTAGGTGAAATGCCCACGGGCTCAAAAGATTAAAAGGGAAACCTGCCGAGACTCGCCGAGACTCGCCGAGACACCGCAGAGAGCCAGGCTCGAGGGTACAACTCCGAACATCCAAACGACGCTATACATACTACTCTCTGCGCTTCTTTCGATTTCTCAATACATACTACTCGACGACGCCTGGCCCCAACGACCCGACCAACCCATCTGGACATGTCAAAGATAACTCTCACTACTACGATTTCCGGGGACAACAAGTATGGCATTCCCTGCGGCGCCTTCTTTTCGGAAACGAACCGAACCGAACCGAGCGGATTGCTCAGATCATCTCTGAGGGGAACGCAAGATCTGGTTGTGCTAGCAGAGACAGACGGCTGAAATCTTGGACTTGCGCACTCTGGATTGAAGAACGAACTTCCATCGAGAGGGTTACGGAACGAGACGGGGATGGATCGAATGCGCAGCGTCTGGTGAAGAAGACTGCTTCGGCATGTTCGTGGCGAGCAATTGTGGTTCAGTGGATTGATGGCGTGGCCCTACAGGAAGTCGTCCCAGGTTGTGTTTATTTGTCGGGTTGGCGATGGAGGCTGCGTTGGACGACGGTCCGGCTTGGAGGGGGAGAGGTCGTTCTGAGGTAAGGAACTGGAGATATGGGCGGGTTGTAAGGCGGGAGGGGAAGAAGGAGGATGCTCGGTGTGATATGATATGCGTGGCCGAAGGGTCGGAGGTCCCAAAAGGGGTAAATTCGGCCCAAGCGGGAATTGAAGGATGTTTTTTTCAGTTTTGCTGCCAACCTCAACGCCAACACCCAGCGGCAGAGAAATGCACGACTACCTAAGGCCAGAAAACGGAGTCTATTGCATAACTCCGAAGCAAAAGCGTGAAGGGCTATACGGACAACCTCCCGCATCGCAGGGAGATGCATAACAACATGTTCGGAAGCCAAAAAAAAAATGCTTCGACGTACCGACGCCGACAGGACCGACGCCCACGAGCAGTACGAGTTGAAGCATGATCGGGCATACGATGGTTGGTGGTCATGTTTGTTCCATGGTGATCAATCTCTGGGCATTTTACTGTCACTTATCTTGTGGGTGAAAGATCACCAAAGAGAAGTAGCTGTCTTGCTCCTTTCTCACCGGCAGGCTCCATGTCAAGTCTGTAAGGTCACGTTGGGATGACGGATTTCCGTAATCCATGGTGAACTTTTCTGGATGCCAGTTGCCGTCTGGCCGGGTTTCGTCCGATATGACACCCCCACATTGACGGACCGCTTGGGGCCGCCTTCAACAATCTCGGCAGCTGTGAGCTCTGGTGTTCACATTCCCTTCACTGCCATTTTCTCTTTCTCACTTCCCATTCACTTGATCATTTTGCAAGTACCTATTTATTCCAAGCTTCTACAGCCTGTCTGTTTTTCTTCCCCAAACTCCCCTCGCAATCACTCGCCGTCTTTGTCCTTCCTTTCCACTCACATCCAATAAGGACGAGTAGCCCGGATCTGGCCAACCCCAAAGACGCTTCTTGCCTTCCAGATTTCCAAACGCCCAACATGGTCGAGACAAGAAAAGCGAAAACAACAAGGCTCGCCCTGGACTTGACAGGTACGCTTACCCCTCTATTGCGCCTTGAATTATCTAACGTGTACTTCTCACGAATAATAGAAGCTCAACCGAAGCATTCGACCTTCATCCGCCTCCCCGTCGAAGTCAGGCTGATGATTTACAGGCATGTGTGGACTCCAACCGTCATGCCTTGGGAGTACGACATCATCGCTCAACGTGAGGGCCAACCCATCAGCGACCACATGAAGCAGATTTACGTGTTAACCTCCGTCTGTCGCCACATGCGATACGAGGTGATCGCCGAATATTTCCTCCGAAGCCAAGCCCACATCACCTATGCCGCCGGCGACTCCTCCCACTACGACGGTAGGAGCGATATGCGAGTGCTTACCTCCATGTGGCACCTCAAAAGCTCCAGCCTTTTCACAGAGCATCTCCAACACGTACGCCTGAACTGGCTACCCATCAATGACTGGAGCGGCTGGACTGCCTGGGATAACATGGTGGACAAGGCCAAGGCGCGATGGAATACTGTCGGGCCGTTCGCCATGGCCGCCTTACCAGGGTACGGCGAGCAGCCAAGAAGAAGAGTCTTGCTCCAGATGGATACCCTGAAGTGGCTGGCGAGTTTGAGAAGCTTACGGACTTTGGAGATCACCTTCATCGATGTTAAAACTGATGAAGATGATTTCGTATCCTTCTACGACACTCTGGTATGGCAGAAATTGATGAAAATGCCCAAGCTGGAGGGGATCGTCTTACGACTCTTCGCCGGCTCCGCCCGCCACGAAAAATGGGACTGGAACTCGCCGGAAAAGCTTTCAGACAGTGAGAAGGTGATGGACCTTATGAAGAACCTCTCAAAAGGCCCTTCTGAAATTCTTAAGGTGGAGGTACGTTCAAGTTACTATGGTTTTCAGACCTGTCTGGAAAGCTCGCTTCAAACGTTTGTTCAAAGCACATTCGTTACTTTCCTTCACCACATGTCTTAGGAAGGCTGGACTAACATGATCCAACCCACGCAAAAGGAACGTAAGCGGTGTCGAATCGACATTCATATCGGTGCGGTCACGGCCGAGGTTTTTCTTTCCCCGGCAGTTTAAGATTCGTCATCCGGTTGCCTACCTCCGTAGTGGGAAAACCAAGGGGGCCCCAAGTCTTCTCAGGCTTGCCAAGCGTGGGAAGTATTGTTGGATCGGGAAGTCTTGTTCCCTTCCACTAATATCCTTAACCCTGAGACTACGCAACTATTCCCCCAAAGTAAAATATTCTAGACTCACTACACTGCGCTGTATACAATGCCCTGGCTCCCTAGAGGTATCTACAACGCTTTGGGTGCCTATTACTCCCCCATTATTACGCCCATTGCTCTCATTGCTCTCATTGCTCCTATCACTCTTATCACTCTCATTAACTCCCATTAATTCCCAATCACTCTCAAAGACTCCCATGGATTTGGGGTAGTGGGAATAGGGATTTCGGAGTTGGGACTTGGGACTTGGAGCTAGGATTTGGGGAATTGGGATTTGCCTTACTCCCCTGCAAGACTGGTTGCCCCCTCGCACGTTCCAAACTAATTGTGTCGCTCACTACGATGGTTGATGGTCATGTTTGTTCGATGGTGATCAATCTTTGGACATTGGGCATGGTGTCCACGGAGATCATGCACCCAAACTAGATATACAGCTCAAGTTCCGTACATTTCTACCAAACACAAGGAGGAGGAGGAAACACTTGTGGGCACAACACTTCAAATTAGAGGCATAAGGGCCTCGCGGCCCTTCTCGTGGTCAGACCTCCATTTCTCCCCCATCTTTTGTACATCTGTTTACCTATACTATATAACACCATCCATCTCATATGAGACTCCAGGTTTACGGGTCGCCTGGGGCAGCTTTCGATATGGCCTTGGAACCTTGGAACCTGGGAGCTCTGGTGCTCTTGAGGTTATTTCCCATTCACTTCTCTTTTCTGTCTGCAACCTTGAACACCGCATCCACGCCTACATTCACTGTCCTTTTCTGTCTGCAACCTTGGGCACAGCATCCACATCTCCCATTCACCTGATCGTCTTCCAGAGACCTACTTAATTCCAACCTCTTGCAGCCTGTCGATACTTTTCTCTTCCTTTTCCAAACTTCTGTCGTTACGAATTGCCGTCTTTCGGTCTCCCTCTGGATACTTACTAGAGTAGACTAGTACTGCTGAGCCTACCCTCCTCCAAAGACCGCTCTCCCTTTTCTCGTTTCGACTTTCTTCAAGATGGTCGAGACGAGAAGGGCCAAAGCTGCAAGGCTCGCCCGAGATGTAGCAGAACGCAAGACCGGTACGTCCATACCTCTATCCTCTATTGCACCCTTCCACTCGCCTGCTAACCATCCAACCTGTAACTTCTCGTCAATAGAAACTCAATCACAGCCTTCACTTCTCCTCCGCCTACCTGCAGAGATCAGACTGATGATCTACAAGGAGGCGTGGGCAACCGTCAGGCCTTTTGAGCATGACATGGAAGCCCAGCTCGAGGGAAAACCAGTTGGCGACCATATAAAGCTGATTCATGCTTTAATCTCCATTTGCCGACTCGTACGACACGAAGTTCTCCCCGAATATTTCGCTCGGACGCAGGCCCACGTTCTCTACGCCGACAGCATTTACCGCTGCAGGGGGGATGCGCGAGTCCTTGCCGCCATGCGAGACATGAAGCATTCCAGACTCTTCACGGAGCATCTCAAGCACATGCGCTTGCACTGGCTCACCGAAAGTAGAGGTACCTGGCGTACCTGGCTGAACTGGCTCATCTGGTGGGGCATGAGCGATCCCGACGCTAAAGAGCGAGAGGGAGCCCGGCTCGCCACCATGTCTGAGCAGGAGGAAAGAGCACTGCTCCAAGTGGATACCTTGGCGTGGCTCGCTGGCTTGAAAAGCCTGCAGACGTTGGAGATTGCCTTCATTGATACCAGACGCCGGATGGGTAACGATCCTGCCGTATACTTCGGCCCCGACAGTGTGGCATGGCGAGAGCTGCTGAAACTGCCCAAGCTAGAGCGTATCTCCTTCCTGGTTTACTGCAGACGCCCGTATGAATGGAAGGGCTCGGGAAGGTCTGTGGGCCGTAAGGAGATCCTTGAAGGGGGTCTCTTGAAGGATCCTGCTGCAAAGGTACGTTCGAGTATGGTTTTGAAACAAACCTCTAGAAGCTCGCTATATTCGTTAACTCCATGCACATTCATTGATTTTCTCCCAAAGGAATCACGGATATTAGGCTAACAAGATAAATTATGCAGAAGGAAGGCAAGCCGCACAGGATTGACGTTCATGTCGGTGCGGTCAGAGACGTGGATTCTCTTCCCAAGTTGTTTGAGGTTCGTCATCCGGTTACCTACGACTTCCTTTTTGGCGGGACTTGTTTTCATTTATGGACATCATGCTGATCGCTTCCTTCCTCCTTTGCCAGATCTCTTAGCGGGCTGTCCCTCGGTTTTCTTTTCCCTTCATGTAGTCTGGTTGTAGCGTAGATACGTAAAAAGTCTTCTGCATATACACCCCTGACCGGTGTCAGTCACCTGACGATTGAACAGAATTGCCTTTAAAAACTCACCTTCTGATGCCATGGAGATGCCTCTTAACTCTTGATACAACTATGCAAATGATCTCACAGTGTCCTTGGGTGAAAATGGTTACGGCGACCCTCAGCGTAGGCAAGTATTACAAAAAGACCACATCCCATACTTTGCCCTCGATCTGCCCTTGACCTGTCCTTTCTTGCTTGCTAAGTCCAGCCTTCATCCAATGTGAGGAACATACCGAGACCACTGAGGCAATTGATATGCCGAGTCCGGTAAGTGCGCGAGGTTGATGAATGAAATGACAACCAAATATATGCGTGCTAGAACGTAAAGCACCCCGAATAGAACCGTGAATATATCGAAGAGGACTTTGAGAAAGATAGTAGAGACCAGTGCCAACAAAAACGAATAAGTAACAGGGAGCCAGACCAAATGAATTACCACATTGCAGAGCACCTTAACAAGCCAATTTTTCCTGTAAAATGATTTGTCGTCCAAAAAATATTCCACTACTGTTTGTCCAGAGAGCCATTTACCGAGGCCGTCCTTGCCACGCCATGGATCGCTCGCAAGGAAGTCGAAGATGACATTGATTGGACGCCCCAAGTCCCGCCAGAACGGTGGCAACTTAGTCCAAGAAAATAGGCAAGCAACCAAGACACCTGTTGCAGCTATGGTGATGCTTGAAATCCTCCAAAGAATTCGTTCGACGCTGGTCGTAAATGGTGCATTCCAGGCGACGCAATGGAGTCCGCCATAGATGAGACCTACGATTCCAAATCCGATGAAGATTGGGAGGTATTGATCGTAGTCTTGAAACCGGGGCAGGTTGCGAACCCGGTCAGTAAATGGGTCTTTTGGCAGCCTTATGTAACGTGGGTATTCGAGGGCTAATTGCCATCTGATGATGTCGGAGTTTTGAATAACAATATAAGGCATCTGAGTTGTAGATGTGGAATTTGGCGAAGAATATTTGGAACGATAACCATGTTCACTGTTCCCTCCGTTATCTGATTTCATATGGACGACTAGATGCCCCTCTTGAGGACCTGATCTGACCTTTTCAAGAAGAGCAGTAGATTCTCCGACGTGTAAGTAGACTCTAGACCTATAAAGCAACACTTCGTTAGTCACCTTACCAGAAGCAGAACAGTGGATTGGCTGGATATACCACTGTTGGACTGGCAATATATATTCTTTGACAAATGCAAAAAGTAGCTGTTTGAGACTGAACTCACCTCTTCGCATTAATGTCGTCACGAACCACGGTTTGACCAAACGGTGCCCCAGTAGTTGTGTGTACATTGCCGAATGGAAACGTCCTCGGTTCTTGCTGCCCACATCTATAATCGAGGATAAAACTGCTCTTGTATCGCGGCTCGCCCAAGGGCTTCCCGGATAAGTCGATATGACAATCAGACATATCTTTCTTGCCATAGTAGACAGGAAAGGAAAACTCGGAAGTTAACGTATAGTGCTCGGAAGTTGACCACCCAAGATGATCCGATTCCGATGCTTCCTTGTCCAACCTACTCGCAGAGCACATGGCTGCGATGAGCTTGGCCTTTTCCAGTTCTTCGCGCTCTGTGCATGGGTGAATCAAGACTGTTTCGGGCTCGACGACATCGAGGGGCTTATTCCACCATAGCGCATAAATAAACAATGTGCAAATTGCATGACCGAGTGTGTTGAGTTCGAGTAGACTGATTGCTAAGCCTTGCGCAAATCGTGTGAGGCACTGGACGCAAAACCAGAATGCTAATCATTGGATATTTGTTAGCTTAGGAACTGGGAATGCAAGAGGGACCATGTTACGAACCTTGGAAGCAGACAAGTGTCTTCGCCATCGCGCTTCCTTTGCTTTTGTCCTTTATCCTTTCCTCGGACAAATTAGGGATCAGTCGGTCATGCCTCTTTCTCTTCAGAAATTGTAAACCATCCAGTGTTAGAGTGAGCCGTGAGCGTTGCCGCTGACTTTTAGTCAACGTGGGCCGTCCATGCTGCCAATGAATCTTAGTGGACTTTTTCATTGGGAAGAAGTTCGTGATCCTATCTGTCGGATCAGTCTGCGAATCATCATCGGCCATCTCAATGGCAATGCCTCCCATGACAGCCAAGAATCCATGCACTATAGTCCATCTTCCAACAGTCGACCTAGGTGCCTATAATCCTTTACATCAGCGACTGCAATCTGTCACCTTCGTATTGCCAGGCGTTAACGGAAACTTACCTCCTCGTCGCTTGGACGACGCTGTGATGACCACCAGGATGCTTTGACATCCCCATTCATCGTGTTCATGATTGACCTAGCCTGTACATATTGCCGATAGGCCATATAGGCAATCTTTCCCACGCATCTCGTCAGTTGCCATGAGCGTAATGTACCAGCTCACTTTTGTATAGGGTAGTTATGCAAGGAGGAGTTGGTTATCTGGCAGGAAGACACGTACCAATTCCGGACTCAACAAACTGAAAATTAGCCACCCAATCTTGCGCATCAGCTGCTTCCAAGCGGGCTCGTTGTGTCCAGGCACATTCAAGTGTATCGCCGTCCAAACACATAGGCCGAGAGTGACGAGACATACGGACAGAATGCCGAAAGTTCCTCGTGTACCGGGTTCTGGAACCCATTTTGGGTCGGAAAAGTTGGTAAAGCTGTCACCGAATATCTCATGATCCATGACGCAACGCGGAGGATCAAGATGGATGTTCGGCAATGGTAATAATCTAAACGATGCTGAACGTAAGCTGATTGGTACTTGGACTCTGTAAGTCAAACTCGAACGCCGAATGAGCGTATGTCGAAGGTAAGTTGGATGGTGCTTGGACTATTCTAGAACTCAAGCCCGAACACTGAATAAGTGGATGTTGGTTTTCATGTCGTTGGTTTCAACAAGCAGGTTCCAGGATGATGGTATTTGTTGGTTATTGACGACAGAAAAGTTTCTCCCCAACATTTTGCGAAGCAGGATTCCCACCACCACCGCCACCACCACCATTGCACCTCCCCCCTCTGCTTCCGCCGTCAGCCTAATCGGAAGGAAATGACTGTTTCAAAGCACCATGCGTTGGCTCATAGCCAATGAACGCTCGCAACGCGCGCTCCAGTCTATTTGGATAGGGCGTTGGCAGGTAGTACACACCTTCCCATCTCGCAGACTCAGCCGCAAAGGAAATCCGTGATTGAAAAGTCGTCACCGGCGCCACTTAGGCATTTTTGAAGTGAAATGGCAGCTGCGCCCAAGTATACACAGAACACAGCCTCTGCACCATCAGTCAATATGAGTTAGCGTATTGAACAAGACTGCCGCTGAGACCTTCCCGGGCCCAGTGATTCCCATACTTACCTAGGTCCTTACTTACCTATTCTCCACTCCCCTTCCACCACCAGGCGGAAGAACACAGGATACGCCTGGTCCTCAAGAGTCGCAAGAAACCAGATAAAAGACAGTAAAAAGGGTCTTCGACAACGGAGAATACGGCCAGAATATGAACACAACACGAACACGGCGATGTATTCCATAACGCGATATTCCTTCTCTAATCACAAACCCCCCCACCCCTTCCCCTGTCTGTCCACCGAAACAGCACACCACAGCCACTCTCAAGTCCGTCCCCCGACCCCCAGTCCATCCTCTAACTAATACTCAAAGTCATCATCAACAGCCGGCCCCTTACTCTTCCCCACGCTCTCCTGCTTCCTATACATCTCGGCAACCATCCTGCTCGTCGTCGCTTCATCCGGCTTCTTATCCTCTCTGACCTTAATAAACCTCGGAAACCTCAGCGAAATGCCCTTCTCACCACTGGGATCCACGCCCTCCTTCATGCCCGCCTTATACCTCGGGCTAAGCGTCAGATCGGCCGTCTTGACCTCCCACACGTACTTCGGTTCGAACCACACGTCCGGCTGGTGCTGGCCGCCCGAGGAGTGCGCGTAAAAGGGCTTGGGCCGGTCGATAACGATGAGGGATAGGGAAGAGTGTAGTTCCTGGAGGACTTCATCCGAAAAACCGGTGCCGATGTTGCATACCGTTTCGTAGGTGTCGGTGTTGGGATTGTAGCACGCTAAAAGGAAGGCGCCGAAAACGGAGGTGCGCTTGCCTTTGCCGTGGTAGGCGCCGAGAACGACGAGGTCGAGCGAGTCGCCTATGCCGGCTAGGTAGTCTTTTTTGATCTGTTTTTGTGTCAGTCATCATCCGCAAAGAGGCCCCAAGACAGGAGGGGGGAAACAAACCTTCAACCAATTCCGACTCCTCTTAGACGGCTCATACCCACTCTCCTTGCCATCCAACATCTTAACCATCAACCCCTCACAGCTCGCCTTGACACTCTCATCCAGGAACATCTGAATCTCATCCAGCTCCTGCCCATCCATGCTGGTCGCAAACGCAAACTCGCCCTCGACAGGCTTGAACGCTTCCCGCAACAACTCCCTCCGCTCCCTCAGACTTTTCTCCACGACCGCCTGACCGTTCAGATACAACAAGTCAAACGCGAACACGCACACCTTGACTTTGACATCCTCCAGCTTGACATCCTTCTTTTTGCGTGTCATCAGCTGCTGGAACGGCAACACCTTCTTCTCGACCGTGTCCCACGCCACGGACTCGCAGTCCAAAACAAAACTCTTGGTGCCTTCTTTGACCCAGGTCGGCAGCTTGGCGAGCACATCCGGGTACTTCTGCGACAAATCCTCCGAGTTTCTCGAAAAGATAGCGGCAACACCCTTTCCGGTCTCCTTGCTGGCGACATGGCTGAGGTCGCCATCACTCTTGGGCGCGTCCTTGGCCACATAATGAATCTGCGCTCTCTCGCCGTCGTACTTGTACTCGCACGTGAACGTCTGGCCCTCGAAGCGGTCGAGCACCTCGGTGATGGCTTTTGTCGGGTTGGCCAGCATGGGCTTGAGCGGCACACCCGGGCGAAGCTTGCAGTGGTCGCGGAGGTTCATGATGCCGTGTTGCAGCATGGCGGGGATGATGACGTCGTAGGAGGGCAGCTCGCTGTAGACGGTCTTGAGGATAGACTCGGCTTTGCTGAAGTCGGATTCGCTGGGGACTTTCCCCTTTTGCGCAAACTCGTGTGCGATCATGGCTTGCGCCAGGGAGACGATGACGGATTTCTCTGCCAGTCCCAACCGTAGCTTGCCCTCTAGGAACCGGACGATGAACTTAGCTTCACTTGCCCCGCCCTTGTCCTTGGTGATGTCCACCTTGCCGGTGGAATTCGCATCTGCAGCCGACAACAGCTTCTTGATGCCATCCACCTTCTTCTGCTGGGCGCCCGTGCCCGTCATGGTCGTAGCGATATCCATCAACCCCTTATGCACACCGCGAATAGTCAACGGCTTGGGCTTGAACATTGTCGGCTGCTTCGACCTCGACTTGACCGCCACCAGACCCAAATCACCAATCTCCTTCTGGTCGTTCTTGATAACAGCGACACTGCGGCCCGTAGTCTCGCCGATAGCCTTCATGATAAGCGACTCGCCAATACCCAGCTCAATACCCGCATAGTCCGGCGCCAACTTGTTGATCATGAGCAGAACGGTAGGCAGCAGATCATCGGGCGTAAGACGGAGGACTTGGCGCAGGAAAAGAGAGCAGTACTCCATGATGAGCAACCTCTTCCGCGTCTGCTCAATGAGCGAAAACGTCGTGCAGATGGCGGCGTAGGGAACGGGCTCGCCGGCCTTCCAGTCCGGGTAGGGGTCCTTGACCTTGGTTGTGAGTGTGGTCTGGATGACCTTGCGAGCCTTTTTGGCGACTGCTTCGGTCTTTTCGTCCTCGTCTGCCTCTTCTTCCTCTTCGGCTTCGATTTCGGATGCGGATGCTGAGGATACCTCTTCATCATCAGCCTTCTCTACCGGTGCGGGAGATCGGCTCTTCTTTTTTCGTGCGGGCTTGGGCGAGGCGGCCTTCTTCTTCTTCTCCTCTTTGACGGGTGCAGAAGAAGCGGGGACATCCTCCATAATCTCGTCCTCGTCATCTTCAACCACCTTGCGACCTCTCCTCAACCGCTTGCTGGCAGGCGCAACAACATCCTCTGTATCCTCTTCGGTCTTTGCCTTTTTCGACTTGGGGCTTTTGGTCGTCGGTGATCGTGACCTCTTCTTCTTATTGTCTGCTTCGTGTTCCAGTCATTAGTCACCATGCCACCAACAACGCTGTTCCAAGGATGTAACTCACCTGTCTCCTCCGCCACCTCCTCCACAACTTCCATCACATCCTCATCATCCTCCTCTTTGCTCTCTTCCTTAGCCACCTCTTTGACAACCTCCTTCCCCTTAGCCGGCCTCCCCCTCCCCCTCCCCGTCTTAGCAGGACTCTTATCCTTGATCTTCATCTCCTCCACCTTCTTCTCTACCTCTTCGTGTCCCGCATCTTCGCCAATCTCGTCCTTTTTGGTCTCCTCTTTTTTCGAAGTATTCGCTTTTGTGCCAAAGGAAAGCTTCGTCTGCTGTTTCCCGCCTACTGAGGAAGGGGCATCTTTCTTGCCGAAGAACTTCCTGTATGAGTTTGTCATCTCGTTAGCATTCTGCGTGTTTGGCACCTCAGGTTTGGGGGCAAAGAGGGGAGGACTCCAAAAGGGTAGTTATAGTGATGCGTAACCAAGATCGAACTCTTTGTTTCCAAAACGATTGTGTGTCCAAAAGTGTTCCAAATTGTCTTGCCAAAAGTGTTCCAAAAACGTTGTTTCGTTCAATCGATCCGTTACACTCAACTAACCCAATCGTAGTCTGTCTCCCTCCCCTCGGTTTGTCCTTACGTACCCCAACGTCTGCTGTTGCTTTGGAGGCATCGTGCTGGTATTTTTGGTGTTGTTCTTGTTCACGTTGATTAAAGCGTAACTGCCGTAGTTCCTTCGTCCTCCTAGTCCACCTAGTCCTCCTGGTCCTGAAAGTCCAATTGCCAAGTCGGCTCTGGCGGAGTTCGTCAAGGTCGTTGAGTTGAGGTGATGTAGTCGGCTGAGCGACGATCCGACAAGTTGGTGGTGGGGGTGGAATTGGTTCGTACTCGTCCTCGTCGCAGCAACGTTTGCAAGTGGAGATGTTGAGGATGTCGAGAAATTGGGGATGGCGATGCTTCTCGCAGCAGAAATCGTTCTTGTCACTGTCGTAGTCGTAGCCTTCGTCGAAATCGAAGAAGAACTCAGAACTCCCTTGCTTTCAACAAGCAAAGGGAAAAGTAGTCTTGGAGCCAGGGTTGTTGACTTTTTCTTTTCTTTCCTTTCCTCGACAGGAAATTGTCGTCGCGGTTCCGCTTATATATTAGGAATTGGTCAGTGCAGTCCCAATTGGCCAAACTTCCTCTTGTACAACACCAAACACCCGTAGGTAGTGTTAGGCAGAATAGGCAGCAACCCCAATGTATTTCCTGGAAGGTTCGTCGTCGCAGTCGCGCTAACCTTTTAAGTGGACATGACGTGACGCGACGCGACCCCCTGCTCTTTTTTTACCCTAGCTCACCTAAAAAGTGCAGGCAACAGTCGCGTAAAGTGGCACGGTCACATGAGCCGTACTCCCTACAACTTTAATACCGTCGATCAGTTGATCACCTAACTACCTTTGCTTCTATAAAAGCATAGACCAAGTTAACGCACAGATGACAGTCAGGGACCCCTTGCGGTGCGGGACAAATTTGGGGTACCGTCGCAGCGTAGCGCCAAGCGCCGCCCATCAAATCGATCTCCAAATCTCCAACAGCTCAAAAATGTTGGGCTGAGAATCTGGCTGACACTCTGACAGGGCTGGCAATTTGAGGCTGGGCAGGGGGGCAGGTTACGATACGATATCGGAGCTGAGCTCACACACTCACACAAGTTTATTCAGCTGAGGAAACCAAGACCGCTATGTTGAAGATCGAATCAATTTCCTAACCTGCCTTTCCCTTCCCCTTCCCCGTGACCTGTCTAGATATGTGTGGTTGTGTTTGTGACTGTTTTGCGCTACGCAGAGAGATGTTTATTATACAAGGAAAAAGCAGAAAAAAGAGCAACCATCCATGATGACCGACGTAGACGGAAGACGCCTGCTGCACCATTTTTGTTTTCGTTAAATGCATCAGAGGAAAAAAGACAAGTTTTTGGATGTAACTTTAAAAAACCCATCTAATTTGCCATTGCTTCTGCTTCTCTACCCAATTTTGACTTTTTAGTGCTTGAAGTAGAAAAGCTCATCAGGGGTACGGCCACGGATGAAGTCGGGCTCGGTACCCTTGACGTAGATATCCTCAAAGAGGATCTGCTGGGTAGGCTCGGGAGGAGCCATGGCCTCGGCGGCGGCAACCTCCTCGTTGACGTGGGCGCGAGCCTCCTTGTCAAGGCCCTTGAGCTCCTCCTCGGTAGCGACACCCCACTCGAGAATGTGTTGCTTAAGACCGGCAATGGGGTCGTTGGTGGAGCGCATGCGCTGAATCTCCTCACGGGTACGGTAGGTGGTGCCGGGGTCGGACATGGAGTGACCACCATAACGGTAGGTGACGTACTCGAGGACGAGAGGGCCGTTGTCGTTGTTGGTCCACTCCTTACCGTACGCGACGGCGGCCTTGACGGCGAGGACGTCCATGCCGTTGACCTTGAGACCGGGGATGTACTGGCCACGCTTGTAGTAGTCGGTCAAAGCCGACGAGCGGGCGGCAGAGGTACCCATACCATACTTGTTGTCTGCACGATTACACGTCAGTATGAGTTCCAGAGAAACCGTGGAACGTGGACAACTTACTCTCGCAGCCGAAGAGGGCAGGGAGCTTCCAGAGCTTGGCCATGTTGAAAGACTCAAAGACCTGACCCTGGTTGCTGGCACCATCACCTATAACACCGTATTAGCCTTCCGACTTCCCAACTTCGTTCCTATCGCCAAAGGAGAGCCTACCGTAGAGGATGATGGAAGCCTTCTTGCCACCAGTGTACTTCTGGGCGAAAGCAAGACCAGCACCGACAGCAACCTGAGCACCGACGATACCGTTACCGCCGTAGAAACCCTTGGTGAACATGTGCATGGAACCACCCTTGCCGTAGGCGATACCCTCACGGCGACCGAGAAGCTCGCCAATGATGGAGCGGACGGTGCCACCGCGCATGTAGGCGAAGCCGTGGCAGCGGTAGGAGGTGATGACGTCGTCGGTCTTCTGGATCGCGTGCTCGATACCGACGGCGACGGCCTCCTGACCAACGGACAGATGGCAGAAACCACGAATCTTCTTCTCTTTGTACAGTCTGTCGGCGGCCATCTCCATTTGTCTGTGTGTTAGAGCGATGTGTTAGCTTAATGCTATACTATACTGCCATGTTGCACCACCAGGCCGAGATCGGCAGAGATGGGGGGAAGCTCGGAGCTCCGATGACAACGTAGGATTGTAGTTTTTGCATACCTGACGACGACCATGTCGTAGTACATCTGCTTCAGCTCCTTCTTGGTGACGGCGAGGGTGTAGGGAGGGGGGTCGAGCTCGTAGGTCTCGAAGCTCTCATCGCTGAGGGTGACCTGGAAGGGCTCCTCTTCCGACTAGATTGAAGCRAGATTGCATGGTAAGCTTATCGATGTTCCCATTTTCGGAGTAGTAGTAGTAGTAGTAGTAGTAGTAGTAGTAGTAGTAGTAGTAGTAGTAGTAGCGAGAAGTAGCAGTTTTAGGGTTGCGCGCAAAAATCTGCGCAACCCAACCCCCAGCCGACAACGACGGCGACGACGGCGACGACATGATGTTTCGAAACCACCAAAAAGAGGTGTTCATCTGGTGTTTTCTATTGACTTGACGTCAAGAGAAAGAAGGCGGGTCCGGCGGGTCCGGCAGCAAGCGGTAAGGTAGACAGACTCGCATGGGACATGACTTGCTTGACTCGCGAGTCTTGCTTGGGAGGGGGGGGACTTGGGACTCGGGGGGACATGACTAGGGAGTCTCTCCTTCCCTCCAGTCTTGGTTTTTCCAACGAACCACACCACCATCGAAACCCACTTCGAACGACATCCGACATCAAAAAGTAAAAAAACGTACCTCTGGGAGGGGCTTCTCGAGCTGGGCCGAAGCAGCATTGGTGGTGACGGACCTCCTAGCGGCGATCGAGGGAATAACGACACGGGGAGCAGCAACACGGGCGCGGATGGGCGCCGCTACCCTCGTCGATAACCGGGCTGCGCGAGAAAACATTTTGGATTATGTGCTCTCTTCTCTAACCGCTGGGAATACGTTGCAGAAGAGTTGGGGGTGAATGACGACGGGAGAGTGGAAGCGGAGAGGACGAAAGTGAGGGACGAGACGACGGGCAAAAGCAAACTGGCAAACTGAAAATCCTTGGGAGTGTGGAAGGGTCACGAATTGATGGGCTCCGATGGGGTAGGCGAGCCAGGGCGGTACGGCAGGACTGGTGCGGGCAGGGCAGGTGTGCACCAGCACGCACGTCAGGGAACAATTGGAGACGCTCACAGGGCACCAGCACGGATAGGGTATCGTCTGTTACGCTGTGGCCTGGGGTTTTTTTTTCTGGCAGGTCCCCCAGCTGTACTTTCACGGCTTGCAGCGGGAGCTCTCTGTCAACTGCTACCAGAGAAGCTTGCTTGACAAGGCAGGTACTGACGCGATAGAAAGCTCCGGCAACCAACGGTACCTGTTCCGGCATACCGGCCGTTCTCCGGAGCTCTTTTGACGCTGTCAAAAACTTATTATGGATCTCCCTCGTTTTCTCTCCCGTCGCGGACGAGGAGCTTGGAGAATGGAGGATGGAGGGGAAGGGGCAAGGAACGTCAAAAAAAGTCCACAGACAGGGGGGCGAGGCGAACGAGTGTTGAGCAGAAGCTTAGCACGCGCTAACTGAGTTTGGCATGCATGGATCGGGTGGGGGAGGGAAAGTTTGTTGGAGATATCTACCTCCCTCTAATGGTAATCGTCCGTGACAAATTACATGAAACCGTGTTCAACCCCATGAATACCGGACAAATGTTTCATCCATTTTGTCATGGGCGGGTTGAGCCATCAGGATTTGTTTTCCTTTATCGCTCGACGGCATCACCAGTCAGTCACCACAGCGGACAATTTTCCAGTCATGGTTCGTTCGAGGCGTTTGCTGCCATCCCCTCGACTCCATCACGAACCCCATCAAAAATGGAGTTTGACATTCCGGAATACCCCACCCAACTACCGCCGCCGTAGTGTAGACCGCAGTGCCGCCGCCGCTTTGCCTCACGAACTCTAAGCTCAATCGGGAATGATTGCTTATCAGTTTTCTTACCACTAGACTACTGTACAGTTTAAACGATGAGCGCGGCATGCTGGTAACGCCTCAGTAATCAACTGTTTGGTGGGACATGTATCTATATTATGTACGTTTATAGTGGACTCCCGTCTGCGAATGGCCTCATTATCGTCACTATGTATCGTCAGTCCCAGTCAGTGCCTCTATCAATGACGCCAAGGGCCCAGGGCAGGGCAGTTTGATGTCGGGTCCGGTTCGGCAACGTCCTTTTATTACAATACCAAGGAAGCATGTACTAATAGCAGATAGTAACGATGCGAGTAAACAATCCATCGAGTATTGATCATTAACCTCTAGCAACAGAACTCTCTCTCACTTCTCGCGTGACTCGCACTAATCCAATTACTGTCTATACCTTGACAGCAACACCATACAATCATTTGACCTGTTCGCGTCTGAATATGTCTCTGCTTGTGGGTGCCTTGCCTCCGCCTCTTTGTCTCATCTGTCCGTTTCATGAGCAGCTAGCTAAGGTACAGGTATTCATAGACAAGTGGGTACAGTATCCTRTCTTGCAATAAAACATGTCACGGCGTACCATGTACGGGGAGGACGCATATAAACCCTATGTTGAACAGAATGATATGCGTACTTGGAACGATCAAAAACAGGCAGAAATAAGATATGAGGCATTGTTGACCGATGGTGTGTCTTTCAGTGTCCTTCATAGTCCGGTTGCGATAGTGTACTGATGTGATAATGCAGAGTTCCTGAACAAAGTATATTTGCACCGTTCCCACATCCAATGCCGAGTGTTCATCTGCGTCTTGATGAACCCTCTCGTCTGTCTGTCTGACTGTTTGTGTCTGTCCTCCAGCGCTGCGTGCGTGCATTTCTGACAAAGATATAAAAAAAAAGAGAGAAGACGAGATAAAAAGAAAAGTAAAAAGATAAATGCTGGCCCGTTGTCTGCCTGTCCGAATGCGTGTGTGTGTGCTTGGAAAACCTTCATGTGTGTGTCAACGCCATAGCAATGCTCCCCACGAAGTGTTCGCGCCCAGTAAAAATCGCTAGGTGCGCTCTCCGCAGGTCTTTGATTCATCCGACTTTCGCCAACCAATGCGCTGATTTGTATCGTTGGGTATATTAAAGGAAGGCGATGGGTTGTGTTGTGTGAGTAGAGAACTTTCTGGTGGTCGAGAACCGTCTTAACTTGACAATCTCGACTCGGCTTCCACGATTGCCGCTTGACTCCTGTGGTTGAGGTTGGTGGAGCCCCCTCTTCTTTAGTTTTAAGCTCCCCTGGATGCTTGAAAGAACAATGCATTTGGTCGAAGAGGAGCTGTGGCAGGGCCAGCATCGGGCATATCCACGTCCTGCATTCCATTTCCTATCAGGCTATCGTCCATCGCACTTGACGGTCTTTCGGGAACGGGGGCGTCGATGGTTGGTCGTGGCGCGAGGGTAAATGGTTGTCGTTCGTGTCTATCGAGGAGAACATCATCGGGCGGGGAGAAGGACCAAACCTAATAATCACCTTGTTAGCAGGCAAATAACAGATTGCGCCGGGATATCGGGGAATTCTCACCTCCATAACCGTCCTGCTATTCCTCAGCGCCATGGCGACGCACTTCTCAGCCTCAAAGGCAACGCGCCAAACAGCTTCTCCCTGAGAGATAAGTTCGCGGACAAGCTGGCCAGTCTTGAGATCCCAGACCTTAACCCGCCCATCACTGCCGCCACTGACAATCCGCGTGTCGTCAAACTGCAAGCTTGTAACGCTATTATCATGAGCCGCAAGGCGATGGATGGGGCAAAACCTTTCCAGCGACCAGACCCTGACTGAGCCATCACTACCACCGGTGACAAGGGTGCCACCACGCATTTGCAGTTGTCCAACCAAAGACGTGTGACCTTGTAGAACCGCTTGGCATTCACTAGACTCCATGTTAGCACAAGACCACGGGCAAATAAGCGAGATATTCAGACAGTAGTATAACTTACCCAGTAGCGGCGTTCCAGATCCTCACGCTGGTATCCAGACTTCCAGTTGCCACACGGTAGCCATCAAAGGCGATCGCGTAAATCTGGCTGTAGTGACCCTGAAGTGTATGTAGGCAGCGGCCCTCCGAAATGCTCCAGACCTTGGCGGTGGTGTCGTAACTTCCCGAAACAACAATGTCGCCATGGATCTCCAAACACCTCACACTAGCCTGATGACCGACGAGCACGTTTCGGCACACGCCGTTCCTGATATCCCAGACTCGGAGGGTCGTATCCCTAGATCCGGAGATGGCAGTGTTCGCATCCGACATCTTGAGGCATCTGACGGTGGAAGTATGTCCACGGAGTGTATGCATACAGACACTTGGGTACATGTCAGCAGGGCGTCCTGATACGGGTCGAAAAAAAAAACTAAAACTGGTGTAACTTACCCCGTCGTCAAATCCCACACGCGAACATCTCTGTCACAGCCACCACTGACCAAGACGTCATCCCAAGGAACCATAGCCCAGACACCCATCATGTGGCCCCTGAGTGTTCGTAGTTCGTTTCCTTCCGTGTCGAACACATGGATCTTGGTGTTGTCGAGAGCTACAATGATGTACTTCTTGGTAAGGTGAAGGCTGGTCACTACACCGCCTTCCTGGGTGATGTTTTTGGTAATGTTGCGTCCCCCTGTCCGCCAGGCGGCGTCCACGAGATATCGTTGTTTGAAGTGCGACTTGTATGACCTGGGTCTCCGCAGGCTCGATGCGTCGTCGAAAGTGACTGAGGTCGCGGGGGCGCTGTAGGGCTGGTAAAAGCTGCTCGTAGGGTCTGGCCGGAGGAAGTTGGAGTACTGCATCGAAGTCTGTACCTCAGATAGCCTACGCTGATAGTCGTGCTTCAAACACAAGTTCTTCCATGTCATGTCATCGCTCACCAGGTCCCGCCACCTGCGAGAGACTTGAGAAGCTCTTGCAAGGTCCTTGGGGTCGTCGATAAATGACAGAACCTATCTGGGGGGTTAACAAACTGGCCATACACCCGAGAACGCAGGACTTACTCTTAAACACAACTCATCGGGTAGGCTCATCATTGGGTCCTTTTTCAAACGCGGGCTGACAAGCTGGAGAATAAAGCTGAGCTGTTGGCTGTTGCACATGTTCACAATGTCCTCGAGTATTCGCTTTTTCTCCGGGGTGGTAGCCTTGAGGAAATTCTCCCGCATTATGGACAAAACTAGGCTTTCATCCTCTTCCGCGTTACTCCAGTCCGGCTGGGTTTGTGATGGGCCGGGAGATGCCGCTGGGGTGGGAGGTGGTGGCGGTGAGCCGGCTGAGAGTTGTTGATTGAAGTCGGCAGAAGGGTTCATGCCTAATGGTGTTAGTGGTGGTTGGGGGCGGTGTTGTTGCGCCAGTTTGGCGCCATGTGTGTTGAGCGACAACTCTTCCCCAAGGACACTGCCTCTCCTTTCAGAGATACTCTGATG
This sequence comes from Neurospora sp. FGSC 26628, assembly GCA_009805345.1. Lineage (NCBI taxonomy): Eukaryota > Fungi > Ascomycota > Sordariomycetes > Sordariales > Sordariaceae > Neurospora > Neurospora sp. FGSC 26628. The sequence continues at coordinate 479,942 of RAOO01000010.1, forward strand.
CTTTCCGTACGGCGACATGATGGCGACGTGTGTATGTTCCACGCTATATGTCCAAGTGGCTGATGGATCCTCGTGCTTAGTCGAGGGCGCAAGTCGTGATGCCCAGCCAACAGATGTACTGGTTTGACTGCCCGACTAACTGTTGATGGTCCAAATTCGGCGGCAGTTGCAAAGTTGAGGTCGATGGTTGATCGAGGGTAACGAAAGATGGATACACTAGTTCGGTTGGTGTGAATCACGAATCGGTTTGCCGCAGCCCCTTTTTCGACTCCTCGACACACGGAACAGGCAGTGCGTCGGTGTGCCTAACGGGTGTCCGTAAGACCAAGGCAAACAGAAATCTCGATCAGATATCGATCGTGATAGGAGTCGCGTGGGTTGCGGTCGCGGAGGTCGGACGAAAGAAAAGCGGGTGTTTGTTGGTGGAGAGTGGGCTGGTCGCCAAGGTGTCTGTGACCTGGACGACGACGACAGGAGACGGTCGGATGAGATGATGGCTGGGTCGCTTCGTTGGGCCGTTGAGGTTGGCTGATGAGTGTGTTGGTGCGGCGGGAGAAAGGGGAGTCGCCTGGACCACTTCTATCTCAAGGAACCGGGTCGTCGTTGACGGTTTGACAGGAACTGGAGGTTTAACAAGGGAGAAGCAATAATGAATCGAAAGAGTCAAGGAGGACGATGTGTGTCCAAGGGGCCGCGCCTTGGGATTACTTCAGCTTGGTGCGGCTTGCGTAAGGGGAAGCAGCGTGGATGGTGGATGCTCGGTGCAGTGCAAGGTGGATGGCGGAACAGCGCAGGTCCAGTGCCCTGGCCGGGGCGGGTCGGGCGCTGGCTCCCAAGTGGAGCGCCTACATTGAGTGCTTGCTGGAAAGTGGTTCCCCCCATCCGCTTTTCAGGGCCCGTCACTCCATGTCACTTCACCGTGCAAAGTCCGCCTTGTTTGAGAATGACAGGGGTATGCAAGTACCCACTTCTCTCCCACTGTTCCATCATCAAGAAGGCCTTTCCCTACGATGCCCTACTGTATGTATATCCAAGGTATGTATGTACTATGCTACTGCACAATACTCAGTCCTGCAACAACCGGGTACAGTGACCGAGTAGTCCCGGACCCGAAGACGGCAACAACAATAACTGGCAAGAGACTGGGCGGGGGTCATCATTGTTAGGTAAAGCCTGGAAGAGGCGGACGGAGGGTGCGGCAACATGTTGGTCAGACGGTGGCGGTACCTAACGGTACCCTTTTCTTTACCTCACTCTACTCACCAGGAACACCCGTGCAATTTGTCTCCGGAAAGTGAGTCCAGACGTCTAAGACACCCGGTCACTGCATTCTGTCTGATACGTAGTCGTCTCTCTCTCTCCACACTCACAGATGGCCGAGATGGCCAAGAGGAACCACTCACCCACTTAAAAGATCGCCTCTCTCCAGACCTTGAAAAAGACTGGCACGTGTATACACTGCCGTGAAGGTGATCGTCTGTCAAACCAGCGGTAACAAATTCGAACGAACCCCTCCTCCAAGAATTGCCGTCAACCCCGAGCGAGGAAAAGACGGACAGAGACAGAGAGTGGCATCATGGCATGGCATGCTTATCTATCAGATGTCTGTCTACATATACTAACTAGGGTGTTCGGGATCTCGGAATGGGGCCACGAATATGTAACTCCCAAGTACCAAGACTCCGGACTCCAAACGAACTGCACCGGACAGGATACATATATGGACCTCTCTCTAGCCGAGTAGAACCGAGGAAAAGAACACCCAAACATGGAGAAGAAAAAAAAAATACCCATCGATAATCCATTCCCCATCCACCATCCTGTTGACGACACCCTACCTTATACCTAATGGCGACATCCATCCAGATCCGCGGGGAAGAGGAACCCAAGAGATTCCCACCCATATCTATATGTATCATATGATCAAGAAATGATATCCCATGTTTGGCCCATCGGACCCCCCATTTCTCCATTACCCACCGCAGCCGCCAACCCCGATGTAATATGTATGTGTTGTCCGTTTTTGACGGGTTCTCAGGGGTCTAGAAGAAAGAACTGCAGTCGCCAAGTCCAGTCCAGTCGTTCGGGTTGGTGGGGTAGGTAAGTACGTAGGTATCCTGGTATCGTATCAAGTAGTATGTATCAACATAGTATTCAACTCCTTATTAACCACTGTGGACTACTGTAGGAAGGAATCTCCGTCCTCCTCCCGCTCTTTTTCTCACTTCCCCTCCGCAGATGCCGCTAGGTGAGTGGATGGAAGCTCCGGGGCTGACCAGAGCAGTGGCCGGGCGGTTCGGGCGGTTCGGGCGGTTCGTTGACAAACAACTACACCCGATTCCCGAACCCGAGGAGGAGGACGGACGACAACACCCGGCGGCGGCCGAAGAACTCCGATGGGTTTCTGTCATGTAGATACCTGTACTAGAGGAATTGTATTTAGATCTCCAACCCGGCGGGCGGACCTTGGCCTTGGTAAAACAATAGGTACCTTAGCTTTTATTAGCCCCTCATCATCACCGCAACTTCTCCATCTAGAATACTGCGTAAAGATAAGCCGACTGGATTGGACCGTCGAACCGCCCTACCTAAGGTACCGTTACGCCTTACCGTACCGCCCTGCGCCGCTTTTCCGTTCGTTCGTTCGTTCGTTCGTTCGGGTGAAGGACCCCGAGTTTTCTGAGGTCGCACAAGATACCTACGTAGCCAAGTAATCATCCAGCTTCTTCACCGCCCTATCTGTGTCTACATATGTAAGTAGATGGCTTCCCATACCTCTATACAGTATCTCACCCGATGCACACACTCAATATCTTGGCTGACTCGCATATGACATGACTGATATCATCCATGGGTCCAATGGCATTGTGGTAAAAAACGACATCATCAAAGGCTTCATTTTCCCACTGGCCGAATTTCTTCATAATACCTGTAGATACATACCATAGCATAACATCAATAAGTAAGTACCTTAACCAGCAAAGCTAATGTAGTATGGTATAGCGTAGAATAGTGTGATATACACAGTAAACAACTAACCTAACCAGCAAGCAAAAGTATCGAATGGCTTCTTCTTCTGAATGGATTACCTAACCAGCTAACCTAAGAAAACCAGCAAAACCAAATCCCCTTTTCTAGCTACGTAATAAACAAAACAGCAAATGAGGAGAGAGAACAATAAAAAAAAAGCCAACAAAGAGCCATGTCTCTCTCCCATCCATCCATCCAGTCCAGTCTACTTTTACACTCCAACCAATATCCTTTCTCGAATATTTTTCCACGCGCTCATGCCAACTTGGTGACGTGATACATAATCGCTTATTGTCTTCGTCTTTGCTTTTTCCATGCTTCGAACCGTGACAAAATTTCATCACCTGTCCATTCCTCTCATTCTCTCTCACACATTCGTCCACCCTTGGATCAAACACACTCCCACACTCCCACAAAGCCAAAACCCCCTTAGCCATTCCTCAGTCAGCCGTTACATTAAATAGATGTAAGGCAACCCATCATCCTCCGCCGGCGCCGCAGCTCTCGCCGACTTATTGCTCTTCTGGCTCGTACTGTTGCTAGTCTTCTGGCTACTGCTCTTTCCACTGTTGTTGCTCTTGCTCTTATGGCTACCGGCAGTACTCTTCTGACTACCACCGCTCTTCTGGCTGCTGTGGCTCTTCTGGCTGTTACTGGTGCTACCGGGACCCTGGCTATCGCCATTTCCAGCGACAGCAGTAGCGAGAGCAGTAGTGGCAGCAGCTGCGGCAGGAACAGCTGCGGCAGGAACAGCAGAGGCAGAAGTAACAGTGGGATCAGGAGTAAGAACACCTCTGGCGGCAACAGAGCCGGCAGTGACTCCAGGAGTGGAGGCAGCAGCACCGACGGGGATGGCGGCAACAGCAGCTTGAGCCTGGGTCAAACTCTGAGACTGAGCAGAAGTCTGCGACGAACTCTTGTTGGCCTCGGCCTCCCTCTTCTCGAGCTCCTTCCTCTCACGCTCCCTCTGCTCTCTGCCCTGGGCATCGAACAAGACGCCCTGCACGAGCTCAATGTCGGCAATGGTTTCGTTGAAGACGCCGACGAGCGTGGAGAGGACATGCATACGATTCCACTCGTGGCGGTACTGCCAGATGGTATCCATGAGCTCTCTATGGATCTGCTCCATCTGCTCAATGTTGCAGCCGGCCGTGCGTTCGACGAGCGAGGACCAGAACTCGCAGACCTTACCGTCGTTAAGGATAGGCTGCTGAGACGAGTCCGAAGTGCCGCGGCGGCCGGGGGGCAGATGGCCGTTGTTGCGGCCAAGGGCCGGGCTGTTGTTGGTGTACGGAGAGCTATCCGTCTTCTTGCCGCCGGTGCTGCCAGGGCGGACGGGGCCCTGGAGAAGCCTCTCCAGACAGTCCGCAATCGCAAGGTCCCTAAGACGTCTGCCCTCTACCAGACTCTGCTGGCTATCAGGAGTATCATTGCTGGGCTTGCTGTTTTGACTGTCACCATTACCGCCACCCTGCTGCGGCTGGTCCTTGGAGGACGACGAACGGAGACCACCAGCGGGAGCTTCGTTGGCCTCGTGGGCCTCAGCCTCCTCGGGCACGGGCGGCAGCAGGAAGCCCTGCGCAATACCAGCCATCTGTGAGTGAGGCCACGGGCCGCTACCAGAAGAATTGCTCTGGCTTTGGCTCTGGCTGTTGGTTTCCACAAGGGACGCCGCGGCAGTACGGTTAACAGTCGTCTCCTGGCTCTCAATCAACTGGGATGTTCCCCGAGGGATGCTCTGCACGCCATTCGTCTGCTGCGTATTCCACTCTCCACGGCCCGAGCTCGGATCAGACGTCCTGGTGCTCGAAGCGTCATTCTGAATAGCGGCCGCTGAGACACCGGGAGGCACAGAAGTAAGCGCCGATCTCTGCGAGAATGTGCCGACAGTCGCTCTGGTCGACTCTGTATTGACTCTGTTCTGTTGATTTTGTTGCTGCGCATGCCGATATCTAAGCGGCGAGCTGATTTCAACTCCCTGAGAGAAAAGCAGAGTGCTTTCTTCTTCCACCGCCTGACCGGTCTCGCCTTGGTTGGAAGAGTGCGATGTGCCGTTTGTGAGCGGGTGCGATCCGGAAGAGTCCAAGTTTCCGTTCGACTTGGGGCTCGTGATGACCTGGAATCTGGCCGCTGTCGTGTGGGCCGTCTTGACCATGGGGTATCCGATACCCACAGGACCTTGAGACTCGCTATCGTCATGGGTCTCGGCAAGGTCAGACTGGATCTTGTCGACCATGGGCTGGAAAGCTGCCTTTTTGCGGTGGCGCTCTTCGGCCTTCCTCGCTCTCTCGAGCTGCCTTTGGTAGATGTCCTCAAAGTTGACGCCTGATGCTTTGAAGGAAAGATTGATATCGTACACATCAATCTCAACGTTGGTGACCATTTCGCTCGCCTTCGGGAGGTAGTCTTTATCGCCGATAGTCTTGACATCGAGGAATAAACGCTTGATATCCTCGTAGAAGTCCATCGGGCGGGCATAATAGCCATTGGCCAAGCGCTCCTCGATTGTAGTAGAGTCAAGGTTGTAGTAAAACTTGCCCGTTTTGGTTTCAAGAATGCCGTCAACACCTTTATCGTCCTTGGAAATGACAAAGGGCCGCTGCTCCTGTTCACCCACGTCGGGACGGACAAAGTTGGGATCAGACTCCTGGAACAGATAGCTGATCGTGTTGAGAGGAATGACGGGCTGTCTGAACTTGCGATACCTGCGCTGAATCTGATCCATAATCGGTTGCAGTCTCGCCTTCAGCAAGTTCAAATGATGGAAGTCGATCTGGCGCTGAGCTTTGATCTCCTCCTTGGTAGGAACCCTGGGTGGCGGCGGCGGGGCAACCGGCAGGATTTCGAGCACCCGCTTCTTGCGGTTGGAAGGATCCGGGAATTCTTCAGGTGCCTTCCACAAGTTCTGGATGATAGGGAGAAAGAAGACAACACGCTGTTCACGGTCCGGACGGGGGATCACGGTACGGTTCCCCTTCGAGAATCCGAACAATTCGGTCAAAATCTCTGGTGGGACAAGCTCAGGCATTGTCTCCGCTGTGCCGAGTACAAGAACAGGGTCGGTAGGCGACATCTGTCGAAGCATCATGGTGAACGTCGTCAGGGCGGCATCGCCAAGGGTCGCCCACCAAGCGTCCACATTGGGGATAAAGATCACACTGGGCTTGTGACGTTTGACCTCGGTAAAGAGACTCACAATAACTTGTTCAGGGGGCTAGATGACAAAACGTTAATCGATATTCCACAAGATGTTAATAGTTGAAAACTTACCCTCGAGTCATTCAGTACAACAGGCAGACCAAAATCCTGCACATGAACACCTTCCAAGTAATGTAAAACAGCCTTCGACAGGTAACCGTGGCCCATACCCGCCACACCACAAAGCAGCAATCTAGGGCGATAGACACGCGACCGTTGGAAGTCCTGACTCATCTGCTCCCTCTCGAATCCGCCATCGAGATCCTTATACGGTTCATACATGGCCTCCTCAAGCGCGGTGGTCTTCTTTGGGCGAGGCAGAATCTTATCGAGCTGGGCCACGAGAGCTTCGAATTGCTTCTCAAGAAGTGGCTTGACCATTTTGGGGATGGTCATGGCGCTGGATGAAGCGGAGCGCTCAGATGATGGCACCATCTTCTTGATTGAATGCATAAAATCGGACGCCTGGATGTTGATCTTCTGAGGGTTGACCACAAGCTTCTCCTTGGACGTGTAGATCTGGGGATACGTTCTTTGAATGGCGTTCAGAGCCGCCTCGGTGCAAAGGGCGCGGAGATCGGCACCACCATAACCCTTGGTGAACTGGGCCAACTGGTCTTTGAACTCATTCGACAAACCCCAGTCCTTGGTGTGAATATCTAGAATGGATCGCCTTCCCTCGATGTCGGGAAGGGGGAAGTAGAACTCTCTGTCGAAACGTCCGGGACGACGCAAAGCAGGGTCGATGTTGTCAGGGCGGTTGGTGGCACCGATGACGATGACCTGGCCACGACCATCCATACCATCCATCAACGCCAGCAGGGTAGAGACAATGCTTGCATGGATCTGCTCCTGCTTGCTAGATCGCACAGGAGCAAGGCCATCGATTTCATCGAAGAAGATGATACTTGGCTGCGTCCTTCGAGCTTCCTCGAAGAGCAACCGCAGCTGCTTCTCTGCCTCGCCAACCCACTTGCTGAGAGCATCAGCTCCCTTGCGCATATAGAAGCTGATCTTGCGGCCTCCGGAGCCGACCGAGTTGGCCAAAGCTCTGGCAAGGAGAGTCTTACCGGTACCAGGCGGACCGTGGAAGAGGACACCTCGTGGTGGTGTAACATGAAATCTGGTAAACAGTTCGGGGTACAAAAGGGGAAGCTGAACCATTTCCTTGAGCTGGTCGATGTGGCCCTGCAAACCTCCGACTTTGCTGAAATCGACGCTCATATCGACGCCGAGCGGATCCGCATCCGCAAACGCCTTGGGATTCTTCACCTTTCCGACATTAGGTGTGGCGCCTCCAATACCACCAAGGCCGTCCACATTATGGGTCTGAGCCGCAGGATTGAATAAGCCAACCGGAGGGGCGGCAGAAGTGGGTGTCATGCCAATAGGGTTCTGGCCAGGACCGGTTCGTTGCACCATCTCGTCGTCGCTGCTGTCGGAATCAACGCCGCCCGTAGCGCCGGTGCCCCAAGGGCCTCCAAGCAGAGAGCCAACTCCGCCGCCACCAAAGGGACCATAGGTGGTGTTCAAAGGACGATCCCATCCTGCGTTGCCTCCATTTCTCTTGCGGCCTCTTGCTGGGGTGGCCACAGGCTCGTCATCTTCTTCGGCCTCGAGAGCGGCCAAGTCAATTGCCGGGATAGTGTAATCGACACGCTGGGTGGTGCGACGTCTCTTGCCGGCGGGCTCCTCGTACTGAATGGAAGGCGAGCGGCGACGGCGAGTGGCAGTTCTTCGTGGCCGCGAGCGTGAGCTCTCGCGCAGTTCCTCGAGTTCTTCGGCGAGCTCTTCCCTATCCAGCTCAACTTCCTCGTCGCCAGAGTCCTGGTTCCGGCGAGGCCTCTTGGCAGCGCGGGCGCGGGTGGAACGTCCGCGAACGGGTGTGGCGGCAGACTCATCGGCACTGGAACCTTTGCGACCAGCTTTCTTGACTGAAGCCTCCGAGGCATAGGCTTCGTTATCGCCTGACTCCTCACCTGGCTCAAAGTCACTACTAGGTTCTGCGAGCGACCTCTTGTTCAGGCGGGATCCACGCCTCAGGCGGCTCCTGAGTCCTTCGCCTTCTGGTGCGACTGCTGTAACTGTGGTCGAGGTAGCTGCGGTAGATGTGACGGCTCTAGCCCCACGAGTCCGCCTAGTAATCGGAGCATCGTCGTCTTCCTCGTCAACATCTGCGTCTTCCGCCGCTGGTTGGCTCTCGATCTGTGCAGGTTGTTCTTCGCTAACCTGTTGAGCAGCTCCTTCCTCGGCCATCTGTTCAGCACCCTCTTCTTGGTGCTCTTCCGGATGGTCAGCAGGCGCATCCGTCATGTTCGCCTCGCCGGCCAAATCGTCCACATTGTCAACATTGGGTATATCCGTCTCGACCTTGTATTCGTCGTCATCTTCCTCGTGGGAGGCTTCGGGGATGGGTGGGGGTTGGTGTCTTTTAACACCCTTGGAACCACGGGTAGCTCTGGTGGAATGGGTCATGGCTTCCGGGGATTTGCTTTTTGTTGGTGCGCGAGTGACGCGGGTATGCCTTCCTGAGTTGGAAAGCTCGAGCAATGGCTCGTCCGTCTCCTCCGTGCGGGCTCTAGTAGAGCGGCGGCGGGTCGGGGGAGCCATGGTTGCTGGTTCTTTGGCAGCAGCGCCACGTCTTGGTCGTTGTGAGCTTGGCTTGTCGGCTTTCTTGACGCTCAGCACAACGATGCGAGACTTCTTCTTGGGACTCGGTTCAGGAGATTCTATCGAGGGCACTCTGTGTTCTTCGTCGGTCTCCTGGACGACGTCTTTGTCTTGGTCGGATGACTGGATCTGGTCTTCGTCTTCACTACTTTCCCTGTATGATTGATGTCGTGCGGCAGCCTGGCGCATCCGCCTGCCCGTAGCGTTGACGGGAGCGTCCGAGTCTTCTTCTTCTTCTTCTTCTTGGTCCTGGTCTTCACCGAAAGAGATGTCTTGTTCGCTCTCGCTGATATCGTCGTCGTCTTCGATGTCGGATCCTTTGTATCGGCTGTTCCGCCTGCGCGCACCGCCAGCAGCGCCTCGGTTCTTTTGGCGGCGTGTAATTGCTTGCTTCCTTGCACTTCGCGGGGTTCGTTGCTTTTCGGCAATGGGGTCAAAGTTTTCGTCTTCGGGATCGGATTTGTTAGGGTCGAAATCCGTGAGGAAATCCTTTTTACGCTTAGACATAGCAGATTGATGGTGGGGGCAAAGTGGCTAGGTATAATATGGTCCAATAAGTGGTGCAACGAATAGCTCTGAATAGGACTGGGGTGGGTGGTGGACAATAGTAGGGTGGGTTCGGATGGATGCCTATTGAGTCCGATGGCGAGAATGGCGAAAAAGCCAGCGGTTGGTGAATTGTTGAGCTTGCGACTGGCTTTTGATCCGATGTTTATTGATAACAGCTATGGAATACCTAGTAGCCTGCATAAACAAGTCTTGTTAGGTTGTGTTGAGTGCAGTGCAGAGCAAAATAAGATGCGGCAAAGGACGGGATGAAAAGATGCAAAAACCAGAAAAGGAAAGAGCCACATACAGTTTCTATGTTCTGGCTTGGAGATGCCGTGGAGAGTGAAGTTGGGTCAACACTCCGACAGCAAGACGACTAACAGACGGTGGGATGGACCGCTGGTAGTGATGATGCAGCATCGATGGAGCACTTCAGTTCAGGTCGGAGTTGCCTCGAGGTTTATGCAAGGGCGCAATTGAAGTAGAGCCAGACAGAATGTCCAAGGGCATCTAGGAGAGGCACTGGCAGGTAGTAGTAGATTGGTAGAATGCACACACAACGCAGACACGCTCAACACTAGACTAGACTGCTCGTGGGAGAGTCGATGTCGGGATGTGGTGCCGGTTGGTGCTGGTGCCGAGCTATGTAGAGGTTGTAGTAGTGGAGGGAGGCAGCAGTGTGGTGCAACTCGTCTCGCGCGCGCGCATAACTTCCTGAGGGAGGACTTGAAGCAAAGGGTGATGGTTGGGATCCAGGTGGAAAATCGAGAAGCTGGATAGCTTCACCTCAGCGGTACCTTGGTATCGAGTGCAGTCGGTCAGATGCCGTGAAATTGTTGTGCAGAGGGAAGGCAAGAGGCCAGAGGCAGGGGCAATGAGTGTGGTGACTTGGGGGCGGCAGAGGCAAGACTGAGAAAGAGGTGGACGGGACAGTCAGCGGTCGCACGCGTCTGGAATGGAACTGGAACTGAAAGGTGCTGGTTGGTACCAAAGAAAAGACCACCCTGACCAATCAGCACGCCCGGAGACCACAAAAACTGGTCCATGCGCTGCAGGCACCAGCCCCGGCATTGCGAATCAACCTTCAAAAAAATCGCAAGTGCCCCCTGCCCCGACATTTCGCCCGTCATCCCAACTTTGACGCGTCGTGAATTGAGCACTCCTATTGTCGCTGTCATCAACACAAAATTGTTGAGAATAGCAGTTCAAATTGAAAGCAGAGACACCAGAGAGTATTGGGAAAGGTGCATTGAGGGTGCAAACGCAAAAATGAAGCAGCAGTTCAAGGAAACAAGTGATTCATGGAAAAAGGTGGTTGAGAGTGAGACGCGTCTGAATTAAAGATCCCAAAAGCTCTTTGAAAGAGACAATGTCGTCATACCTTTTAAGCTGGTTGGGGTGCCCGGTGAGGAAAACTGCACTGGTTCTGGTCGCTCGGTGGGGATTTTCCCCACGTGGCTTTTCGAATGCGGCTCAAGCACTTTCACTTCGCACAACGCAAGGGGTCCAAGGGGGAGCGAGGGGAAGCACAAGCGCGGCCGGCAGACGGACGGGGTGGTCAGGGCAACGGGCCAGGGGAAACGAGGGACGGACAAAGTCTTAGGCACAAGGGACTCCATCGTTGGGTGATCGACTTCGGTCCAGCCCTACCTACCGACGGCATCTCACACCGCGGGGGGCGGCCAGCGGAACAGCGGCCAAAGAAGGTGACGACAGGGCGGATGTCCATCCAACCATATGACTGCCCATTTTTTTTCCTCTTTTCATGCTGGCCTGGTCGTTGGCTAATTTGATATCAACTTGGGATCTGCCGGCCACCTTCTTGTTACATATGTTAGGTTGGTGTTTGTGGTTCTGGTTTTGCATATCAACTGGCGTTAGCTGGTTCAAGTTATCGATCGTCTCTGCCTGCCTGTCTCCTGTCTTCGGCCCCATCTTCATTATTTGGTCCGTGCGGATATCAGTTTGTAAACAAACCCAAAGGGGTTGGCCAAGTGTTGAGGCACTCAAGGGCCATAAATGTCATCTCTTTGACCCCATTCAGAGCTTATAAATATTGTGAGACAATGGGCTTCCCGCCATGCAACTACGGCCCATCATTTTCCATGACTATTCTCTACACCGTCTACTTATACTACGACATATGCCTTCTAGCGTAACTTTTACTGCCCGAACCGCAATCTAACTGCTGTATACCTCCGCAAGGTGCTCAAATAGTTCGGTACAAGTCATGGTTTCCTCTCCATTAGGCGCTTGCGGTTGTGATTGGTCCAGCGCCTGGGTGTGGCCTGGGTGTCTCAACAACACGCCATGGTGGTTGCGGCTGGAAGCGGCCAGACTTCCTGCTGAACACCCGCTTCTCTCGCCAAAATCGTGCCCTTCCCCAACAATTCGTAGGGCACTTCCAAGAGTAAGCGCCAAAATGTCCAATGTAGGACTGGGTGGAAGATTTGCAATGTGCACAATCCAACTAAATTTGATGATTTGATCCGTGGCCGTGGTCCCGGCTCCGTAAAGAATGATTTACCTCTTCCTTGCCGGCAGTCTGATCTTGGGGAACTGGAGAGGCAGTGCCAAGATGGCAAAGTTCTCCATCTTGTCACCGACCTTCTGCTGCTTGACGCGAGCTCCAATCTCAATAAAGTACTGATTGAGCTGCTTCTGCTCCAGCTTCAGATCTTCCCTCAGGTCGATCGTGTTGACCTTAAAGCCGTCGATAATGGCGGCAAACGCGCAGCAGTGCGTCATCAGGAGGTCAACGTGTGTCTTGCGCATCACTCCGCCGTCCGAGAACTTGCGGCGGATGTTCTCGATCACGATCTCGGGCGCTGGTGCCATCACCTCGCGCAGCTTATCCCTCTTGCCAATACTCCTTGTGCCACGCTCCCTTCCTTGCGAGGTGGCATTCCAGAAAATGATGACGAACAAGAGGTACCGCAGTACCCTCAGTCTGTGCACCGCGTCGTCGCTGCTTGCTACGTTGGAGACGCGCTTGGCGGCGAAGCGCGAAGGTACCTGGATGTCCTCTAGGTTCTTGACGCTCTCCTGCCAATCCATCACTGGTATCGCGTTCAGGACCTCGGATCCGATAATCTGGGCTGGTACGTAGACGTCTGCGATGTCCTTGGCCTCCAAGTTGCCGCGCGGTACTGGTCGGGCGTTGTCGACAGCCGCTTGAAGGTCCTCCTTGGTCGACATGTCCTTGGTGGCGGTCTTGATGGCGTCCATCATGACCAGCTCGCTCTGGCCGACCTTTTGCGATGTAATGGCGTTCTCGGTCACGTCGCGGATCGCCTTCTTCGCCTTTTTGGTACCGAATGCCTCGCCGAGCTCGTTCCTCATGGCCATCATTTGCTGTTGCACTGTCAGTATTCGGGTTTATGCCCCTAGCCAACACTTCCATGCCTACCTGTTTCTGAGCCTTCTCCTCCATTGCCTCGTCAACGGCCTTCTGTGACCTAACTGTGCCCCGGAGCACTGTCTTGCGCGCCTCCACAATCTCGACCTCGGCGGTTTTGGGGTTGAAGATGCCAATGTAGTGCTTCAGGTATGGGTCGGACGAGTCTCCTGTCCTGTCCTCGCGAGCTGTGTAGTCCATCGTCCGGTGGTTGGCAGAGTGTAGCAGCAACTCTTGTGCGGGCGCGCCATTCTTCTTGCGCTTCGAGGTCTTGTCGGCTGGTGTGGCATAGGCTTGGAATTGTATGGATGAAGAGAGAGCGAGCCCCGAGGTGGCGGCTGGAATCGCATGTTAGAGTCTTCCTCCACTGGACTTGTCGGCCATGGTCTCAGCCGATCAACATGTGCTTACCAACGACCGGAGGCGCATACTGCGGCCTCTTCACGGCTCCGACATTGATGAACTTTGGCGACTTGGACGATTTCTCGGAGTCGACCTTCTTCTTCTTGGTTTGAGATGTCGTATCCTCAGCGCTCTTGCGCTTCTTGTCTGATGAGCTTCCCATGGTGGTGTTTGCGGGCTACAGAGGTGCTGGAATCGTGAAGTCCCGCCAAATCAAATGGATCATGCAGCTGGAGAGTCGCTGAACTTCCAAGTGGATCCCGCAGCCAGAAAAAAATTCTGCCGCTTGCCGGGGTCCCGTATCAGTTACCGCCTTTGCAATCGGCACACCACACTCGATGACGACGATGTAATATGTTGATGATTGTTTTGACTGACTACGAGGCGCGAAAGAAATGTTCATCAAGAGAAATCAATTGCTGTTTATTTGCTTTAAAGAGACGGAAATAGCATACCGCAAGCGCTCTAGAGTAATCACCTAGACATGGAGGGGTTCAATCGAAATCCCAGGGCAAAGGCGTGGGACGCGATTCCTATGCCCTCGCGCATGCGGGACACTGCTACCGCGACGTCAGAAATTGTTCACGAAGGTTGCAAAATTGCTGGTCCCTTGTTTTCAATTTCGATGTCAGTTCGAGGCAAAATGCCATGAATGTTGTCGGGCACCGTAAATTGATTCACAGGCATGCAAGGCACGTTTGTCACAGAGGCAGAGAATTGTGTCATGAAGCGAAGCGGCCTTTATTGTTGTTGCGACTGGTATCCCGAATCCGCATCTCCAAGCTAGACAGTTTGCTCCCACCGGCGTTGATCCGTAAACACCTTGTTGCTACTCAACCTTAAGTTGACAGGCAACCAGCCAATACCATATCCACCAACAAACAGTTCCGTTCTGTGCGCGCCGCAGTTGGATGGTGCAGCATATCCCCGGGGGGTGCATGTTCCGTAGGAACCTTGAGTTCGCCTGATCACCGCGAGGTTTCAGAGCGACCGATGTGGCGTCATTCCGTGCTGAGAGGAGGAGTCGACACCGAGCCCAAGTTGTTCGATGGCTTAGAGGATGATGTGAAGAGCTGATTGGGTCGAGTGAGGCGAGGCGTTTATTTGCTGGGATTGAGTCAGCATCTATGCTCCAGAGTGGCGATTGTAGCAACATCAATCGTCGATGCGCCGATGGTGAAACTTACGATCTCGCTCTCATCTTTCTTCTCTTGCGCTTAAGGCGTCTCACGCGCTTCTTTCTCCACTTCGCTCTCATCTTGAACTGCTTGTATGTCAGTAGGCGGCCAAGCAAATGCTGGGGGACGGGAGCGCGTACATCTTGGATTCAAAGATGAGTTTTGCTTGTTGGTGATGGGAAAGAGTTTCAACTTGCGGATGGGGAGGGGGAACTTTTATCTAATAGGGCTCAAGGGCAAGCAGCCCTGTGGGGTAAGTCAGGTGACGCAAGCCCAAATTGCTCAAGCCTGCCGCTCTTTGTTTGGTTGCGGTCCGTGCGGGGTTGCACCCTTTGCCCTAGGTGGCCCAAGCTCCCGCAGGAGGGAGCTTGGACGGCATCAGGAGCTCGGCTCGGAGCTCGACTCCTTCCTTCACTGGCTTGCCTGCCTGCCTGGTAAGCCTCAACCATTGACACTTCATTCGCAAGTTGCAACCTCATGAGGGAAGGCACGACCTGTTTGCAGGAAATTTTTGCACAATGGCTGCCACAAACATGAGAAGGACAGGCCGATATCGAAGGCACCAACTTCCAGTTCTTCCAGAAATCTTGTTCCCGTGATCGTGAACTCTTCCACAACTCAATTCATTCACTCGCAAAGCCACCTTCGGCGATGAACAGTTTACGCTCTCTGTTGGTGCAGGTGACGAAATCATCGCATACATGAGTGAAGGCTACCATTGCCGGCTCGATCATTATCATTATCTTTTGTTCGATCTGTCTCTGTTGAGAGCTGGCTCGAAATGTCGGAAAAGCCTGTGGCAAGTGTTTCTTTCGAAGACACGAGCACCAATCCTTCTACAAGAGGTAGGTCTCATCATTATCCTGGGCAGATCGTGAATACTGTCATATCTTCCTCGCTGGGTCTCATCCAACCGGTGCTCCCTAACTTTCGAATTGCGAGTGTAGGCGGTTTTTACATCAGGCCAAACCAGACAGTCAGAATTGGTCGTGACACGGACCGAGACAATAATGACGTTGTTTTTGCCGATTCCACGGTCTCAAGGAATCACTTTGAGCTGTATTCCATCACTGTTGACGAAGAAGGTCGCCATACACCACTTGTATTTGTGCGAGATCGGCAGTCTTCCAACGGAACTCTGGTCAACAAAAAGTGTGTTGGAAAGAAGCCAGACATCACTCCGGGAAGACTACTCCAGAACGGGGATGTCATCTCCATCCATCCTTACATCACTTTCAAGTTCTTCCAGCTCGGGGAGGGAACTTCGTTTCTATGTCTCACTGCACGCCAACGAGAGGAGCTCAAGGTATTATTGTTATCTTGGTGTGCGATAAACACATACATGCCGTGATCTGACTTCACAATGTCCAGCTCCTTGAGGACCGGTATATAGTGAAAGATCGCACGTTAGGAGATGGTGCTCATGCTGCTGTCTACCTTGCCACAGATGTCTTGACTGGGCAGCAGTTGGCTTGTAAAGTGCACAACCTGGATAGACGACCCCGGTCGCACCAGATACTCCGTCGGATCAAACAGGAGGCAATGCTGTTGAGCTATCTTGATCACGTAGGGAACTTGAACGACACGAGAGACGAACTTGACTAACAAAGTTGTCAGCCAAACATTCTTTCCATCAAGGCCGCCTTTGAATCAAAGCATTCTGTGTAAGACTCATATCATCGTCAGCTAACAAGGTTGGGTAACTAATTTATCTCTAGGTACATCTTCACGGAGCTGGCAACTGGTGGCGATCTCTTCTCACTTCTATCACGCGAGGGGACACTCCCCGAGCTAGAGATACGATGGATTATACGCCAGATCCTCAATGCTGTTGACTACATCCACAAGAAGGGGGTGGCGCATCGGGACGTCAAGCCAGAGAATATTCTCTGTGCCATAGCGCCCAATGTCTCCTACAGGCTTGTCCTCTCTGACTTTGGGGACTCCGCGGTCACCAACCGTGGAAGACTAAAATCCGAGGTTGGAACAACCTTCTATCGCGCCCCGTGAGTTTCTCACTTCCCCTTCTGAGTTGACTTGTGTCACTGGATTTTTGAGAAGCAATACTAACGCTTGGATCAGCGAATGTTATGACTCTGAGCGAGGTCACTC
Organism: Neurospora sp. FGSC 26628; assembly: GCA_009805345.1. Classification (NCBI taxonomy): domain Eukaryota; kingdom Fungi; phylum Ascomycota; class Sordariomycetes; order Sordariales; family Sordariaceae; genus Neurospora; species Neurospora sp. FGSC 26628. The sequence continues at coordinate 496,478 of RAOO01000010.1, forward strand.
ACTCTCTGTCGACATCTGGTCTATTGGAATGCTTTGCCTCCAGCTTTTCTCTGGATTCCAGGAACTTCCGAACCTTCGTCATCTCGACTTCACCAGCCAAGACAGAATCAACCGTTACCTCAACATCATCTTTGGTGACCACAGCTGCGGCGCTGCTGTCCAAGATGGCGATAAAGACTACGATAATGATGACAGCGACCCCATTGACCCCCAAACCTCCCGCCTCCGTCCAGATGAAGACATATCAAGCGATGCAAAGGACTTCATTCGCGGATGTCTCACCTATAACAGCAAGCACCGGGTCACGGCGCGCCAAGCCCGTGCTCATCGCTGGATGTGCGAGCCGGAGGAGGACGACAATCTCTTCAAAGGTCTTGAGCATGACAATGCGGCTTCATGGGAGCCAAGGAAGATTCGGCTTGCTCCTTTCATCGAGAAGCTCGGTACGGCGACAGATGCGCACGATTGCGATGGAGAACAAGAACTAGGTACGATGGCAGAACTCGTGGAGGAGGCAAACGAAGAAGATGCCGGTGCGCCGATATCACCGCATTTTCAAAGGAAGCCGACTCCCTCCCCCTCCTCCCGCCCATTATCATCTGCCCATCAACAGCATGAAGAAAGGGACACATACCACCCACTCAGCAGCAACGGCCAGTCTTCTCCTCCGCTGACAATCCGAATCCGGCAGATGAGCCGAAGACCGCAACGCCAGCCAGGTCTGTGGGTAGACTCTGAGCCATCACCCTCCTCCGAGGAAGAAGGAGGAGCAGGCGACGATATGACAGCGCATCGTCCCCCTCTGCCCTCATTCACATTTACTCCACCATCACCAGACTTGCCAAAACTTTCTGCTTCGCCCTTGACGCCATCGTCGCAAGGATCAGTTATTTTCGGTGAATTGAACAGTAACGAGCGTGGCGACGAACGTTCTATGGGAGATGCCTCAATGATTGAACCGCCCACAACGGCATCAAATTTGGCTTATCTGCGAGAAGCAGAGGAACAACGGAACGAGTACAAGTTGAGTGAGTGTAAGAGACGGAGGACTTGTCCTGTCTGATCAACAACCGCCGACTGATACGTTCAGTATCCGGGCATCTGACTTCCTGTTAGGTTAGGCACTTGATCGGACGCAATGTAGGTTGATGTGTTTTTCTCTTGAGTCGTTCGTTCGTGGTTGAAGGATGGATGATGACCCGGCGGTGCGGGGATGTGCATTCGGTTTAATTGAGGCTGAGTTCAGACAGCATCATGCGGCTGGTTGGGCACGTGTCATTCATTCATCCAACTATCGGAGAGGGAAAAGGGAAGAGAGATATGGTTCGGTGGCTTGCCAGGGTTTGGCGGTCCAGGCCAGGCCTGTGATATGATATCGAACGCATCGATAGCGTGCGAAAGCCAACCTTGGCCTCATCTACCAAGAACCATTTTGAGAACCATGTCCCCGCCTGGTGGCATACGCCCAACATGGTCGGATATCGTTAGCGATTACCGTATGTATGTGATCATTTTGCGGGTACCCGACGACTGATGATTTTCCTTCCAAGCGGTTCTGGCGAGGTTAGCGCTTCTGGAAAGGACGCAATAAATACCGATCGGCCAGTTGATGAGGCCGCTTTCTTTGGGCTCAAGACTGCGGGGAGCGGCACACCTAAGTGATGAGGAAGTAGTCGTCCATTTCATTCCTTTGGGTCTTCTCATCAGGGATCTGGGTTGGGCTGGTACATGCCGTCTCTTGGCCCCTCTTCCCAATGTCTGGTGTTCAGCGTCCACCCGTCGTCCGTCACGGCGTCGTTGAGCATAAACCTTTGCCGGGGTTGACGACAGAAATACCAATGTCCAAGTCCACAATTGGAACCGACTGACCAACTTCCAATTGCCTGAGAGCACTCTAGAACTAGCACCTACCTAGTTGAGTTAACCGTCGTCGCGCGCAAGCTGAGCCGCTTATATCAGTCGCTCTCTTTGATAGGCTCAATAAGTTACCGCATAGTATAGTCATCATCCGCTATTGTCTGACCGGTGGTGAGTGCCTGGCTTCTCTTAAGTCCGAACTGCAATGAAGTCCCCAATCTCAAGACGCCAAAAAATGTGGAGAGGGTGACAAGAGAGCCCCAAGTCCCCTAGTCCCGATGCCGATTGGCCCTGAAGAAGCATGCATGTTTCCACTTGGTCGTCGTCGGAGCGGGTCAGTTTGTGGGTGAGTGGGTATGCGGGTCAATCATTCATAGCGGATCACCTCATGGGACCACGCGGGAAGCAGCCCGGTGTTCTTCCATTTCTCAATCAACCATTCGAGTCAAGATCCGTCCACTCACTAATATCTCACCTGCGTCCGTATGATCGATTCATTGTCCACTTCCACTGCCCGATTCTCTGGGTCCCGTCTCGGAAATATTGGTTTGAGAAGTGTCAGTATACCATGGTAGACATGGTAAGGGTGAGCGAGAAGTTACCGAATCAAGTGCCAATCTGAGGGGCTCTGGCGTAATTGTCCGATTTGTGCAACCTAAAGGTAGCCCGAAGTGGAAGCTTTTCAACCGCTGCATCTCTAACTGGAACGGACGGGATCTCTTCGTCCCTACTATCGCAAGGAAGAAGAAAGAGGCTCATCCTCGCACGCGATGCCTCAGCATGGTGGGGTCTTGAGATTACAGTACCTCCCGGCCGGGTGAGGTGTTGAACTTGGTTGAACCGCTGGGTTTCGTGCGTACTCTACCTTTGTCATAGTAGCACCTGTACTGTTTTTTGTCAGTCATCAAGGTTCTTGGGTTTATTGAGCCGAGTGAAACGCAGTTCAATGAGGGAAAAAGCGACAACAACAAGTGTCAATCTTGTGATGCAGTGACCTTGAAACAGAGAGAAGATGACATTGGGAGTCGAAAGGGCAGCAACATTCAGTCCCCACACACCATTGGTCGTTCCCCCACTCACATCATCATTGCCGTTGCTGGGCAGCTGCTCTTGTATCAAACTGTGAGTGTGGATGCTGCAATGGTGGATTGTGGATCTCAACTTCCTCCTGAAAGCGGAGGCGTTGACGGTCATTTTCGATATCGAGAGGTTCCCTTCCCATTCTTGTCATTGCCCAATGTCCACTGCCAGCTTTGCCAATTCTGCCCGTCTGGTCATCCACTTTGTCCATCCACACAGAACCGCAATAATTATAGCTACAGTGACAGCTGTGGTGACATGTACGGTATCTCAGTTTCCAGGCTTGTGGCACTGCCCCGGGCAACTGACAGCGCTGCACTCGGTCGGTACCAAACCATGACCTTTTCCAAGTTGTCGAGACGTGCAGCCAGCCAGCCAGCCATATCTCGCATGTCGTTCCCCCAAACGCTCAGGCGCCGCCGCATGGACGGGCAGACGGGATCGGGATCCCTACGGAAAAAGGAGCCTCACAAGTATACCCCTCAACCACTCTCTCGGTCCCAGCTTTGGAATCGCACGAACTGGCGGACGGACAACATCGCACCCACCTGTTCACCTGCTCTAGCACAGCAACCCCCACCTAAGAAACGCGCCAAAGAGACGAGTCAAAGAACGAAAGCGAGGAGCTTTTTCTGTTCGGGACGACATTCCAAAGCCCGAAACTCGAGGCCGTGCCAATATCAGAGAGGCATACTGGCATAATCCCCATCAAAACCAACTTTGCAGCTTGGACACACGAGTTCATCAGATCTCGCCGCATCTTCATCTACTCCACAACAAACATTGTCAGCTGGCCTCTAGTCGATTCTGGTACAGCCGCGGAACTTGTCGAGGATATATCGCCATTCTCGACAAGTGGGAAATCTATCTTATAGTTATATGTCTCAGGCCGAGAGAGACGGGACCTTGGCACTCTTGGATGAGACTCCTGATCATTTCCATGCCTTGGGCTGCTGCTCGGTGGTCAGACAGCCGGGCCTCAGTTCCCCTAGCATGTTACCGAGCCGAACGAACCACAGCTCTCAGCTGTCCACGGTGCCCAGTCGCATTTACTCCAACTGTGGGTGGCACTCTCCCCCCTCCCCGCCTCCACTCTTTAGCTCTGGTCGCACTCACGCAACTCTCCAACTGGGCATCGGCCAGTGGGCAGCCAGTGGTGAGTGGGCAGCTGCACCTTGCAACTGGGATCCCGCTCTGAAATCTGATTTCCCCGGGCTGACCCTCTTCATTACACCCTTGCAACCTTCTTCCTCCGTCCAGGTTGGTGGCTGTCACTGCCTTGCGGCTTAAACCGTTAACGATCCCCCATCCCATCCACCCCAATCTTGGATCCTCTCCACTGCCTTGCTACCTTCTGTGCCTCTTCAGGTTTCGGCCCACGACATTCAACCATTCCTGTCAAGACCACCAAAGAGACGGGACGGAAGCAACGGTGTGGGAATTTCCGGACCAAAAAAAGACTCGGTGGCCTCACCTACTTGTACAAGTTCCTTGGACTGGACGACTCCTGGTTGGTAGCCAAGGTAACCACCGAATACGGATTAAGAGGTTCCCTTGTGTCCCCATCGTGTCTGCCATCCATCGCTCTGGCTGCTGCTTCAAATCTCCCTCCTTTTCTACCTTGTCCCGGATATCCACCAGCCGTCGCTGTCAGGGCCTTGAGCCGCATTCCGCGCCTTCAGCTTCCCCAGACGCCCAGCCCCCCTCCCGCTTCACTGTCCCATCTGCTTGTCCTATCTGGCTCGGGCTTGCAATTTACAAACCCCCGCTCAATCAAATCAGTCACGAGGCTGCTCCCGCTTGCCTGCGTCGCGTTCACACGCCCTTTCCGATCTGCTTTGCGACTTCGACCTGGGCCCTCTCCCCGCTAAACTCCTTACCACGCACACACCACACACCCTGGGCTGCTTCTTGCGGCTCTTACATGCCCGCCGCCCTACGCTGCCGTTCGCCAGCGCATGGTCACAGCTGCGCGCGAACTCGCACCTTCGATACTTCGACTACGACTTTACCAGGACCGCTGTTGAGAGCCCTCGGGAAGGGCTTTGTTTACGAGGACTAAGGGACAACCGGGGCGAACTATACGGAGGTGGAAGACAACTTGTCTGCAGTGCATGACGGGCGGCCTACGGTCTACGGATTACAGCATTCACGTGTCGGCCCGATCTTCGATGGCGAACTGATAGACGTTCATTCCGCGAGCGAGAGCACCGACGACACGCGAAATTATGAGTACGACAGCCGCTTCCACTCTTGCCTACGATCCCACTGGAGATCGCTACGATCCAGATGAGGTACTACTAGCCCAGAATAGCCCGTTGATGAAGCCCTACCACCCCCAGCTTGGGCCACCAACGAGCTCGCTGGACGAGTTCCCCTACCCCAGAGTCAGTCCTCCTTCCAGTCCGAGAAACAAAAGGTCTGATCGTCGCATAAAGTCAAGACCGAGTCAGGGTGATGCCGTCTTGCTTCACATGCTTGACGGAGGGAGACGCCCAGAGATTGCGATCCAAGCCGGCCTCCAAGCCTTGCCATCAGAGCATTCCGATACCGACAGAGACGACTCCCTTGAGCCCGACACTGCTTCCTCCATGGATGGTAATGAAATCATTCAAAGCCCTCACTTCAACGGGGAAGACCGCGATGACGTTGAACACCTCCACCTAAGCCTTCGACGTCGAAATATGTCAGCCGAGCCTGCCAGGGAGGTCGATACAGGTGGTGGCTTTGACAGCCTACAGTCTCTAGCAGCCGGTGCCTTGGGCGTGGTTCAAAATCTCAGCGCTCCCAGTGTCAAGCAGGAAGAGGCAGATGCAGGTCCCACGCCGCCAATCACCGAGCATGATATCATCAAGGAGAGCGCACCACCAACGACGGTTCAGTCAACCATAGCGGCGAGGCGAGCGGAGGCGGATAAGGATTCAGAAAGGCTAACCCAGCCTGCAATGCTGACTCCTTATAGCCCACGAGGAATCGCCTTTTCACCCCGAGAGCACGGAAGCATCCCTTCGATTGCGTCACCTACGAACCCCCTAACACCCAATAGTCTACCCGAAGGCTTACCGCCAATCCAGCCGACCTCCCCAGTGTTTGAAGGAGCCTCACACTCACAGCAGACACTTCCATCCATCAGGGATTCTCTAGGAGTGGCGGATCTCAATCAACTGTCCCGTCCTATAATTGAGCGGAGTCCACATCAACCTTTTCCCGGCTCTCCTCCAGGTTTTCCGACAAGTCTGTTGTCATACACAAACCATGCATCACCGCCACAATCGGCCTCTGACCCATACCGTCGGGAACCTGTTTCGCCGTACTACTTCTCTCAAGGGAATGGCATACAGCGGCCGCACGATTATGCCGGCGGCTCAGAACCCTCAGCTCCGGATCATTCGCGCAGTCACATAAATGCCCCCGCAACATCGCCCGGATCAATAGCCGACCGAATGAGCATCGATGGCCTAACCAGCCATACGGGTACTTATGTGTGCCAATTCCAGGGCTGCAACGCCGCGCCGTTCCAGACACAGTACTTGCTAAACTCGCACGCAAATGTTCACTCATCCGCGCGACCTCATTACTGTCCCGTACCAGGCTGTTCTCGAGGCGAAGGTGGAAGGGGGTTCAAGCGCAAGAACGAGATGATCAGGCATGGATTGGTGCATGACTCACCAGGCTATGTGTGTCCATTCTGCCCTGACCGAGAGCACAAATATCCTCGTCCTGATAACCTCCAAAGGTAGGCATCTCTAACCAAGTAGTTTTTGAACCCGTGAGACCTGATTGCTAACACTGACATTGCAGGCATGTACGAGTACATCACACTGATAAGGACAAAGACGACCCCCTTTTGCGCGAAGTCCTTGCTCAGCGCCCGGACGGCCCTAGCCGTGGCCGGAGACGAAGAGGTGGGCCGAACTGAACTCGGGTCACCCACAAACACCGTGTTGTCAACACCAACATTTTCTTTCCTTGCCTATGTAGATTTTTCTTCTCTTCGCTACCCCTTTTTTCCCTTTCACTTCCACCACTTATTGCTTGTCTTTGGTGTTTGCCGCCTGGTGGGTGTACATAGGCAGGAAACTTGTCACAGCAGGGGCTAAACTATGACACAAAGATGAGGCCTATGCGTGGTTTGACCCTGGTGTGGTCGGTCATTTTTTGTTTTATCTTTTTTCGTTCCATACTGGCCACGTCTTGTTCGATCACAAGCAAAGGAGGATTTGATTTCTTTCGGCAAGGCAAGCGAGGGAAAAGGACCACGAGCTGCAGCTATCATCTTTGTGGAACTTGAACCCCTTTATCGCATGTCACTTCTCCCCTTTAACACAACGATCACTCACTTTAACCCCCCTTTCATCTTTTGTAACCCTTCTTCTTTGCGACTATACTTCGTCGATACGTTTACTTGGTTTCAGCGGGGTGTTTGCCAATCAGCCCCTTTGATTTTTGTCGAATTTTCATGGCGTCATGGAGTTTGCTGCTGCACATCATATACCACTAGTGTGCGAATTTTTATACCACCATGTTGTTGTTTAACATCTTTTGTTACTCTTTTACTTCTCTTCGACTGTCACAGGGCCCCTTAGTCGGTCTCTTTTTTTATGCTGGAGTGTGGGGATTTTTTGAGAGAGAGACAAGCAAACCAAACCACCTCCCCATTTTTTTATCAAGAACAAATTCATAGCACTTTATTCTGGTGTTTATCATTCGTCTAGAACCTCCTTAATTCGCCTTGTAGAGCTTCGATTTTTGGGAAGTGCGTGCGAAGTGTGTAAGCTAGGTCACACTTGTGTTTGTGTTGGTGGTAGCGATACATCTGGTGAAAGAGAGATGGGTGTAGGCAACATTGGGTGGAAGGAAGTGAGTGCCCTTGGGAGATAATCGTACGGGCGTTGGAGACCACATGTGTTGGGAAATTGGGTGGACGGGCACATTCAAGGGTTCAAGACCGGAAGAGATATATATCATTGTTGCGGAAGCGATTTTTGACAAGCACAAGCTAGGTTATAACGCATAGGAATTCCCAAGTAAAGTACGATATAATATTAGCGTAATACAAACACATACTTATGCTATGGTTATCCAAAGCGGCAGCTATGCGAACATAATGACAAACGTACTTCATGGTGCTTTTCTTGTCCATACGGGATTCCTGCCGCTCTGCCGATATCCCTGACCAGCTATACAGTGAGAAGTTGCTAGACTCAAGGCGGGCCGTATGGGTTAAGCATCACCATTGAGTCCTGACCAGTGACTGATGGATGGAGTTGTAGACGTGCAGTTCGTCCTGCAGATTTCTCAGCCGCATTCCGCTATTGTCTACACCGCCAAAAGCAAAGAACGAATCAGCCAAAAGGGAGGAAAGAGTCTGTCTGGGTGAAGCCTGAAAAACGCCCTCAATCATCGTACATCAATGGACATGTAAAAGTTCCTGTGGGGGGGGGGGGGGGGGGGGGGGGCAGCAGGCACGAGGGCACCACGGTTTCAGGGTTTGGGAGTTTGGAGATTCGATGAGTCCCAATGGAAGTCTGGCGAGCTGGGCTTTTTGAGGATTTGGCAAGGAGGAAGAAGAAAAAAAAAAGAAGAAGAAAATTTATGGCATTCGAAGGCTGTTCGGGGTTGATGAGCGGTGGAAATAAAATGGTGTTCGATGATGGATGTGCAAGGAGGAAGAAGCCCACACACGCAACCTGTTTAAGCGTGTAAGTGGCCTGCCTGCCAGCCTGCCAGCCAGCTTGCGGAAGCCAGCTGAAGGGAAGAGATGGATCATGCATGGCTATTTTGCAGGTTGCGGCCACTCACTCACTCGCTCAAAAGGAAGACAAAAATGAAGAAGAGCTATATATACATACATCATCGACCGAGTTATTGACGAGATGGTCGCATCTCAGTTTTATACCAGTTCGTCCAGAACTGTCGTCATTCGTTTTAAGGTCGTTGTGATGTTTGTTGTTGTTGTCAGGTTAAGGTTGTGATGTTGGAAGTTGTCATGTTTGCTGTTGGGATGACACCCATTGTTTACTCCTATATAAGTCCAGGACCAAATACGGTTAACCAACAAATACCAATTGCCTGCTTAGCATAGTGGCTAATGCGTTGCACTTGTATAACCTTGTCCACTTGCGGGTAAAACCAAAGTGGGTCATTGTCTCGACATGCAAAGATCACAGGTTCGATTCCTGTAGTAGGCATTTCTTTTTGTGTTTTTTTTTCCTTCCTCGTGGTTTTCTGCTTCGTTCGTTATTCTCCTTGCTGGTTTTTGTTGACTTGTGTGGTTTTTTTTTTTTCCCTTTTTCAGTTGTCTATTTCTTTTTGTTCGATTGTTTGATAGCTTTATAGATGGATGGATGGGTGGTGATAGGTCTTGAGCGAAGAAGGCGGTGGTGGTTTATCGATAAGAAGGCAGGAAGGAGGTGTTGAAGATATCGAATATGTTGTGAAAGGCTTTATTCAAAAGGACATTGGTTGTTCGTTTCTTTCCTTTTCTCGTGTCTTAATGCCGCCGCCATGGTTTATCAGTTCCAGAAAGTAGCCAAGTACACCCCAAACAAACCACACACTGCATCCAGACAAGCCATTCTGTGCTCTCGGTATCAATGATGAACGGAATGTGATCGCAAGGTGTTTGTAAATACTAGTGATGGAAGAAGGGACTGGGCGAATCTCTGACTCGAAGGTGCGTAACTCGTCTTTCGAATAATAGATAGATAGATAGTCCGACAGACAGGTAGTCACATCATCTCTTCTGACAGGGTCCGTCCGCGCAGTAAGTAAGCATATACAAACGTGAGAGACACATTGACTTGGTTTCTTTTGCTTTTCTACGCATATTCGTCATAGACAGACACCCTACTCAGAGGCCAACGAAAGAAGATGAACGGGAAGTTCGTGTTGTTATAAGATCTTGCTCCATAAACACCATCAACAAAGTTACTACACTGCACTACACTCGCCAAATAACAACCACCACCCAACATCAATCAATCAGTCCATCAGTCCATCAAGTCAAAAACCATAAGCGTAACATAACGTCTTTATCAGTATCCTATGTCAATGCCATGATACCTAAATCCTTCCCCCATCCTGTTACCGAAAAGAACAAAAAAAGCCGAAAACCTGAATGTCATACCACGTCTTTCATCTTTCTCCTTTCGTCTTCGCTTCTGCTTTATGTTTATTCTTTTCTTGCCATGCCATGCCATGCCATATGTACGTCCGTACGGGGAGTTTCGTATCGTAGGTTATGTATACAAACACTACTACGTAGTTTACCACTACCGGTAGTCTGATTTTATCTGATCGACTCATCAGCCGCTTCATCTCCTTCCTCCATCGATACTGAACACCCATTTATTCTTCTTCCGATTGGTAATCATCATCGCCGCTATCATCGAAATGACTACTACTGCTCTCCGCACGGGACCGCGACTCACGCTGACGTTGACGCTGACGCTGACGAGCCCGCTAATACTCATCACCGGCTTCGCTGTCCGCCGCGCTAGTACCGTTCATCACCTGGCTGACGCTCATGCTGTTCACGGCTGATGTCATTGCGCTGGACGAGGAAGCAGCGTTGTTGTAAGACGTTGAGCTAGACACCAGCTTGATCCTGGTTGGTTGGGTCGGTGCTGGGGCTGGCGCTGCAGGTGCCGACGATGGTTGAGGAGTCTCTGTGGAGTTGGTGATGGTGGATGGGGCGACTGAGCCGTCCTTTGTCGAGGATGCTCCTATGGAGAAGGATGAGGAGGAGGGGTCCTCGAGAGTGCGGAGTTCGGGGCGATCGTTCAGCTCTTTTTCGAACTGAGCCTTGAAGTGAGCCTGTTACATGACGTGTTAGTGAACGGTTATCTCGCTGACAAACCGCGGGTACAACATACCTCTATCCTGTTTGCATCTATGCAAATCATGGATGTCTCCTCGTTGAACGTCCTGCAGTTCCGCACAAGCAACTCCAGGTCCTTCCGCATATCCGAAAGTGAGTGGTAGTCCTCCTTCTTCATCTTCTTTTCGATGTCCTTCATGCAAATCGGGTTCGTGATCATGAGGTAGTAATCCGGCCATTCACGCTTGGGCGGCAGCTTGACGAAGGGACCGATGATCAGCCTGGTGGGTGGGCCTTCATCCTCGTCCTTGTCGCCATCTGGCTGCTCGGCAGGCTCATCATCCTCCACTTCGAGGTTCATCAATCCATCGAAGATCCTCCTCATGCTCTGCTGTAACTTGGTGCGCATCTCTCCTGACATGCGGCTATCCCCATTTGATACCGCCTTGGGCCGGCCACCGGGTCCGCGACGCTTCTTGGCGGCAGGAGGTTCATCATCGCCGTCCTCCCTTGGGCGCTTTTCAAGATTCTTGCTGCCAGGCTTGCGACCGCGTTTCTTGGGTGTCGGCGGAGCAACTTCCACTTCCTCGGTACTAGCGCGACTAACGGATGGTGAGGCATCCACGGAACCGGAAGCATTGTTGAGGATTGCCATCTTCTTGAGCCTGTTTTGTTCACGGCGATCCTTACGGGCCGCCTTGCGGGCCGCCGCAGCCTCCGGCGAATCGTCGTCGTCGTCAACCGCCATGAGCCACTGCTCTTCTGTGAGGCCGTCGTCGTACTTGACCTTTGTGCGCTCACGAGCTCCACGACCGAGAGAAACCGCTTCTTCTTCTTCAATCGGGTTGCCATCTTGAAGGTAGATATCGGGCAGTTCCTTCTCAGCCATGAGGCGAGGAATAGCCTTGCAACCCGGCCCCGTACCGTAGAGCGGATCGCGAGCTCTTTCATCGTCAAGCTGCTGGAACGTGACCAACTCATCCTCGTTACGGGCCAGGATCATGTTGAGTTCCTCGTCATCCATCTCTTCCTGCTCACCGACCTCCGCCATGTCTGCGGTCTCAAGCAAAGTCCTGAGCATGGCATCACGATCGGTTTCGGAGGACTTGTTGTCGAAGCGACCGGCCTGAATGACCTTTCCGTCCATGTCGAGCTTGAATCTGGCACGCTCCAAGATCTTTTCTTCCACCGAGGCCGAACTGATGAGACGCAAAATACGCACTTCGTTCTTCTGGCCGATACGATGGGCACGATCCTGAGCCTGCAAATCCTGATGAGGATTCCAATCCGAGTCGTAAATGATGACCGTATCGGCAGTCTGCAAGTTGAGACCCAAACCACCAGCACGAGTGGACAGAAGGAACATGAAGTAAGGCGAGTCAGGGGCGTTGAAAAGCCTCAAGAGTTCGGAACGGTCCTCGGCCTTGGTCGTACCGTCAAGCCGGAGGTACTGAATGCCACGGAACCTGAGGAAATCCTCCATAATGTCCATAATGGCAGTCATTTGGAAGAACATCAGGACACGATGGCCCGTTGCCTTATACTTGGGCAGAACACGGTCCAGAAGCTCAAACTTACCGGCCGTTCTCCACAACAGGTCGTTGCTGGTATTGGTCGGGTTCATTTGGTTTTCGACTTCGTCAAACACAAACGGATGGTTGCAGAGCTTGCGGAGCTGCATGATCATGTTGCTCAAACCACGAGCACCAGTCTTGCCACCCTTTCCGTCGCTGACAAGAATCTTTTGGTGGGTAACCATTTGCTTGTACAGACGTTGCTGCAGGGCCGAGAACTTGCACTTGATGACCTTTTCTGTCTTGTCCGGCAGATCCTTTTCGACATCCTTTTTGAGACGACGCAGCAAGAATGGCCGTAGCACCTTGTGTAGACGACGAATGACGAGAATCTGCTCTTCTTCTGTGAGTTCCATCTTGTCTTGCCCACCCGTGTTGGCGAAAGGAGTGTTGAACCATTCATCAAAGGTCTTGGCTGATTTGAAGATGTTCGGCAGGACGAAGTTGAGCATGGACCACAGTTCGGCAAGGTTGTTTTGCAAGGGAGTACCCGTGAGAATCAAGCGGAATCGGGTGCTGTAGAACTGCTGGATGGTAGCGCTCAGCTTGGAGTTAGCGTTCTTCATACGATGTCCTTCATCAATGATCATGTGGAACCACTTGATCTTGCTCAACAGCGGACGATCCTTTATGATGTACTCGTATGTCGTAAGCAAGACCTGGAATTCACCACGACGGATCTTCTCCTGCTGCAGCTTGCGGGTGTTGGGAGGACCCTTGTAGACGATCTTGGCGACGGATGGCGCCCACTTATCGAATTCGAGGTTCCAGTTGGTGAGTGTACTGAGCGGAACAATAACCAGGTATGGTCCATTCTGCTGCTTTCTCTCGATGAGATACGTGACCAAACTGATTGTCTGAATAGTTTTTCCGAGACCCATTTCGTCGGCCAGGATACCGTTGAGGTTGTTGTTGTAGAGCGACAACATCCACTGCAGACCCTTGAGCTGGTACTCCTTGAGAGTACCGCCGACCAGCATGCTGGCTTGTTCTGTGACCTCTTCCTTGATTCTGTGCGCAACGGCATAGTAGTCAATCTTCCGGCTACGCTCCTCGTCCTCGTCCACATCGCTCTCCTCTTCTGGGATGTTTTGAAAATCGTCGCCATAACGCTCGGCGGCCTCGCGCTGTTGCGCACGAACCGACGAGGCGAGCTGATGAAGGAAACCGTCGGTCTGGCGGAGAAGGTGAGTAATACGAGTATCCTTGGCCTGGTCGAGCAGCTTGAGATAGGCTTCTTCGTCGTTGGCCTTGAGGGCCTGCAGACGCTGCTTGGCCGTCCTTTCCACCCTCTTTTGCTCCTCCTTTTCGATGTTGAAGTGATGCGCATACATGAGACGGCCCATCTTCTGCAGCTTGTTACGCTGGATCGAGGCGACATTTTGTATCTCCACCTTGTGGTTTTGAACCGCTTGCAGAAACTCGACGTGCTTCTTGCGTTCCCTATTCTCGCGCGCGTCACGTTGCTGCTTCTCAAGTTTCTCGGTAACCCGGGCCTCCCTAACACTCTGCTTCTTCATGCGGCGGTACATTGTCCTATTTGTCGTCATCGCGAGGTTGTCGTAGTGTAGCATTTGTTTCCCGACCTTGTCCCTCAACGCTCGCTGCTTGGAGTACAAGGCCAACTTCTTCATTTCGATAATGGCCTTGCGCTTAGCCGTGTCATCGGCGATGACTTCATCCTTGCTCGTGTCCCAATGCGCCAGATTACCCGGGAGACTCTTGAGCTCGGCATAGCGGGCGCTCATGCGATTGAACACGATCTTCTCACGGTCCGCCCTCAACTGCTCGAAATCGACACCTGTGGGGAAAATGCCAGGGATAATGAGGCGATTCTTCCGGCGCCCATGCTCGAGGTAGTTGATGCTGTTTTTGACCAGTCCGGCTTCAAGTGGCAACTTGACTGTCTTGAGCTCACGCGCCTTTGGTGTTGAATCAGCCTCCTCCTGGCCATTGGGACCGCCGGTCTTGGGGGTCTCTGGGGTTGGTGTGCTGGAGTTAGTCTGAGCAGCCGACGCATTGGACGCCGCTTGCGCAACCTGGGCAGAGTTGCGCCGAGCCCTGAACTCGTAAAGCTGTTTTTGAAGGGCAGCCGGGACACCCTGATTCCGACTTAGCGCTTGGAAAGCCTTTATTTGATCCTTGAGCAACTGAATTTGAGCCTTGGTGTAGGGGACACCTCCTTGCGGCTGGCCGGTTGGCATACCGACAGGCTTAGCAGCAGGCGTCTTCGGAACCTGAGCTCCAGAGACACCGTCCGTCTGTTGGGGCCCGGGGGCACGGCCAGGCTGACCTCCGTTAACGGCACCGCCTGCCATCTGTTGTTGTTGTTGTCGTTGCATCTGCTGTTGTTGCTGCTGTCTGCGGGATACGGCCAAAATGATGTTATGGAGCTTCATAAACTCGGGATCGTTTTGAGGGACGCCCTGCTTCTTTAGTTGCTGGTAGCGCTGTTGGAAGTTAGCTTGAGGCCATCACGGAATCACATTGGTATGTTATGATGCGACTAAGAGTGAAACATACCGCATAGACTTCTTGAAGCTGCTGGCCGCTCATGTTGGCAGCCATCACCATTTGCGGGTGCTGCGCAACGGCAGCAGGCATTTGGACACTAGCCATGGTGGGAGCAGGAAAGAAGAGATGCTGGCGGGGCTATCGAGACCGTTGAGAGAAGTGAATTCAATGGCTGGCGGCAGATGTCACTGTCGGCGCATATCCATTAGACGATGATAGTCGCAGTGGGGTGCGTCGCGAAAACGCCTTGGTGGACGTGACCAGGACGTGTCGTCAGGCGAAGAGTAAAAAAAAAAGAGCAGCGAGTGACAAGCGTGTCCTAGGGATGGACTGCAATTACTGGGCAATGGATAGGCAAGAATGCAGAGATGCGGCAATGCCTGTCTGAGTGGTATGCAAAAGTCCGGACGACGGATAGACGATGCGCGGTGGACAGTCGTCGGTTCGCGTCGTTGAGGTGTGTGCAACGAGCAAGGGTGGCTTCACCGAACGTTGAGGGCGGTGGTTATCGACCTGTAGTTCAGCCGTCGTCGTTGTTGGACGGGATGGGTGACCGGGAAGCGAGACTATCTGGATCCGATGGTCCTCTTTGCCGCGGTGGTGGTGGTGGTGTTGGTGGGTGGTTGCCGTGGAAAGTGGAATCTGATATCCCAGTATTGTCGGTTGGATGGACTCTGAATTGTTAAGAGATTCCAGTTGCACGCCAAAGACTAGAGCCAAAACTCGGGACTAGTAGAGTGGGCAGTGGGGGAAAGAGGCGGACAGTCGGGGCGGGAAAATGAGAGAGTAGACGGGTGGTGAGTGCACTGTAGCAGGCCTCCCTTGAACCTCTCTGCTGACTGAGGGTCGGACAAGATGAAGGAAAAAAGCCGGAATGGCAATCGCGGGCGGCGCGTTGGGGGTGGTGGCCGGGTGCGAGTGGGATGCGTCGGGGGATCGAGTGGTCCCGTTTTTTGTCGGCGGTTTCCTGATGGCCTCAATGAGTCGCAGGGGAGAGTGGTGATTTTTTGATGCACAAGCCTTCGCGTCCACTGGCTTCCCTTGGTTGGAAAGTGATGGAGAGAGGTCACGGTCGGTCAGGTCTTGAAAGCAGCGGGTGCGGGCGACGTGAGAGCGCAGGCAGAAACAGCAGCGCAGAGTCGGTGCCAGTTCGCCTGCCAGCCCGGCAAGAGCTGGCAGAGTGGAGCAAAGTGGCCAATGCTCGTGTCCAGCCAGAAGCTCCACGCGCAAAATTTGGCTGGGGAAAGCTTACGTAAGGCACGCTCGGCCGCTTTTTGCAACTCAATCAGGTTTCACGCATCCGACTCTATCCCTGACTTGTGCAGCATTCTAACCGTTATTAGATTAGTGGGAACGCCGAGCAAACCTCAGGACAGCCAATCGCTGCCTCGGGATTGAGCGCATGGACCTCGCATTTGCCAATATGGCCACGAGATTATAGCCTAAGCGTTTTATGTAAGGATGCCTACTACTCTCTTAGTGCATTGTCTTGCCGCAAACCAGAGAGGTTCTCATTCCTGTCCATGGCATTTGGAGACAGCAAAGGACCGTATCGTGCCCCTGAATGCATGTAAACAAACCCAGAGGACATTCCTACGGTATCCACATGGCACACAATCTGTGATTTGTCCTCATACAACCCATTACCATGGTATCAAAACTTAAAAAAAAAAAAAGACAACACTGTCTATCTTCTGTTCTCAATGCATACATACCCATTCGTATAAACAAGATAATCATGTGGCCCAGAGATCACCTCTTAACCCTCTTCCGATCCGGTCCCTCCCCATCCTCCTCTCCCTCACTAACATCCGCATACTGCGTAACCGGCTGCGTCTCCTTGTAAGACCTGGTAAATATGGGATCCTTCTTAGCCACCTCCGCATACTTGAGCAGCGCCTCTCGAGGATCCTCGTGCAACATCCTGCTGAGCGGGATGTTCTCCGAGATGTGCTTCTCGTCCGGCTGGCTGCGCATAAAGGGCGTGATCTGCTGCACCTGAGGGCCTCTGGTTCCGCTGCCGTTTCCGCCGCCGCGCTTCCCCTTTGGTTTCTGTACCACGGCGCCGGGAGTGATGATGGAGTCGGCGGAGAGACCGAGGAGACTTTGGTCCATAGTCAGGTTGGGGTCGTCGTCGATGTGCCGCTTCTTGGGCGCGCGGGACATGACTTCGACGGCACCGCGGAATGACTTGTCGGGGTTGAAGAGGATGCGAGTCTCGGCGTTGGCGGAACCGGTGATGATCTGGTTGAGCTTGGGGTGCCAGTCGACGACGATGATTGGGATGCCGGGCGTGATGGGCGTAACGTGTTCGGGTCTGAGGTTGCCCGGGTTGAGGATGTGGAGGTGACCAGACGCGGAACCGGTGATGATCGATCGCGAGTCGGGAGAGTATCGGATGTTGGTCATGGGGAAGCGATCCGATGTTGACGGGTGCTCGACCTTGACAAGAGGCTCCTTGAACTTGCGCGTGTCCCAGAGTTTGATCAAGCCGTCGCCTCCTCTTGTAACCACCATTCTTCCATCTGCGCTGATATCGATACCGCCTGTCCATGTGTCTGGCTTATGTGCTTCGCGAATCTCTGCCGCTGGTCGCGTGAAGGGACCGTTGCCGCTGTACATGACCAGCGAACCATCCAGAGCGGCCGCCACAAGAACCGGATTGCTCCCCTGGGCAGAGGCACCCCATACCACCGATGTCATTCTCGTCCGTCCAGCCGATCCCGCCGCTTTCGACTTGAAAACAATCACTTCCTTCTGGCTTCTCTTGTTGTTGACGTCCCAAATTCTTAGTGTGCTATCCGAGCCAGCGGTAACGCAGAGATTGGGGTCGCTGGGGTGCCATGTGCCTGTTGCGATCTCTCCGACGTGACCCTTTGTGTTCTTCATGTCGCGTAGATACATGTCGCCCTTGATAAACTCTGTCAAGATATCGCCATCCCTCGACATGATCTTCGCTTGGGGGTGCGCTGTTACGCAGAGAAAGTGGCTACCTGAAGTAGGGCAGAACTCGGCGCGTTGAATCGGGTGCGAGTCGGTGGTGGCTGATGATTTCTTGCTCTCCCACGGATCGACGCTCCGAAAGGCTCGTAGTGTTGTTGGCGTCATGGCAGAAAAGTCATGAAGCTTGACTGTCCCGTCGAGGGAGCCCGTAAGAAGTCGTCCGCCGGCCGGGTCCAAGGATACGCTCGTCACGGCGCGCTCGTGTGTTTTAAGTATAAGTTCGTGGGATACAGGGAATCGATCGCTCTCGTCTTCGGAGTCATCGTCGTCCGAGTCGTCATCATCGTCGTCGCTGTCATTGTCACTATCGTCATCCTTCTTGCGGTCGCCTTTCTTTGGCGCTGCTGGTGTCTCTACCTGTCGCCTCGCCCTTTCTATTTGGGTTGCGATATTAGCTTCTTTGCTTGTTTTGCCGAACGACAGCGGCACATATGCGCGCATGGGGTCATCTGGGGCAAGTTGTGGTTGCTCGACCAGGTAATCGTCACTGTCGCTATCGCTCATTATGCCGGTAAGGATATGGAAAAAATTGGTTGTTGTAAGGAGCAAAAAAGTGTTGGAACGATTCTCTGGTCAGTCGTTGAGATCATCAAGTTGCCTAACAGCCCCACCGCTTCTTGGCGTGCATTCCAGGGTCCAGACGGGGCGGGAGCTGTGACGCTACGTACCCGGGATGTTACAGTATACAAATTGAAGCCAGATAAATTGCCGGCCATTGAGGTTCTTCTGCTCTTCTCCAACTTCCTAGACATAGTAAGTTGTACTACAAATAGTTTACTAACACACGGCGTCCATGAAACATCATGCCGCTGCCTTCTTCAACGCCTCCAACCTCGCCAGCTCCTCTTGCTTCATTCTCTCCTGGATCCTGACTCTCTCCGGAACGATCTTCTCTCTTGGCCTGGTAATCTTCCAGCCTTCTAGACGGTCCTTCCCAAGAGCCCGCAATGTTACCTGTTCCACGAGCGAATAGTTGCCGTCCTCCCTATCAAAGTTGAACGGCTGCTTGAGCGCTACTGGCGGGTTGGTGATGATGCGAACGTTCCTCTTTGCGTTGCTTGAGGCCGAGTGCAGCATCAGCGGATGAAGTAAGTACACGTCCCCGACCTTGCCTGTTGCCTCGACAAACTGGGTGCAGCCCTTGGCCGTATTGTTGAACCAGTTGAGGTGCTGCTCCTGCTTGAATTGCTCATCGCCACGGGGTGCCATGCGTGGAGAGACACCCTCGGGATGCTCGTACAGGTGCTTGGCGAGGATGGGAATGGCCTCTGGGCAGATCATAGTACCGCCGCCCTCGGGCATGATGTCAGTGAAGAGAGGGATGACAAGCAGGCCCTGCTCCGGGCTGTCGAGGTAGTGGACGAAGAAGTCACCATCGACGTGCCAGTTGTCTAGCTTCTGTGGGGGCACTGGTTTCCCTTCTTTTTCAGGTGTGCCGAGGTTGACGATAAGGGAGTCCTTCCACTTCTTGGACCAGTTCGCGATCTTGTCCTCGCCGCCGCAAAGCTCGCTGATGGCTGCCCAGGCGCGGGGAGCAAAGTCTGCAGCGTCGAACTCCATATGGGAGGGCATGTTGACACGGTGTTTGTTCCAGGTGGACTTGTCGTTTGGATCCATGCCCAGTCTTGTCCAGACATTGGCGATTATCTCTTGTGCCCTCTGCAGTGTGAAGGCAGCCGGGATCCTTGGACGGTCAGTAAAGAGGTTGGATAGTTGGTATGGTGATATGGCACCTACTTGACCCAGCCATGGGTAAGGAAGTGTTCCTTCTCTTCCAGACTCAGGGCAGATGACGATGACATATTCAGTGTGATGTTATTTTTGGGACACATGCTGTAGAGGATAGCGAAAGGTCTGAGGAGAACAAGACTGTAGATTCACGGGGCCGACAAGCTATCTCTACCCTTATATACTCGTCAAGATACCGACGGATACCAACCCAAGCTAACCAAATGATCATCACCACGACTCCGGACTCCGGCTGCGCCACGAGGCAGCTAGGTAATCCATCCTTGCTCCGTATGCGCCCTAGGCTACGTGTAACCGGCGGGGAGGGCTTCGTTTAACCAGAAATATCCTATTGGATATCACCAGTTTCCTCGGAGTGTACGGCATCACAGCGTTTCCATATTCGTGATAGCGACCTTTGGAGTTGTCCCAGTGGTGCGGTTCACGAGAATCGTCAGTTCCAGCTTGTTATCATGTTCCCGGTTGCGGGGAGTTTTCAGCGGGACGTCAAGGAAGGTGTGGGCATGATGCGGGGGAGCTTGAGCCGAAAGGTGGTTGACATGACGGCAAGCTGCCCTATTGGCTGCTAACAGAGCGTTTGTGTCCCACTGTCACGCTGCAGTCGATCGGACAATGACATGGATCCTTTCTGTACGTATTTCCGTCATCACTTTTTCCACTTGGATATTCCGGCCCACGATACTTTGGAGAGGTACCTTTCTTGAAACGACGCACCCGGCAACGAAGATTCAACGCAATCAGCTTGAGGAAGGCCAGAACGTTACATTACGGCAATACCAAGATGCCGCCAACTCTGGAACTCCTCGCGGAAGACTACGCGTCAGAGGAAGACTCCGACTTCGCGCCAGAAGCTGCCGAAGTCGCCGAAGAATCATCAGTATCCGACGACGACGACGACGACGACGACGAAGAAGCCGGTGGCGATGCCGAGAAATCAAAGCCCGAAAAGAGGAAACGCGCCACCGTCGACGAGGTCGAAGACGCTGGTTACGACAATTCCGGAGATGAAGCGATAATAAAAAGGGGAGAGAAGCGACAAAAGAAGGCAAAGGCAAAGGATGTTGCCGACCATGAGGAAACTGGCGAGGGTGGCCTCATCAAGACGCGCAGCCAACGCGCTGTTGAGTACGTTTGTACATCAAACCTCTCGTCGCTGGATCCGGGCCACTAACGACAATGATAGAAAGGAGAAGCGTTCAACAGCCGCCGCCAGCGGACCCGTTACAATCGACGTCGATGCCCTCTGGGTGCAAATGACCAGCGAGCCGGTCATACCACGAACAAGTTCAGCGAAACCAGACGAAAGCGCCGACGCAGCGAATCGTGATGCCACGAAATCATCTTCACAACAGCCAGAAGCAGGCAAATCGAAAGATCCCGACTCCGACTTTATAAAAATCAAGAGAACCTACAACTTCGCCGGCAAAGTCCACACCGAAGAGAAGCTCGTTGCCCGCGACTCTGCCGAAGCAAAGCTCTACCTCGCCTCTCTCGGGGAGAACGCCACAGCCGCCGACGGCGAAGCAGCCGCAGAGGACGAGTCGTCCTCCACCAAGCGCATGCCCCGAAAAGCCTTCCGCTCCGTCTTCGAGCCCATCACCGATGCCAACTCGGCGCATCGCTCCGACCTCAACCTGAGCATGGCCTCCCGCCTGCAGGCTCGCGAAGCCACGGGCAGCAAGGCCAAGAAGCTCAACACGGTCGAGAAGAGCAAGATGGACTGGGCGGTGGCGGTCGACAAGATGGGTCTCAAGGACGAGCTCGAGCTGGCGGGCAAGTCCAAGGACTCGTTTGCTGCGAGGCAGGATTTCTTGGCCAGGAGCGAGATGCGCAGGGAGGAGGAGGCGAGGAGGGCGAGGATGGCGCAGGCAGGGAAGACGTGAGCGTGCTACCACTATTCTGTGGCATGCGATCGCCATTCGTCCATTGTCGCTTGCCTTTATTGTTGTGTGGATCGCGTCTTCTCGCCAAAGCAGTATTGGAGGACCGTAGTATGCGACATCATGTCATTTTTCACGACCGCAAAATAGAGATACCCCCTTTTCAATACCAGGACTTTTCAACGCCTCCACGACACAAAGCGAAGCGGAGCACAAGTTTGCAGGATCCCAGGTTCACAATCACAAGAATTTCCTTACGACTACCCGTTTTGACTGCGAAAGGAGCATACGCATTCCTCAACCAGAAACATTTGGCAAGTCGTATCAATGCACCGCCCATCTGACACATAATCCCAACTTCCGAGTCCGGTAATCATCAAGCAATCATCAATTGGCGTGGTGGCGGAGTGGTCTAACGCGCAAGACTAGAAATCTTGTTCCTTCGGGAGCGTCTGTTCGAATCAGGCCCACGTCGAAACGAATATTTTTTTGATGAAATTTTTCTTTTTCTTTCTGGTGGCTCCATAACACCAGTCAGGGGTTCCTAGCTGCTAGGAATATGGAGGACGACGACGACGGCCTTTTTTTTTTTTTTTTTTTTTTTTTTTTTAAACAACATCCAATTGAGTGTATTTTGAAAGCTGATTCCACTATCTGAGGCCGTTCCTGTCGATTTAAGTCGATCGATGGCCCCTCTTCAAGACTGCGAATGTTCTGTAACTTCATTCAACATGGAAAGACTTGCTTGGTTCGAACATCCAGTCTCAATCAGTTAACAAAACCAGTGCCGGTGGGTGCATACTTACCATCTATATGTTACCAAGGCGCCATTCGAGACGGGAGGTCGACGCAGACTATCTCTCCCCAAATCGTGTTACAAAAGACAGTCGATAAATCTAGAGAAGGTTGTAGTCGGACAATCCGATAATCCCAACTCCCAAGCGGGTATGTAGCCCACCTTAGTCCCCAGCCCTAAATCACAACTTGGCCTCCTTACCACCAGGAGGTAAAAGCGTGACGTCCTGAAAAGGCAGATCAAGGAATTTGTAGATGAAATGGAATCTGTTTTCCGAGTTAGTCAGTCAGTCAGTCAGTCAGTCAGTCAGCGCCAAAACTCTCACACACACCAGTAATCATTCTTGTCCGTCCACCAACAACACAGAGAGACAACAATGAAGGAAAAGAATAAAACATTACCTATCACTCCCAAAAAACGGCTCCCCTTTTTCTTTCTTGTCGTCGTCGCCTGTAACCCAAAACCACGGATTCCCAAACGCCCCCCTTTCCAACGCCTCCTGCGTCGCTTTCTTGAGGGCCTCTTTGACTGGGGGGGTTTCCGTTCCCTTTATGATTTCTTCTACTTGGGTTTTTGTGAACAACAACTTCTTCCCATCATTCAAATTCGTTATTCCCTTCTCCGATGTGGAACCATCGAACGTCTCCGGACACTCCAACAACGCCTTGGCCACGTTTTCGGGCAGGGTTAGGTTCAAGTTGGGAGGGGACCAGAAGAGGTGCATTAGGTAGTGGAGGGTGGTGAGGAAGGTGGAGGCGGGGTGGTGGGATTTGATGAAGTGGAGGGCACGGTTGGGCTGTTGTTTTTGACCGATATTAGCTTTGCTGATGATGATGATGATGATGAGAATTGGGGGAGGCAGGGAGTGAGGAGGGAGAGGAAGGAGACGACGGAGAGGGACGGGATGGGCACATACAACGATAGTCTTGGAAACAGCCATCAAATCCTTCGGCGTCTGGATCACCAGCCCCGGAAACCTAGCGATGGACCGTCGAGCATCGTGAGCGCCGTAGATGGCTTTGGCGGGGAGGGTCCAGGGGGGTTTGTTGCCTTGTGGTGGCTTGTTAGCATTCGAACAAAGACCAGCGTATAACGAAAGGGTATGAGTTTGAACATGGACATACCCGAGCCGACGTTGATAGCCCCAAGAAGGACGGGATGGAATCTGAGGTGAGAGGGTAACGTAGGTGGTTAGTTGAGTAATCACCAGGATCAGGATGGTTCTTGTCTTGTGAGACTGGGAAACATGGGGAAAGGAGAAAGAGAGAGACTTGCTCAACCTCTACATTGTGTGCTTTGAGAAGCTCGCTGTTCCGTTGAAGGTCTAGGAAGGCTAGGTAGCTGTATAGGGACACTATGTAGGTAGATGTTGTGTTAGTCGTCTTGATGATGATGGTGGGATTGCACACCCACGGTCACGGTCCCGACTCAAGACCAGGAGACCAGGTAAGGTGGGTGAATTGTAACGGGGTTCAGGTTTACTCACCAATGTCCATATATACATCGATCTTTCCTCCGCCCATTGTTCCTGTTGTCTCTACCCCGTCTTATCTGTTTCGTCTTGTCTCGTTTCGTCTTATTCCGTCCCTGCCGTTTCAGAAGATTACCTACCTCTAAGTACAGTGGACGCCACCAAAGATTCCAATGTCGTGATGTCGTGATGGTATGTTATACTTGAATGTTGTGGTTCTCAAAATGCAAGAATTAATGATTAGTGAACATATTGAGTTGTCGTTGCACTTGTGGTATCACTGAATGGTGTCGTTCATTCGACCTCGGCTTAGTTTGTTGAGGGGTGTCTGGCCAATCATAGCTCTTGGTCAGCTTTAAGTCCAAACGACTGCTTGGCAATAGTGATTAGTGAACGGTCAGTGTCAGCTGTTTCAGCGCAGCTTTGTTAGCTTCCTAGCCTGCCGGTAACACCGAGCACTTCAGCTCGTCAGCTGTGATCCCGGCGCCGATGGTTGTTGTTGTTATTTGTTCGGTTTGCCTTGGAGTTATGCTTTTCTACGGGAGTTTTTTCCCTGCTTTTTCTTCTCTTCTTGTTTCTTCAAATGCTTGCAAACGAAGAATATTCTTCGGCCCGGTGTATTGCCGTGGTGTGGGCTTAGTTGGAGGCTCTTTTTGCGATGCTACGCCGCTTCACAAAATTCAGGTGATTGGTGACTTTTTAGGGGCTTATGTTTCCAGAAAAGAGTTCAATGTGAGGTAGTTGCAACAGCAGTGAACGGAACGGAGGAAAGATGCCTTTTTCTCCAAACTTTTTATCAATGATGCGCCATCATGCTTGGACCGAAGAGACCATCATCTCAACCCAATCCTAGAGACCAAGAATCAGGTCAACCATCATATGAACCACCACCAAGCATGCCATGCCGTTCACCCACTTTATAAAGTACTTACCTACCCAGGCGGCTGCTCTCCCAGCTTTCTTTATATCCCCAAACCCACTGCCATCTCGAAACATCACCATCACTCATCAACTCCGCAACCATCTTCCCAGTAAAAACGTGGGGAAGTATACTATTCTGAGAAAGCGTCACAAGGAGACAATGAGGAGTAGGGGAGTCCCACGAGATAGTGTAATCTGGGGATGGAAGATTGAGGTGGTGTGAGGCTCCATGTCGCTTTCGCATCCACTTCCCGACCTTCTTCTTTTGTTTTGGTTTGGGAGTTTGAAGAAAACCGGGCAACCGACGACCGATCGCTGAATTTGAATGGATTGGCCACTCGGCCGTGCCGAACTTTCTGTTTATGGAAGGAAGATGAACCCAGCCCGGTAAAAACCCCTGAAAAAGCAAAGAGATGCGCAGTACTTGCACCAACGTCCGTGCCTTATGAGCTTCTTTCCAGGTTGGACTGGACCATTTGTCTGTCAAATGTTACAGCCGTGGTTGCCGTGGTTGCCGTGGTCCGTGGCTGGGCATGGAATCCCGTATGCCCATTGTCGTGTATCATATTTCACCTATCGTTTTTCATTTCATTTGCGTTTTATTCTTTGACTTGTTCGAAACCGGATTCTAGAATATCTCCTTTTCAGGGTTTAGCGCTTTCGCTTGCGTTCGGTTCCCCCTTCGCGATCGAATGGGTGGCATGAGGTGGGAGAGAACATGCGGATGGGTTGGGATGCCATGTTGTTGCCGGGAGCTGCTGTGATCGTGAATTCCGCTTTGCCATGTTGTTTCATCTCAACTCTCAGCTCTCTTTTGCGGTGCGATGTGTTTCTGTTATGAGATGGTGTTGTTGGCGGTAGGTAGGGGACTTGCTTGTAGGTACCTCTAGTGTTATAGTTTCCAGACAGCCTGTCGTCGTTAATAGGTCAGGTGATGCCCAAAGAACAGTACATACACGACCACTATTATTTGGTGAACCCGTGTGTAGTCTTTTTGGGTCATCGCCTGTAGGTATAAACGGGTGTAGGAACGACGATCGGTTCGGTGCCTCTTGTGTTACGGCGACGGGTTCTGCATCTTAGCTGGGACCGGTGCAGAATGCAGGATAATGCGGCAGTAGCATGCAGAATGCATCTCCTCTTCCCGCGGCCGTCAACGTTGGAGATGGGACTAACATATGCAGTACAGTTTCGCCGTTCGCCTTGTCTACCTTAGATATTGCGGCACATCTCTTGGAAGTTGAAGCGGAGGTTTTCAGCAGTTGGCACATGGGGCAGGATAATGAAGGCCGGGGAAGTTCAATACGACAAGTGACAAATACTGTGTAGATCCATGAGATGCATGAAATCGCTGAAATTCCATGACAACCCGGCTTCCATCATCTTTCCTCTTCTGGGTTCGCCATGCCATGCCAGACCATGATCTGAAACCGCTCCCGAAAAAAGAACAATCGAAATCTCAAATCTTGCGACTTGCGGGAGCGAGGATGATGAGACGAAGGAGGAGGGAGGGAAGAAATAAGCGGGCAAAGATTGGCTTGATTTCCGTTCCAGTCTGAAGCGACGAAAAAGGACCGAGTTTAACGCAGCGGAGTGAATCTGGCTTGTCCTTGTGTAGCGCGTCTTCCACTGAAGACATGGCCTGAAAATGAGAAAGACTCCAGCGCTCCAGCGCTCCAGGCTAGAAAACACACGATGATCAGCAAAAAAACCAAAATGGTGCTAGCGATGCATGTCGCGATCCTGTGCAGCGTGGTGCCTGACTAAACAAGAAGCTAACTTCAGTTATCGCAAAGTGGAGTCAAACGTCCCAGCCAATAGCCGTGCCTGCATGCAGTCAGCCCCTAGCCAGAAAAGAGTTTGGTCTGCTCATTTCTGAAATTGCAGACAATTTCGGGCCAAAAGTCTGCGAAGAGACAAGCTCGATTCACTACTGCGGTAGAGGTACCGTTGCGTAATCCCTTAAGCGAGGCATGGATAGGGAGAGACATCAAATCTGTTTGAAATCCAAGGTTCAAAAGAAGATGACTTTGTGTGCGTCATTGACCGGAGTAGTTTCAGCGAATACCCACTGGGAGAGGTGAAGAGGATTGGGCGGAGAAGAGAGAGAAAATTGCGGGATTGGCATTAAACCCAAACCAACAATGGAGACTAGACCCGGAGAAAGATAAAACTGAAAATGTCGGCCGGGATGGTAACTGTTGCTTTCGGCCGCTGCCGCGTGGGCCGTGGAGATGGTGGCTGCTGCTCTCTTTTCTTTCAATTCCAATTCGCGCGCCGCGTCTGGTCCGGCAGTTTCGTTGTGATTAAGGTACGGAGTTTCCTGCGCTAAACAGAATTGGTTGCCGGATTACCGTCCTGTGCCGTTCGTCTTGGGTTCGGACCGTTGGTTTGTTGAGAATGCCATGCCGTCAGTCCTTTTGTGATCAGTGATATAAACTTATTTAGACGTCTTCCCGTCACTTTTCTTGGTGATGATTTCTCAAGAGATGCCACAGAGATGGAGGTTCAAACAATGCACCAAATTTGTGAGCGTGGAGCTCGTTACAATCGGTTCCTTGCTGATCACATGAGGCGGGGGCATCGAAAACGGGCCCTGCAGGGGTGGAACATGGCCTTCGCCGAAGGGCATCGGCGTGGTCCATGTGGAGAAGGAATCTCCAGTTTGGATTTTCCACACCCGTCCGTTTCGCATTCCTTCGTGTCGGGTTTGGGCGGTACGAAGCCACAGGTGAGCAAACAACACCGCGGCCGGCGGGAGGAAGGGAAGAGAGTCAACCGTCAAGCACACATTTCAAAATCCTTTCGTTGGCACCGTTCGTCCTACCAGAATTGACCACAGCCGAAGCATAAAACGAAAGGCTGAGGTGTGTCTGATACATGTTTCCTTTGTGCCGCATGGATCGTCAATCCCGGCTAATCTGGTTGTGGTTTCAAAGCCGCGCTTTGTTAGATGCATGCGCCGCCTTTGATGCACACATGGAAACCCAAAAATCTGTCTAAACCTCGTCCAGGGGCCTATAGCAGGCTTCGAATCTTTATAAGGTTGACAGCCTCATGGTCAGTCGAAATGGGCTTGTGGTCGTTGGGGATTTCCGGAGCCCCGATATCCTGAAAAGAGGCGCCAAAAGAGGCTTTCTGAGGCGTTGTCGTCGCCGTTTCTCCGGTCCGATAGTCCTGCCATGTGCTATTTGGACCAACTCTGCTCGTGCAGGGCTATCACATATAGAATCTGACGATACCGCACAGCTGCCCGTGCCGCATACCGGACGCATCAGCACCGGTGGTGGACCTGGATCCGAAGCACCGGCGCAAAGCCTGCCGTTTGATAACTGATGTCGATCGGTTCAGGGTCGGTCAGGGGTATCGGGCATGGCTTTGAGTGTCACGGAGCTCTACCGTCCTATATCCGTGCCAGACCATGTTCTAACCGGGGACCACAGACAAATTGTAACTCTCCAACCTCGAATTCGACAGATCAGGGTTCAGTGACTAGGCAGCTGGAATGAGAAGGAGACTATCCTTATAAACCTCGTTTCCCAATCACTGACCAAAATCCGTGCATTGGGTGAATTTCCAGCAGTGTGAGACCAAATCAACCGCAAAGATTGCCATGGTCTTTTCCGTATCCTCGCTGATACAGTTGCTAGTTCTGGTCTGTGACAGTTCAGTGGATTTCCAACCCTATAAGGTGGGAGAAGAGAGACACTGTCTCTTGGGCGAGGTTGTTCCACCAGACAACTGCCACATACTGTCTTTGCCATCACTCGATCTGTCACCATATTGACAGATGCCATTAATCGTGTATCTGTAGTGTAGTAGTATGGTATGTATGTACGGGGTAGGTTAGCCACGCAGTAGCTTCTTCTGTTCCTGACCCGGAAATACGGACGAAACGGGGCTCGACACGGCTCCAGCGATGACCAAAGATCCACTCTTTGAGCTAAGTCTGGAAAGTCAGGAGAGCCAAGAAACATAAAACTGGAAACATTTTTATTCGACAATTCTCGGTTGGCCAAATTTCAAACGGTCAAGAACGGCAGTCTTGGGGTAAATTCGCCCACCGCCATGTGGCCATCCCCTTGGTGATCGCTTGGGATGGGCCGGACTGGAGCGAGGAACTGGAGCAGAAGGGCGATTGTCGAAATGCAAAGGATGATTGATGGTGTCAGTGGTGTCCGCCGCTTTTTTGTTCCGTTGAGGTTCCATAGGCCGGCCTCCATTCCTGCCAGGTACGATGCCACTAGAGGCCAGGGGCAGACGTCGGATGGAGATGGATCAATCTCGAGGGGGTGGGCGATGTTACGCTCTTCCCACAGTCTGCGATGTGGTGCATGAACAGCAGCCAGAGCAGCATCCACTCGCAATGTTTGGAACCAGGAGCTAGGCACAGGGCAAGGCAGCCAGTCGCAACGAAGCAAAGGAGAGGAAGGGCAAAGCCGTGTTAACCAAAAAAGGTTCCAAACAGGACGAAAAGGGTCATTGATGGTCGCAGGTTGGCATCCAAACGAGGAGCCCATCCATCGTCCCAATGGAAGGCCAGCCCAGGGTCTGTTGCGTTACCCCACTTGCATGCACGCAACGGCAGGCTGTGATTAGCCAGAGTGCCATCGCAGCTGGAGCCATCTCACTTTGGAGAGTGCGCGGTGGGTCTCTACTGGGTCGCTGCCCCCGAAATTCACTGATGGAACTGGGACTGGAAATCGGAGTCTACAGTACTGTGCACCTGCCCGCTGCCTGTAGGTCTGGTGTGAGTGCGCACCATTTCCGTTCCCGTCACTCTTCGCACCCCCCCCCGACTCACATTAACACCAGCCAACCTCCCATCCCTCCACCAATTCCCCAAGGATCTTTCCCTTCCTTTCGTTTTCCGTTTTCCGGCTCAACACCCTTCCTCCCGCAACCGCGAATTGCTGAGAGAGTCCAGCAGCAACTCTACTCTCGGCCGCCTACCTCGCGACAATTCCCTATCGTATGGTCTCGACGACTTTTTAATTATCGAGCTGCACCCCGTCTCTCTCTTTCGCACCAACCGATCCGACGCTTCCCTTCCAATCAAGTGCGGTTGATTGAAGGTCTAATTGCAATTGCGTGGTATACTGCCAAAAAGTGAGTAGGTTCGCAACACGCACTCCAGTCCAGCGCAAGACACATTATCCTCTCGCCTCGTCGTCGTGCCCTAAAAGGCTGTCCCGTTTGCTGCCCTTCAATTCGCATCGGTCTTCCTTTCACCGAGCGCTGCCATTCCCGACAATCGACACCTTCGGAACTGCATCGACCATCGAGCCGACATCCAACATTTGTTTGCGGATTCAATGGGCGCCATGGCAGCGACTCGAGGTTTTCGGGGGTTGTGGTTCTAGCTCGTTTCTGGAAGGGCATCCGCTATTTTTCGCAGCGGAGACTCCAGCTCCAGATTGGATTGCCTCCCCCAGAAGACCAGGGCCCAGGGGGTTCTCGCCCCCTAACACTTACACTACAATTACAAATCGCCTCGCAACGTCCAGTTCGTCTCAATTATTGCTCTGATACTAACCTCAAACTCCCTCGCCAGACCGTCGATAATAATCCCCGAATAACGAAACAGCCACTCTCTATCATTGCTAAGAGCTACAGCAAGCCGCCAAAATGGGTTGCGGAATGAGTACAGAGGACAAGGAGGGCAAGGCCCGGAACGAGGAGATTGAGAACCAGCTCAAGAGGGATCGCCTGCAACAACGCAATGAGATCAAGATGCTTCTTCTGGGTATGTTTTGTTCCCGACAGGCCAATTGCTGGCGCATCCCTGATCCGGACTCTTCGGTCACCAGTCAAATCTCGCGGAAGCTGACAATATGTTGCAGGTGCTGGTGAATCCGGAAAGTCGACCATCTTGAAGCAGATGAAGCTCATCCACGAAGGAGGTTATTCGCGCGACGAGCGCGAGTCGTTCAAGGAAATCATCTTCAGCAACACTGTGCAGTCCATGCGCGTCATTCTCGAGGCCATGGAGTCCCTAGAGTTGCCACTCGCCGACCAGCGCGTCGAGTACCACGTCCAGACCATCTTCATGCAGCCCGCTCAAATAGAAGGTGACGTGCTGCCTCCTGAGGTTGGCAACGCCATCGAGGCCCTCTGGAGGGACGCTGGCGTCCAGAGCTGCTTTAAGAGGTCAAGGGAATACCAATTGAACGACTCGGCAAGATAGTAAGTTCTCGCTTCATGGGGGAGGCTCTGGTCTCCAACCGCTAACATGTTGTCACAGCTACTTTGATAATATCGCTCGTATCGCCGCGCCGGACTATATGCCCAACGACCAGGACGTTCTGCGATCACGTGTCAAGACAACCGGTATTACGGAAACGACCTTCATTATTGGCGATCTTACGTACCGTATGTTCGATGTCGGTGGCCAGCGTAGCGAACGCAAGAAGTGGATCCACTGCTTCGAGAACGTCACCACCATTCTCTTCTTGGTCGCCATTTCCGAGTACGATCAGTTGCTTTTCGAAGATGAAACCGTCAACCGTATGCAGGAGGCCCTCACGCTGTTCGACTCCATCTGCAACTCCAGGTGGTTCATCAAGACATCCATCATCCTCTTCCTCAACAAGATCGATAGGTTCAAGGAGAAGTTGCCCGTCAGCCCGATGAAGAACTACTTCCCCGATTACGAGGGTGGCGATGACTACGCCGCCGCTTGCGACTATATTCTCAACCGCTTCGTCAGTTTGAACCAGCACGAGACCAAGCAGATCTACACGCATTTCACCTGCGCGACGGATACCACACAAATTCGCTTCGTCATGGCTGCGGTCAATGGTAAGTTTTCTTCCTCCGAAATTTCGTCTGGACAAGAAACTAACGGACAACTACAGATATCATTATCCAGGAGAATTTGCGTCTCTGCGGTTTGATCTGAGCCTTGATCACAGTCTTTCTAATTTTTCATTAGTTAATGGGGCTATGAAGTCGGGCAAGCGGTTGACGCCGATCGGTGCTTCGAGTATTGCCGCCCAACCGTTACCACTGGCTCCATGCCCACAGTTTCTGCCTCCAGATTATGATCTAGCGGAGGCGGCGTGGGCTCTCGAGAGGATATGAGCTCTACATACAACCTCGGGGGTGTCCCTGGAGAAATTGCATTTGAGAAGCATCATCAAGAGGGGGGCTAACTATTTTGTTTAATCATGATTCCCCATCGACCTTGGAGTCTTTGCTCTCTTTCGGTGTTCTGTACGATTTCTTTTTCCCCCATCTTTTTCTATCCCCTCCTATCCGGGCGCTTTTCACCCTGCTCTTTCACCCCAGGGACACCGCAGCTGCTATGGAAAAGCAAAAACCCCCTCTCAACAAAAGAAATGGATGATTTTGGCGTGCGTGCTTTTTTCAATCAATCATATTTCGGGTGTTCTTTCACGAGCGGTGTGGAGGAAAGTAGTGGGATTCAAGCCCACGGGTTCTAGGGAGAGGATGTTGGAACCAAGCAGGTCGCTACCAATAGGAAGGAGGGTAGAGAAGGGAAGGACAAAGAAAGAGGAGGGGTTATCAAAACCACGACGGACGAAGAGATGAGCGACGCCCGTTTCGTTCCGCCATTTTCCCCTCTGGCTGAAAGAGGGCAAAGGGAAACCAAAGGGCGGGAAACGTTGCGGCGCGCGCGTGTGTGAAGCAAACGATATACCAAGACAAGCACGGTCTCTTTTCCTTTTTTACTCTACTTTTTCCAGCCTTTCCAAGAAAGTTTATTCGTGTGATGTGTTGTTTTTGTTTTGCACGCGGCGTGGGGGAGGGAGCAATGGCGGTCCGGGTTTCCTATGGACAACGCAACGGTTGGATTTGTCTTGTCTGTCTATACCATACCAATACCGATATTGAAACGCGATTAACTTGAAAGAAAAACATGATTCCATGATCTACTGATGACCGTGATGTGATGTGATGTGAAACTTACAAGGCCAACGGCGTAATTTGACCTACCAAAACAAACGTGGTGTGTCCGAAAAGGGAAACCACGGCAAAAGGTAGCACGGCATACGGGAAGGACACTGAAATGTCCAAATGGCATAGGGTAATATAATCGCCACGAGGGAACGAGGAAACGAGGACGGAAGGGAATCCTTTTGTGTTACCAATAAAAGTCATGCATTTTCTCGGGTAGCAAACATGACAGAAAGCACCCGACGCTAGGTAGAGGTAGGGAAAGATCTGACAGACTAATAAGAATAGGATCACTTGGGCTTGTACACATCATACCTAAGATGTCGTTTCTCGGAACAGGTAAGATTACTATTCAAGTTTGTGGTGATGAGACTGGACCGAGTTTCTTCCGAACGGGAATATCGAATTTGGTAAGCAGTTCGTCAGACTTTCTTTCCTCACCTCCGGCGGGAAAATTGGCCATGTCTTGTCATGGTCATCTTGACTCAAGTACCGCAGAGTAAGTAGATCTTGGAAATAAATGTTCAACAGATCCAGCGTGGAGAACAGCCGGCCAGATAGCTGAACGACCTCCTGCCATCGCATCTGACTTGTGCTGCTGCCGCCGATGTTGTGCTTAACCCATCTAGGATGACTTGAGAGCTGCACATCGTGTTCATATGATAATAACCCCTTAACTTGCCGACTTATGAAACGTTAGTAATAGCCACATCGCTTAGTTTCGAAGCAGAGGATTCAGTAGTATCTGGGCAAATTTGGCTCGTACCTTCCCGTAGGTATGGAACATCATGAGTTCCTTCTCAGGACCGGGGTTGAGACGACCGCTGCTATGCGTCGGTGGATCTCTCCTTCTCCTACCCCCTCTCCTGGCTTATACGGCGAGAGGAGCCGAGATCTGGAAATCTGATACTGCCCTCGGCTGCCCCATAGAGATGGTTCACTATCCATACGCACCTACTCCGTCTTGTTTCTCTTGATGAGCAGTGACACACGATTCACATACCTCAACCTCAGACAAAGGAAGGAAGGAAGGAAGGAAGGAAGGAAGGATGATGGCAAATGTCAATAGTAGAGGTAACTCTCCTACAGTGTGGCATTTAAGCATGGCCTACAAACTTTCCGCCGCCGCTAAAACATACCTATGTTGTTGTTGAAGAAGAGGCTTCTCTACCGTATATCCCTAAAGATAATTCCCGTCAGTCATGACACTCTTTCGCCCCTAAAGACCAGTCAGCCAGCCAATCAGTCAATTTTCATGAAAGCATCGTTATTAGACGTTATCTCCCTCCTCTACTGTCCTACCGTCCTGGATTCATCCTGAGTTTCTCGCGCCACGCCACTCCTCGCCGGAAACCAAATATCATCGGAAATATCAAGTCACCTATCGTATCGACGGGAGTAGCAATTACCCGGAGAAGGGCTTACTTACACCCGTTTATTGAGGACAGACAGTTCATCAACGACTTGAACACTGCCGGCCGATAAAATGGTGTTGCCAGCTCGACCTACCAGTAGTACTTGTCCTCTTAAACCGACGAGAGTCTCACCCTCGGAGAAGGAGAAAGACTACAGCAAGACCACCACAATGGACCATAGCCATCCTCATATTGAGCTTCTTCACTTCTTCCCTGGTCAGAATCTCCACTACCAACGCCATCCACCCTCACGGGCACCACCGGCTTTCGAACAAGATGCGAAACCAACCGATACCCTCCGGGTTCTTCTTCGCCGAGTGGACACCGCTACTACCACCGTCACTATCCCCCCGGTTACCAATCGTTTACAAGTAACACCAGTAGCTTCAACTACCTTTTCAACCACCACCAGCTCTTCAACAACAACCACCAACCCTACCACCCTCGTCGACATTACCACCGCGACCACCGCGGCCACCCCAGTCCTAACTACTAGTTCTAGCGCCCCCAAAATCAACACCAACACCAACACCCCCTCCCACCCCTCCCAATCCTCCTCCCACACCCACACTACCGCCGCCTCCCGCCACGAAATCATCCTCCTAGCCCTCGGCATCTTCATCCTAGTCGCCCAACTAGCGCTAATCATCTGGGTCGGCGTGCGTCGACGGCGGTTTTCTTCCCTGTCTCTGTCTTCTTCGGGTTCGGGTTCGGCTTGTGCGTATCATCCAAATTGGCATAGGGAAAATTGCCCTCGGGAGTTGAATGGGTTGCAACTTGATGGGAGAGTGAGTGGTTGTGGTAGCGGGAGTGGGGGAGGGCTGCTGCATGTACATGGGAAAGGGAGGGAGGAGTGTTTGTGGAAGGAAGCATTTGGGGAGAGTCCGACGAGTCCGGGGGGTTGGAGGGCTAGGGGGTTGAGGGTTGGGGAGGGGGATGGGTCTGGGTATGATGTGGATGAGGGTGAGAGTGAGAGAGAGCGTGTACGCAGCCGGGGCAACTCTGTTGTCATCGCTGGAGCACAGGAGCTTGTGGAGAGGGTGAGGAAGAGGAGTAATAGCTTGGGCACGTTTCTCAAGGGGATAGGGACAGGGAAAGGACAACATGTCGAGGTGTCACCTAAAGAGCAAAAGACAGTGACGAGGAAGAGAAGCAATACTTTCACGATGGGGTTGGGGAGGAGAATCAGCGGTGGTGGTGAGACTGGCCTCAGAGAACGCAAAGGGTCTGCTGCCACTGCCACTGCCACTGCCACGACCACTGCCAGGGAAGGAGATGTTGAGATGGGCGTTGGAAGGACAAGTGGGCTGAGTGCAGATTTTGGAGGGAAATTTGATGGAACTGAGGAGCAAGATGGCGGTGGTGGTAGTGAGAGGAGGCGTGGATCCTGGGTGCAAGTTCTCAGGAGACATTCTGGGTTGGGAAACCAACTTGGGGTGCAGGATCCGGAGAAAGGAAACTATTGGTATTGAAATCCTGAGGGATCTTGGAGACAAGGTTGCCGTGGTTGGATACCTGGTATGACTGAGAACACCTCGTTTTTCTCGTGTGAACTTCAGTTGTTGGATTTAATTCCTTGTCGAATGTTGATGTGGTTTCAGCCCACACTCTCTTGGCTAACTAAGTAAGGGACTCTCAGTAAAGCTCGGGTACGTCCACCAGTATAGAGTAAATAGATTGGTCTATTGTTCCTGTCAGTCGCTCGTCACACAAACCAGAACAACCACAGCAATTGCATGTCATCCACGCCCATCTCTCTTCGGCTCTCCCCTACTCTATGTCGAACGTTTTGGTTGTACGCACAAAGGGAATAATCGTAGTCTCTTGCTTGTGGGGGAATCCGCGGCTCCGTATCGTTTGTCTGGGTCTCTGGGTCTTTGGCGCATCGTGACTTCTCTAGCATTTGTCTTGTCTCTTTCGCTCTCCCCGAACCTAAGAATGATAAGACATCCCTTCTTTTCTATTCGCCGTCTCCTCCAACACCGAGTACTCCGAACCAAGCTTTTTGATCTTCCTCCGATCCTCTTCCTTCTTCAATTGACCGACTTAGGCCTGAGCACGGATCTCCCTGGCAGCCTGCTTCAGGCTAGTGTTGCACTCCTCGTACGCGCGGCCGGCACCGAAACCGACGCCGACGAAGGCGGGCCACGCCCTCCGCTTGAAGACGAGGACGGAGAAGACGACACCGAAGCCGAGACCGAGGGTGGATTTGATGAGAAGGTTGGAGAGGCAGCGGTCCCACTAGCAATTGATACCTTTTGTTAGCAAGCCGACACAGCGCAGATGAAGCTATCCAGGCGAGACCCAATGCGGGGCTTTGCGCCCAAGGCTTGTGGGAGGTTCGTGTCTGAGGCCCGGAGAAATTGTGCGATGGGGGAAGCTCACCTTCTCGTTGAGAAGGGCCTCGCTGACGGGGCGCGTAATGGCGCTCGAGGTGGGAGCGGCCGCGGGGGAAGAGATCGAGTCGGACATGGTGATGATGTGTGGGTTTGGGTGGTTTTGAAGCTCTGCAGGCAAGGAAGTCAGAAGGAGGCGCGCGAAATCTAGAAGTTGGACGAGGCACAATGGTTGGTTGCAGCTTGTTAGCGAACTATGCTTGGTCTGTTAAGCTAGTAGACCTGAGACACGGCAGCTACAGGTCCTGCCGATAGCTGTACCTTAGCTATGACATAGCATGGACATAGCATGGACAGAACAGGCCGACAGCTACCTGAAGCTAAGGCTTGATAGACATTATGCTTTTGAGTTGAGATGGCACACGACATACATACCTAATGTAGATGCGTAGCGAGTGACCTCTGACGAGAGTGGAGCAGCACGAAGAAAGATGAACAAGCGACCTTCAACTGTTAGCAACAGACGTCGATGATGTTATTTTCCCTCGGGAGATGTTCCCAGACCCGGCGAGCGGACCCCAGCAAGTTGCCCATTGGTGCCTTCGTCCTTTCTTCGGCTGTCTCCGTCGTCACCCGAAGGCGGTGACCAGCTATCCAGTCTTGGCGCAATTGACCTTCCTCACACGGGTGGGTCCCGGCCAGAATTGGGACGGCAGAATCTTGGGAAATTTTGGAGATGGCGCTGGGCGGTCAACAGTAACACAGCTACACCTTCCACTAACACTTTGTCAACCATCACTCTTTCTCTGTTTGTCGCAACATGCATTTTGGCTTTTAAGATACCCAATTTCCACTTCAAAATGGGTGTAAAGAACAGTGAGGCTCGGGTAAGTTTAGGGGACATTTCATTAACAGCTCCCAAATAGACCACATGCCACTAACACCATCACCACCACCCATAGACAGGCGAGGTCGCCCTCATCAAGACCATCCGCGCACTCGACGACGGCAGCGCCGACACCATCGGCCAAAGACTCGAGACAGTATGGAACACATTATCGAAACACAGGGGAGGTAGCTTCCATGCTGCCGAGGAAATGCTGCTGCGATGGCTCCTCAAGAACATGTCTGGATCTGCCGCCATCAACGACCAAGTCCGACGCTTTCCCCTATCCTGGAACATCATGGGCGCAGTCTTCGCCTGGATCCCGCTTTTCTCTCTAGCAAAGTCGCTTGCCGATCGACGATTCATTGCTGTCCTGCAACAGACACTCAAGGACATCTCGACACCACAGAGGCAGGGCGCGCAGGGCAAGAAGGGAGACTCAGACGTTGAGATGAAGGACGCCACATCAGATGAGACCACGCAGAAGTCGAGGAAACGAAAACGGACGACAGCGGCGAAATTCGATCTCACAAGTCAACAGCAAGTCGCAGGATGCCTTCAAACCGCCGAGGCCGTCTTCGAAGCTCTCCGAATCCTTCTATCACGATGCGACATCAAGTCAACTGACGGGCTGCCGAGTAACCGCATGGGTGCCGAACACATCAAGTCGCTCTTCTCTTCCTCTGCTTCGGATGTTATGCAGATGCTGGTCCCAGTCCTTTCCATCTGCAACTTTGCCGCGGAAAGTGACGAGCTGGAGTCGTCCAAGGAACAAAACACATGGATGTCCACTTTCTACACCCTCTGGGACCTCCACCTCCAAGGTCCCGAAGATGCCTCGGCCGTCGCTGTCTCCCTGTCTGGCTTGGGCGCCCATCTCCTCAGCAAACTGACGGCCACACCGCGCCACCCATCCCTTACTATCGACACCACCGTACAAGAGCAATGGGCTCGGGACCTGCGTCGCTTCCTCACACGAAACATGATACTCCCTGCACGAGCGGCTTTCCTGAACAACCGGGCTCAGGATATCATCCAAGTCGCTACCCAGATGTCCTCCGACTTCGCCTCTACCAACTACCCTGTTCTCTTCGACCTCGTCACTAGGGCACCGCGTGTGCTAAGCGAAAAGGCGACAAAGAAGGATTACGAGGAATGGATACAGGCTGTCTTTGATGGGATCCTGGCAGCTTTGAAGGGTGCCGACGCCAGCAAGAGCCAACCTGCTGTTGAAGCTGTCCTGGAAATGGCGGCAGACCAGCAGCTCCCTCTATCAGCCGAGAGCTTGCGCTCTGTGTGCAAGGCATATGGGCTTCAGGGGGACAAGCTCAACTGGAGGCTGCACCTTTCCATCGCCAAACTTAACCCGGATGTGTTCTTGGTTACGCAAGAAGGACAGGTGCTTCTTGACCAGGCTCTCGCGCACACTTTCTGCACTAGGGAGAAGGAGGCGGAGAAGTTCGACAAGGCGACCGAGTTCCTCATCCACCTAGTCAATGGCCATGCTCGGGCTCGTGACCTGCAAGGATTCATCAAGACATGGCTTACCTACCTTGATAAGAACGAGCCGAGCGGGTTCCCTTGGACAAGTAGTCAACTGGCGAATGCCGTGGCGAAAACCGCTGAACAGTCTCTTACTGTCGGCCAGTTGGTGGATATTCTCAACTGGGTCGATGAGCAACAGACGAAACAAAAGGGTGTCAAGATGGTCATTCTTGCGGCTATCGCAAACGGGCTCTCCCTGGAAGCAAACATCGACGCTGCCAACATGCGCACGTTTGAAATCGCATCCAAGGAGAAGTTCGAGAAGAAGGAGAAGTCCGTCGTCTCTACCGCTCGGTGGACTGTTGCTGAAAAAGCCATCAGCCGGGCGACGGTAGCAGATGCCAAGTCTGTCTGGGGAAGCGTTCATTCGGACCTGAAGTCTACGCTCAAGCGGTCAGAAACATATTCCCCAGAGGCTTTCGCTGCATTTAAGTGTTGTGCGGCAGCTTGGGTGAAGCTTGCCGATGATGAAGATGCAGCATCTCTGACTTGCTCGTTTGTTGACAAGTTAGACAAGAAGGATGACACCAAGGGTGCCGTTAGCAAGAGCTCCTACACGACTTGGATCCTTGAAGGATGCCCTCACCTGGTCAGCCTTTTGACAAAGAGGCAATCAGCTTTCCCACCAACACTAATCAATGCCCTTACTCCTTCTGAAAAGGACGAAAGCCGGAATCTGGACGGTGTTCAAGCTCTGGCCCAGCAGATTCTGGAGAACCAGAACATTGTCGGCAACGAGAAGGTTATTGGTGGGCTGGTTGATAAGACCATTTCACTCATCGAGACCCCCAAGGACTCGGAGTCTTTGATTGTGGCAAGAGGCGCGATACAGCTTTTGCTCGAGGTGCCTATGGAGGCATTGACCAGACAACAGAGAGAATCCGCTATGAAGAGGTTGGTGTCTCAGGCCAAGAAGGTTGTGGACAAGCCTAAGCACGTTGATACTCAGTATTGGTCGCTCGTGCTGAGCTTGATGACCAAGCTTATGTCAAGGCCCACGTTCTACGAGGATATGAAGTTCGACGACCTGGAGACCGCTGGCAGGTGTATCCGAAAGATCTACAAGAAGTCCGAAGACAAGGGGTCAACGGAGACTATCCTCCAAGAGCGGGAGTATTACCGTCTCTTGGAGGCGTTGGCTACGTCAACCATACGGTATGTCAAATCTGAGATGGTCTGATAGAATAGTGCACTGACATGATTACAGGCAAATGTATGTTGCCAACCCCGAGGAGCGTGAAAAGGCTTATATCGCCAATGCCTTGACCGTGCTCAAGTCCGAATGTGAAGAGGCCTACATCGCGCCGCGCCTCGTGTTGCTGCGTGTGTTCATCTCTGTGGCTAAGGAGAACGAAAAGACCAAGGGTGAAGCAGACGCTCTTGACCTGCTTTCTACGGTCAAGCCCATCATCACGTCCAAGAAGTGGCGTGGAAAGCGGCTACTGCCCTTGCTGTTGGCTTTGGAAGCCACAAATGTCCTAGAGCCCAAGGTTGTCAAGAAGAAGTTCTCTTCTGCGGTTGATACGCTGCTCAAGGCTAGCAACTGGCTCCTTGAACATGGCTACCAAGCTGGCTGGGAAGTTCGCACCTTCATCGCTAAGCATTTCAGGGAAGAGCTGGGCGCGCCTCTTAAGATCGCTACCGACGCTCAACCGGCAGCTGATGACAGCGAGGAAGAGGGCAATGACACTGAGAAGCCAGGCTCGGTGGCCGCAGCCTTCGAGAAGCTCTCAGTGCTAGAATACGTCGATGTCATAGTCAACAGCGTCGACGAAGACACCAAGCTCGGCTACCTCAAGGAGCTCCTACTCGAGGACAGCGAGACCTCTGACGCCAGCAGCCGTCTCCTTATCGTGGAGAGGCTGATTCAGCACGTCAGCGGTACTCGCCCACCTGTCCGCGACGACCCCTCGCAGGGACAATTCGACCTAGCCCACGCCCACACCCTTCTCTGCAGCCGACTCTCACACGCCACCGCCTCACCGGCGCAGTTCATCCAGATCGCCAAGATCGTCCACCTCCTCCTCGACAACAAGGCCAACTGCATGACACAATGGAACGTCGACTCGACCCTCAGCGCCGTGTCCGCCATCGCCTCCGACGCCTCGTCCACCATCATGCTCACCACCACCCCCAAGACGTACGAATCCCTCTGCCACCTGGTCGAGATCGTCATCAAGCGCCACAGAAAGCGTCTAGACGGACACTTTCACATCTTGATTCCCGCCCTGCAATCCCTCCTCCGCCGACTCATCTCTTCCACCTCCTCCACCTCCACCGCCCCTTCGCTTCTTTCGGAGTCAACAAAGGAGCACCACGCCAAGCTTTTGTCGAGGCTCCTGACGCTCATCACCGAACCAACCGTTGCTTCGGTCTCTTCTTCTTCCCGCTCTAACGCCACCAAGGACCAAGAGCACCACAACCACCAGCACCAACAACCTCTCGACAGCGAAAAGGACAAAGCCAAGCGCTACGCCGGCCAGCACATGTACCTGGTGCTGATGGCGTACGTGAAGCTGCAGCTGGAGTTTGTGGTTCCCCTGGTGGTCAGGGAGCAGCTGGAGACGGGCATGTTTAGTATTGTGGATATCACGCCGGCGGAGGGCGAGTTGAGGATCATGAATGATGGGATGGATCCTAGTGGACGGGTGATTTTCAGGGAGATGTATAAACGGTGGGAGAGGTTTGGGAAGTGGTCGGGTGTGTAATCAATCGGTTTTGGAAAGATGTTGTTGGGATGGGATGCTGTATCGTATTGTATTGTATTTGTGTGTATATATGGAAAAGATACCAAATTTTCACTGTTTTAAACCCTAACTTGGAATGCTATTGCTTTTAGTCGCTTGTGATATACCTAAATTGAATGAGATGACGCCTTTATATAGCCTTCAATATCTCAATAAACTTAAATGTCCACAGAAGCTCTGGCACACTCACTCAGCTGCTAGAACCACCGCCCCTCTGCTCCTGTAACCTCTGCCATTCCCTAGCAAACTCCCTCATACCACCTGCGCCTGCCATACTTGCGTCCACCACATCCTTCGGCATCTTATGCGCCGAGTACTGCGGTGAGCTGAAGTTATACGCAGCCGGATCATCCTGCTCCACCAATCTTAGCTCAACCTCGTACTCCTCCTCTTCCTGCTCGTCATCCTCCGTCGTCTCGTCGTCGAAGTCATCCTCGCCCTCCTCTTCTGGTTCCGTAAGGTTATCATCTCCCCCAGCAGCAGTTCTTGTGGTGGCGAACCGTAACCTGACAGTCTTTTCCTTCTTCTCCGTTGGTGTTGACTCCGCCGTCCCCAACACAGGCATCTTCACCTCCGCTTCCAGCAACTCCTCCCACCCAAACAAAATCGTATCCGTCCTCGGCGCCCACGGGTTAATATCAATCAATCTCGCCCTCGCCAATCTGCTTCTAGCTTCCGATGTCTCATCATCGTCGCTTTCCGAATCAGACCGGTACGCAGCTTCGGGGATGTAAACGTCAAACACAAACGACGAATCGGGAAACGTGTACTTGAGCTTGGTATTAAACAGCTCGCGGCAACGCGCGATGATGGCGGGCCGCAGGTTGCGTAGGAAGGCGTAGTAGTTGAGGTCGCGCTGGGTGATGGCGATCAGGTTGCGGTCTTTGACGAAGCAGCGGAATTCGAGAGAGGGGAGGGGGGAGAAGAAGGAGCGGAGGACGAGGACGGGTTGGAACGGTTGTTGTTGGGTCGTGGGGGGTTGTGTCGAAGAGGTTGTAGTGGAGGGGACGCAATCGTCAAAGGCGTGGTCGAGATCGTGGCTGATGAAGGAAGACGATTTGAGGAGGATGTAGACGTCGTTGGCCGTGGTGCATTTCACCGTGTTGGGGTGGCGCGAGATCCAGGTCGCGTCCTTGGGCGAGGACCAGTTAAGCTTGGGGGCAGCGGCGCCGCCGAGGGCCTTGATGGCTGCGTTGATGGCGTTGTGCAGCTCGGGGAAGCGCTTGTTGGGCGGGAGCTTGGCGGGCGTGGAGTCCTCGTCGTCTGAGTCGGAATCGTTATCTGCGTCGCCGGGGTTGCGCGGAGGCGGGGGTATCTCGGAGGAAGGGGCGGTCGGCTCCCAGTCGTCGTCATCCGAGTCGTTCTCGTTGCCGGGCTCGTCGTCGGCCAGGATGATGCCGTCTTCGCGGATGTAGGAGATGAACTCCCGGCTGAGCGGGATCACGCGCGAGCGGATGCACGAGGTGCGGTACTTGGGGAACCAGTAGTCGTAGGAGCAGTGCAGGATATGGTCCCGGGTGACGGGGGGAAAGGTGATTTGGCCATCTTGTTGAGGCGCGTTGGCGGCTTCTAGGATGCCCTCGAGAGCAGGCATGGTGGAGGAGTTGGTCGAGGGGGGTCGAGGAGGGTTGGGAGGTCTAGGTGTGTTCGGAGTTGCACACGAGTTCATAAAGGTCAGATGAAGCTATATATCAGTTGCAAATGACTCAGAAGTAGATTGCTGAAAGTATTCGAAGAAAAAGATTGGATGCTGACAGATTCGCTGCGGGGCAAATGTTGAACTTTTGAAGATCCAAAGGGGGACTCTGCAAAGAAAATCGCACCCCGCAGGGTCGAGAATTCGAGAACGTCAGTGCCCCACTCGCCATATGACTCCACATTCCAGGCTGGATCCATAATTCTGCCGGCGCATTCCAACCTCAACTCCAACTGTGAACTGTCAAACCTTCACCGCCTTCAGTTAGCGTTACCTCAATTGATCACCGCCCAGGACTGCAGTGGCCAACTGCTTTCTTCCCTTTGCATCATCATCAACAAAAACATCATATCCCCGAAACTGACCAACAATGTCCGATAACGTCGGTCTTTCCACACCGCGTGGTAGCGGTACCTCCGGCTATGTCCAGCGTAACCTCGCCCACTTCCGTCCGCGCGACAACTTCCAGTCCTACCCGCCCAAGGACTTTGACAGCCTAAAACACCAACCGCGCCAGCCAGACAAGGGCCTTCTCGAGCACGATCGCAAGCGCGAAGTCGAAGTGAAGGTGTTCGAATTGCGCGACAAGTTGGAAGAAGAGGGGTAAGTTGCTTTCGGAAGTCATCTCCAGCACCCACCTACTAACACCTTCAACAGCGTCGAAGAAGATGAAATCGAAACCCGCTGCGACGAACTCCGCCAGAAACTCCTCGCCGAAATGGAGCGCAACCAAAACAGCCGTGGTGCGCCCACCGGTCCCCGAAAGAACTTGAAGATGCACCAGGTTCACGAGCTAGCCGACGCCAAGATCAAGGAGAGCGAGCGGTTGCGCCAGGCGCTCAAGATTAGCCGGGACTACCAAGAGGGAAGCCACTGGAAGAAGCAGGAGGAGAGGCTAAAGGGCGCGCTTGAGCGGGAGGCAAACGGTGGCAGCAGCAGCATGCCGCCCCCACCTGCACCAACTGGGCCGTCTGGTGGCAATGACCGTGGTGGCGATCGTGACCGTGGTCGTGGTCGTGGTCATGGTCGCAGGGATAGGGACGAAGGCAGACTCAATTCTAGGGAGCGCCGCGCTCCTCCCAGGGATTGGGACAGGCCGCCAACTCCGAGAGGAAGGGGCGGAAGAGGTGGAAGAGGAGGGAGGGAGAGGGAGGTTGACAGCTATCGGGGCGCCGCTGGTAGGGACAGGAGCAAGAGCCGAAGTCCTGTCCGGGAGAGGAGTCGTACCAGGAGCCCAGTGAGGGAGAGGAGCCTGAGCAGGAGCAGAAGCCGCAGCAGGAGCTACAGTCGGAGTCGGAGCCCGCCCCGTAGAAGGGCTGCGGACAGCCAGGGTCGCAGCCCGAGCCGGAGCAGGAGCAGGAGTTACAGCCGGTCTCCAGATAGAGACCGGTATCGGGAAAAGTACAGGGATCGCGATGACCGCGATTAGTTTCACGACTGGAAACCGACTCGGATGAGCTGGGCCATCTACAACCAAGCGAGAAC
The DNA here is from genome assembly GCA_009805345.1 of Neurospora sp. FGSC 26628. Lineage (NCBI taxonomy): Eukaryota > Fungi > Ascomycota > Sordariomycetes > Sordariales > Sordariaceae > Neurospora > Neurospora sp. FGSC 26628. Next base: position 541,175 of record RAOO01000010.1, read on the forward strand.
AAAATGGCAATGGCTCCAATCGGTGTTATACTAAGAGAGCGTTTCGGAGCTTACGATAAAGGTGTCAACAATAGGAGTTACGGCGTTCAAAGCGGATGAGAGCTTTTGGGCGAATTGAAATCGAGATCAACTAGGTCAGAATTAGCAAAAGACTCCGCGTTTAGGTATGAAAAGGATACTCAGTCTGCTGAAGACGAGTCACTTGGTATTATCACATATCTGAAAGACAACCACTTCAACCCCCTCTGATACATCCAACAACTTGTACGTTGGCTTCCGAGGTACATGATCCGCGACACAAATCCCATACAGCACTAACTGTGTACTTGGAGTACTTCAACATACCAATTCTCCAACTCGAGGGGGGAGGTAGGAGGACAAATGGGGCGCACAGTGTAAGACCTAACGAACGGAAAACGTGAGTGAACTTCCCCGCGGTCTAACCGTAACTACACTACTGCGCACCATCCAACACACTACCGGATCACGCTGCAGTAGGCTTGCAGAAGCGGGTGAGCTAGCTATAAGTGGTTGAGGCTGGCTGTAAGTTACTGGGTGAGAAATCTGGGGACGACGAGGTGGTGGCCTTGATATGTAGGTTTAGATAGTTGTAAGATGTCTGGATCTCTACCACCTATTAACTGCATGTTAGGTCTACAACAATACCTTGATGCAGCTTTACCAGATAGYACAGTCAATTTAGCGACTTTGCTCCTGCCCTGGAGTACATCCGGTATCCAGTTGTTTACGGCGCGTCATGCAGATGTACTGATGCGGCTCTGTCCCCTCCCCGTCGTTGACAACACCTCCACCCCACTCTACTTTGGAAACATCAACATCAGTAAACATCAACTATATGGTCCATTCATTCCTGGGCCACACCTGATGGTCCAGTGATTCATTTCCTTATTCTCAGTCCTGGCTACAATTCCAACATGCCGGGATCCAAGAAGAAGGGTCAGCAGCAAGGTGCAAATCGCGACGGCGGAATGAAGCCCAGGACCGGACCTCAGCCGCTTTCACACCAACGACCTGTGGAGCGATTAACCAAGATCGAAAGCGTGAAAGCCGCGTTTGATGACTATCTCTATAACAACCCTGGGGGACTTGATATGCGCTTTATGCCAGGCGGTATGGCGTTACGGTTGGCAGTCTCAGAACGAGAACGTGGAGGGAGAAGATGAAGGATAAGGAGGAGGAGAAGGGGAATGATACAATTGAGGCTCTGGACAGTGATGAAGGGAGCATGGGAAGTTCAAGCAATGAGACACCGCCAGCGGTAGCAAGGCCAACAACGACAACAGGAAGATCAGAGCGCCAAAGCATCATGCTTCCAAAGCCAGGCAAGAAAGCCTCACAAGAACTCGTCGAAGCCGCCTTTGACGAATACCTCCACAGCAATCCCCCGGTGTCTGGCCTTGTCATCGTTAGAAAGTACAGCCTACATCCAAGCACCATGAACAAGAGGATAGCTTTGGTGGAAATGTCGAAGGGTGTGGCTAAAGGTGGCGGGGATAGCGGAAAGAAAACCAGGAGCGGAAGGGCAATCAACTTGAGGAGTAATCCCCCTAGATCAGGTCGACGACAAGAAGCCAATGTCAAGCCGGGAAGTTCAAACAAGAGCATCCCACCACCATCACCACCAACAACAGCATCAGCACCAGTACCAGCACCAGCAACAGTCACGGCCATTGCAAGGAGACAAAAACATGCAAAACCCCCAGCCAATACAAGAGCGAGAGCAGATCGCATCAACTCTGCCATGGAGTACATCATCCACCACAATCCCGGTCATTGTTACAAGCATGTTGCCAAAATGTTCGGCGTGGGTAATCGGACGCTCTTCGGAAGGGCCGCTAAGTTGAGAGCAGCCGGTATCAATGTCCCAGCCTCAAAGATTCCAGGAAGGATTCCAGGAAAGCAGAACACCTACATTACTACTGGTAGTAGTAGGTATGAAGGGGTACAAGTCCAACAACAACAACAACAACAACAACAACAAAGTGCAGGCTCAGCAGAAGAGGCAATAGCAGCGGTAACCAGAGTCAAAAGCAGCACAAGCCAACGGCAACAACAAGGCCAAGGACAAGGTGAAGGCCAACGTGAAGGTCAAGAACAGGATCCGGCAGAAAAGAAGGAGAACGCGAAGAAGCCTTTTCCAAAATGGGACATCTACAAAATGTCCAAACCCGAATGCGTCGACGCTGCCGTCGATGAATTTCTCAATGGTAATCCCGGACAGAGTGTCCCGTCCATCATCCAAAAATTTGGCATCGATCACAGCACTTTGTACCAGGGGGTTACTGCGATGGCGGCGCGGGACCGGGACCGGGACACTGGGGTGCTGCTGAATAGCGGCGGCAAAAGCAAGTCAACCAAGACCATGGGCAGTGGCGGTACTGATGGAAGTGTTGCAAAACCATTATCATCAACCACACAGAAGAAGAGCGCGCCACAGCCGCAACCACAATCACAATCACATCAAGAGCAGAGACCAGGACGAGAACAAGGTCTAGGCCTCAGAAGCAGCAGCCGAATCAGAGCCGCCGCCGCACAGACAAGCGCAAGCGCCGCCGGAGTTAGCAGCAACAGCAACACCAGCACCACCAGCAGTATCAGCAGAAGCAAAGACAAAAGCAGCAACAACCATAACCCTTTAGGTTACATGTCCAGAGCTGAACGAGTCGACGCCGCCTGGGAGGAATACCTCTACAGCGATCCGCGGCCGAAGCTCACCTATTTTGCAGAAAAGTACGGGATTCACATGAGCACTTTGAGCGCGAGGAAAATGGCTTTAATAAGGAAGGAGGTGGATGTTGACCTGTTGTTTAAGGGTTCTACTAATGCTAATGGGACCGCCGGCGGAAGAACGACGACAAGGGCTGGGGCTGAGGTGGTGGACTTGATGAGCAGCGAATCTGACTCGGACTCAGACTTGGACTTGGAGGAGTTGGAGGAATTGGAATCGAAATCGGAATCGGAGACGGAGGGTGATGATGATGATGATGAGATCAATGACGTTGACAGCGACGTCCCCCCGCCACAGCCACGGAAAGTATCGCCTCCGTCGTCGAGGCTAACATTAACACGACGCCAAAGTATGCAACTGTCTGATATACAGGAGCGCTACCTGGTGAATTGGTATCTTCGTGAGGAATCGCTAGGGAGAGGAGCACCCAGTCATGCGAAACTGACCAGCATGGCATTGTCGTTATTATTTGATGGGCAGGAAGCGCACCTGGATCTTCAGAATGAGGCATGGTTGTGTGTTTTGATCCAGCGGTTTTTGGAGCGGAATCCGGATATTAAAGCGAGGGTTGGGAGGGGAGAGGGTGAAGATGGGCTGTTGCTCCCGAGGGAGGAGACGGTGGAATGTGCGCCAGCGCCAGCGCCGGAGGCGAGGAAGGCGGAAGAAGGGGTAAGGATGTTGTGGGAACCAACGGCTGCGGAAGCAGCGGCGGCAGCGGCGGCGATGGGTTACGTCTCCGAGGATCAGGATGATGAGAATGATTGGGAAGACGAAGAAGAATCCGATTCCTCTGAGGAGACCGAAAGTGATGAATCAGTCTCCGAATCCGAAGACTCCGACACCGACTCCGAAAACGACGAAGACGACTCAGACTCCGACTCCGACACCTCAACCAACACCTCAACCGACGACATCTACAACCAAGCCTTCGTCGAATCCCTCTTCGTCAAACTCGAGTCCACACCCTCCCCACCCCCACTATCACCGGCACCGGCAGCGGCAGTGGCAGCGACAGAAGGCGGACACGAACATGGTAGTCTTCCAACACCCCAATCCTCCCACGACATCCAACAACATTATTTCTCCGCCTTGCACGACTCCCGCTCGGCGACGCAGACCGCTCGGATCGTCAAAACCCTCTGCACCAAAGCCGGTAAGGCTCTGGACCTCAAGAACGCTGCGCTGGAAGTCTTGAGGGAGAAAGCGGACCGGTTGGAGAGGGAGGTTTGGGAGTTGAAGAAGGCCAGACTAGATATCACGGCGGTGGCGGGGGACAATGATTATGGTCTTCTTGGTCCTGGTCCTGGGTTTAGTCCTCCTCCTGGGCTGTTGTCTTCTGAAGAGCGACATGAACAGGAGGAGCAGCAGCAGCAGCAGCAGGAGCAACAGCAACAGCAACAGCAACAGCAAGAGGGGCAGGAAGGAAAAAAGAGGTCATCATCGTCGGGAAGCATGAACATCATGAGCTCTGCCAGCAATGTAGATGCGGAAAGGGAAAATGTGGAGAGGGATGCCACCACCACCACCACCACCACCACCACCACCACCACTGATAAGGGACTAAGTGCGTCGTCGTCATCGTCGTCGATAATACCTCCTCCTCTAGGCTCTGCTGCGCCCCTGCCGCTGCTACCACCGCCACCGGAAAGAGAAAGAGAAAGGAGGAGAGACTACAAATGAGGATCTTGCTCCGGATACTACTAGTAACGAGCGGCTTGTATTGGCGGGGCGGTTGTTGGGGTTAGAAAAGGTGGAAAAGGGACCCGAACTAGAAGAGGCGAACCCAGTGCAAGAGAGTATGCGGGGTGGAGAAGGAAACGAGGAGGGCAGTAGTCAAGGGAATGAGGAGAGTGAGGAGGAGAGTGAAGAAAGTGAGAGTGAGGAGAGTGATGAAAGTGAAAGTGACTGTGGAAATGAGGAGCGTAAGGGAAGCAACAACACTAAACGCCCGTCTCACTGATACATCATCAACAATAGTAGTGTCGGATTCCAATAGCAGGAAACGGCGGCGCATGGTGGATATAGAAGTTGTGCTTGAAGCAAGGAGGATGTTTGGCTTTGCCCACTATGAAAGCATAGGGCCATGGACAGAAGGGGCATATACAATCGGGCCTGGTGGGCCCGGGAAGAAGAGAAGGATCACGGAGCGGAGCGGGGCGGGGGGTTTCCAGGTTGTAAGTATTGCGGGGAGGTGAGTTATATCATCTGTCTCTTGTACTGTAACTCATAACAGCGTATGGGTAGCGCATAGCAGCAGCGCATGATGTGAGAGAAGAAAATATTACCTGTCACAGGGTTACCTTGTGAATTTCCTATATAGTGTGCACTTCCGATGTTCGTTGGCAAGCGAACATCGTCCTATCTTTTATAGGTTTGGCGGACTCGGCTATAGTGCACGCCTCGTCCTGTCATATACCTCTACTTATAGGCTGACTGACGATCTTTTAAGTTATTGTACAACAACCTAAAAAAGCAGGTAGATACAATCTAATGCTGGGTTTGTTTGTTAGCTTGGTACTCCTAGTATACTGGACGAGATGTATCCTGAATTGTCCTAAACCTCACAAAGAAATAAACTGAATAGCTAGCTAGGTACGGGTTGGAAAGACATTAACAAGATTCAATATTGGCATGTCAAATTTCCAAAATAGCATATGCAAGGTAAGATCACGCTTTGGTTATACAGCGAAACGGATCAATTAGATATATAAACGCCTAGGAAAGTTGACCAGAGGTTTTGTGCCTACCCACCCACCTATCCTCAACTACTAATGACACAAGTCTAGCAATCTAAGCCCAAACTTGCTTGAACAAGAGGCTCAATCAGCACTGGCCCTTATAGCCCGGCAACAAACTTCCGTCCCTGTTCCAAATAGTACTAACCATCCTGCCTGTAATGTGTAGATACTTAGGTATGTAGCCCTTCCAAAAGAATGGTCTTATCAAGGCACCTAGAATAGGAGCTGGCAACATCCATCGGGCATCCATCCAAAATCGGAACTACATAAGTCCCTGGGACCCCCGTCACCCGCACGCAACAGGGCCCGTTTAGCCCGTTCCGTTTGGAGTTTGAACCCCGCGCCCGTTTCTCAACCTTTCTGTCAACTCGATTCCTCCAAAAAGTGGAAACTCTCCGAACAGGACTGGGATCATCCCCATCCTCTCAAAAAAGATACACGCATGTACAATACAGGTTGTTGGGAAATCCGGGGAAATGCGGAGAACGTTAGTCCAACAGGTCAGGGTCGTGAAAGTGGGGGAAGCCGGTGAGGAGGACCTAGGTGGTCTAAACATTGAGGTATAGTCCTCATTTCACAAAGTAAACAACGATGAACAATTCCACCATTGTATCGATATCACCACGCTTAAACAATGCTGCAAAAGACCCTTGAGAAAAAAAAAAAAGTCTTTGTTAAATCCTACCATTCCATCCATAGATCCATTGAACCTAACCTGAACGTATGTATAGCAGTAGTAATATTGGTAGACCTTGCCATCCATATAATGTTTCCCACCATAGTCGCTTGAATGTTCTTTCAACACGAAATCTTGTGACAACAAGGATAAGTAGATCTATGCCTCTCTCTCCTCTTCTTCTACATCAAGGCAAATAGCGGTTTGGATATATTCCCATCTCAGACCATGTCTTCATCCTCAACCTCATCTCGTGGTATCGTTCGTTTGCTTCTTCGTGCCTCAACGGATACTTCTGCAGCGAGTCCCTGTTTGTGTTCCTCATCAATTGACCCTATACATTCATCCCAACCCGCCCCACACGCGGCTCAATCCCCCCTCTTGCTTCACGGAAGAGAGTAGGATGCGTAGGCTCTCCCTTGAATACTTCTTTTGAATTGGTTCCACAGGCGTAATTTGCTTCGGAGGTGACCAGCTCTTTGGCGTTCGATTAAGCTCCAGTATTGCTGCTAGTCCTCGTTGGCGCAGCAGTGCTCGCCCCGAAAAATAGTCCCTGTCATCCCAATGGCGATCAGTATGTTACGTGGAGTAACGAAACCATCATAAGTCCGACGTTCCGCGACACGAATGTTTGAGAGAAAGACTTGTTTGCCGGGCATCTTGGGTCTTGAAGGATGACCATAAGTGCTCAGCAACATTAAGCTGAACAAACACTTTTTTTTTACCTCGTAATGAGTATATTATATATGACAGAGCGGCTTGGCCGACGTGAGGTACTCTGTAGCGCTGCTCGGAAGGAAGGCAGCTAAGCGGAGCGTTTTCCGCTGTGGTACTTTCGACAGAATCATCGACGTGAAAATGATTCGGCGTCGGACGGAAGATACGTGGAGTTGTTGGATCATAGGAATCCAGACTCGGCCAAAACTCTGTAAAGCAAAACAAAAAAGCATTAACGATCCGCACAAATAACAATGCAAAAGGGTGGTGAATGTGCTGGCCCGGTTGAATCCAGGGTCACAAAGGGGTGCGGGGAGGGACAAAGCAAGGACTGCAAGCCAAGTCGAGTGATGTCCGGAGAAGTACGAGCCCGAACAAGATTGCGTGCCCATGCCGTCCTCCCCCCTTCATCACCTCGCTAAGTAAAAAGCACCCCCATCACAAGCTACCTGGCGTAATTTTGGCTCTACATACCTGACGATCTTCTCATCTTCTCTCTCGCGGGGCTCGATTTGCAAACTCTTGTCGTACATCTCGTGCACGTCTCCGGCGGCTTGCATATTGGACAAGATATAGTCCTGAAGTTCGGGTACTGGCTGTAGCGAATATGCGACGTTTTGGTACTGCTGGATATCTCCGATAACGTCTGCGGTCTTCGCCCGCTTTGCAAAGTTGATCTGGTTCGTCTTCTTCAGAATCGAAGGGATACCATCTTCAATGAAGGTGAGATCCGTAAGATACACGCCTAAGGATCTCAGGTTAGCATTCAAGCAGAAAATGGGGCTTCACTGTGGTTTCTTACCAAAGAAAGGAATGCATGGAGGGTTGGATAGATGCAACGCCTCTCTGTATTCACCGAAGTTCTTAGTACTGGCCATGAGCTTCCTCATGGTTTCAAGCGTCGCGAGAACACGTTGAGGAATCTGATCCCATGTTCTCTTCAAGCGGGCAATGGGAGCGGTTCCCAATGCAGAAATGATCGATGTAAGCGTAGAGAAGTTGTTGAGAGCCCGGCACTTGTCGGCAACGGCAACAAAGTGTTTTATGACGACAACACGCTTTCTAACATCGGTTTGCGCCAAAATCATCTCAGCCACCCAGTTGGTCATCTGGTTCGAGTGCAGAATAAGGGCCTTGACATTAGGTGCTGGTTCTGGCTCCCCTTCGGCAACCTTCTTCTGCCATGTCTTGTTGAGACATTCTGTAGTCTTGATCTTGCCGTACAGCCGCGACTCAATGATAGTAAGCTGACGAGCAAATTCAGTGACATCGATATCCAGGAACTTGAGCTTCTTCATGTTCTTTGGCATGATTGGCGCAGGGGTATTCTGGTTAACCGTCTGGATCATGCGACGAACGTTGACTTCCTTGCCGCTCAATCGCTGGTCCAGGACGGTGATCAAGCCTTTAGAACCTGGTGTCTCTGTCGACTTCACTGTGTCATTGGCGAAGTTGTAGACATCACGGATAAGCTCCTTTGTCTCCTCACTCTGATCTTCCATCCAAAAGTTATCAAACCAGTTCTTAAGAATGTTGACCACTCGGAAGCGGATAAGCTTCTGCTTGCTATTTTGCCACTGCTCACCCTGGGCCTGAGTAAGGCCCTCGGGTGGTTGGATGCTGAATCTCTTTACGAGTAGCTCGAACAGTTCGCGAGCCGAAGTAAAGGACCTGTATGTCAACAGGAAGGTGTTATTGAAGTTCGAATCAAGCTTGTCGTGGCGGGTAAGCTGCTCCACCAAGGCGAGGAGAGTACCACCCTTGACGACGGGCGGCTGCACCTTCTGATCCCAAGATATGTCGGCTTCGTAGTCCAGACGTAAGAACTCAGGCGTGTCATCCACAGGCTGAATCGGGGTGGGATCTTCTCCGAAAAACTTCTTCATCTTTGACGGGTCACCCTTGCGCTGGAATGTAGGAGCAGTAGGGTCGCCCTCCGAAAATGATGCTGAGCTCATCAATACCGGTCTCAAGAAGGCAGAGTCAGTCCTCATGTGCCGCTCATATGGCGACGAATCAGCTCTGTTAAGCGGCGCTCGTTGAACAGGTTCGCGTGCACGAGCCTCTGCTTGTTGCTGCATGACCATCTGGACTTGCTCTGAGAGTAGTTGGAGGGAGAAGCCAATGTGCGAGGAGTTGGTCTCCAATGCTCGAGCACACTGACGAACATAGTCTAGCCTCTCTTCCAAGGCATGGCCCCGAACCTCAGACCATTCATCGGCGAGCGGGCCAGCGACAGCCTGGCAGCCAAGTACCAGGTCGGATATGTTGTCATACAAACTTTGCTTGTTTGTCGCGAAATCAAGAAGCTGCGGCTGCTGGAACCCGTTGCTACCAAGGCAAGAAAGATCAATAGACTCAATCATGGCAATCCATGGCTTGAACATGTCCACGACCTTGCCACCGACTGCGCAGATGTTGTTGGAAATCACTTCGTGTCTGAAAGGAGTCACCACCTTATCCGTGACAACCAAGCTCTTGTCCAGTTCTCGAATGCTGGAAACCAGCATGCGCTTCAGCTCATCCAGCCTTTCTAGCAACTTGTTGTCGAGAATGGCAGTGGGCTCCACTACGCCCTCCTCGTCATCAAGAAAGTTGGAGGTAATGGGATCGTGAGGGCCAAGACCATTAGTCTGCCAGCTCCCGCCAGAGTTGGACCCAATTACGAACCCAGGGAACAGCCGAGGAATGTCTTCACCCCTCTGCTGCCTAGCAACTTCGACATAGCTGTAAACTCCCATAAGAACGCCATCGGCCTCCTGCAGACACTTTTGGACAGACTCGGCGTTGGGCCAATCGGCAGCGGCAATGTGCGAAGAAATCACCAGCTTGGAAAACTTGGACATCATGTCTCGGAAATGAGGATATAGCGCCTTGTTGGTCGAGATGATGGAAGGCTGACCGGAATGGTTGTCGGTTGTCCCCGAACCAGCTGCCAGGAGAAGGCGCAAATGGTCAGAGATGTCTTCGGCGCGTGCAACGTACTCGGACCGGTAGTTGTTCTTGATGGCCTCCCGATAACGGTCAATTGCCTTTTTCATGTTGGCAACCAGTCGGCTCCAAGTGAGAGGTTGCATAGTACCATCGTCAAAGAAGGATCGAGGAATTGTAGCGGCGGTAGGGAGGTTGAAAGTTGCGCTAGTGAATGCCGTCGTTGATGTCATGGGCAATGGATGGTGATTCCCGTTTGAATATGTCTCGTTGCGGCCCCTGTTACCGGAGGCCTGTCCGTTGATAGAATCCATGGACGTGGACGGTGAGACACCATCGTAAAAGCGGCGGTTCTTGGGCTGTAATGGAGTGAGCCCCTCATCGTTTTTGTTATCAGGTATTCTGGACTTACGAGTGATGCTCTGGATGCATTCATGAATGCCTCGCCCTCGACTTCCGAGGCTGAGGTGATATCGTCTTCGTCTTCTTCATCCTGGGTCAAACCACGTGCCATCATCTCGGGAGGCGGCCTGGTCCTTTCGGGTATCGTCACAGTCATGCGGTCGCGGGGACCGGTCTCGTTAATCGAAGCAGGCGACTCTAGCGGCAATTCATTGCTGCTCTCGCCGGTCATGGTGTTGTAGTAGAACAAGCGGCCGTCAGGGGTGGCTTGAGGGATCCAGAAATCAGCCCTGCCGCCATCGGTTCCCTCGATGGGAAGGGAATCGGGGTCATCATCGCGATCCGACGCATCATCCTCGTCAAAGCTTTCGTGGTAGACATCGTGGTCTTCGGCCTCTTCCTCTACTACTTGTTCGGGGGTGGCGTTATCCTCGGTCTCGCCGGGAGCTTCATCAGGACTAGGGATTACTTGGCAATAATTACTGGGAAACCATCCTCTGACACCGTTGATGACACCATCCCACCAACCACTTTCGAGCTGTGTGATAACCTGGATTATATCGCCCTCGTGAAAGCTCAGACTGGTCCTGTCATCTGCCTCGTAATCGTACAGCGCGCGGACATACATGGTGCCCGCGGGCGCCGTGCCTGCAACGCCATTCATGGGTTCAACAGAGTCGGTCGCAAAATAAAACGAGGAGTCGTTGGGGTCGACCAAAGTGGTCGCGTTGCTTAAGTCGGGGTCGCGTCGATCGTAGGTTGCTTTCTGGGACTGGGTATTGTAGGAACTGGTGGTATTCTGACCCTGAAGTAGCGACACAGGGGTCTGTGTCATTAGCATATTGAGAGTGTCGTGGTAACGGGTAGAAGCAAGCGATGGTGTGGAATGTTCAAGGGTCGAAGATTATGTTCCGGTCGCTGAGCCTCGGGTGGTGTGATGTACAGTAGACTGTGCAGAAGTCGAGCGTCCAAGGTGCGTTGGGTATGATGATGAGGGACAGATGCGAATGCGTATTGAGCCGATACAACTTATCCCCTATTTTAAAAGTCTGACGTCGGCGGGAATTAGATGGGAAGGGTGGTCCAAAAGTTTAGTGGGCGCTAGAGGCTATCGAAAGAACAGTTGTCGCATCTGAGTGGTCGGAAGGCTGAGGCGTCGGCGGGTAAGGAGTGGTGAGAAAGTGAGGCAACACGGGCGTCGATTCGCCGACCGCTACTTGGTGTGGTGATCTTGTTGGAGTAAAGAGTCGAGCGAGAGAAAGGGCTGATGCAGGATCAGGCATGTAGGTATACGTCTAGGTAACCGGCGCGATGATGACGGTGGTCCGAATTCCTGTCGGTCGCGACACGTCCTTGTCTTCTTCGTCTTTCTCTGTTCTGGTTCGCGCGGTCCTCTTGGTTTGTGTCGGTCGAGGCTGCGTTGCTCTTGGATTGCCCGTTGAATGTTTGTCGAGTATATGATGTCTGTCTCTCCGTGCCCGTGTTGTGCCCGGGTCGCGAGCGTCCAGGGGGCGGGCGGTTGGATGGTCGATTGTCTCGTCACTTGCCCGGCATCCGATTTGCCTTTTTTGACTGAGAGTTCAACGAAGAACTTGAACAAAGTTGGAGCGGAAAGACTGGACGGACCTATCCAGCAAGGGGGTGAGGTGCCCAGGTGAAATACATTAGGCGGGGGGCGTCTCTTCTTGAGCGGGAGAAGTCAAGGAGAGCGGGAGCAGAGAGTGGATGGCCTCGCACTGCAGTGTGTGGTAGGACGAATGGAGCACTGGGCGCAATGGGGTTGGGGACTTGCCCACCTCCACTGTGGGAGGGACTGAGGGTCCTCACTTTGCGCTCTTTCCCGCTCTCCAACGGTTCTAGGCCTTTGATTGGCTCGTGCTCAATTCGTCTATTGGTAAGGTAAGGGGCGCCCTGGATGTGGGATCCATAACAGTATGGACCCTTTCGGCTTCCACTTTCCCTCCAAGCCCTCCCCTCGTTTTCAAGAGGAGGTCGTCAAATCCGCTTCTCGACTTACATCTCATTAGAGTGACAAGTCTCTTTTGTTCGGCATACACATCCCATTGGTAACAAAGAAATACCAACATCAACTTGTCAATATTATGCACTCGAGGAAATAAACCATAAAGAGAGTCGCATTGATCAGAAGCATCAGGCAGTAGATCGGTAGAGTACGGGGTACGAGGTACGACATGGTCGCTGTGCTGGACCTGAGTGGACAACTGAACTCGAAAAGACGAAAAGACTGGACGGACTCGGCTGGGCCTTTGAAACTTTGAAAAGTGATTGGCAGCCTCTTTGCAACCAAATGGCAGCTACACCCAAACGGGGAAGCACGGCCCCTACCTACCATGCAAGTCACTCGGTGCAAGTCAGCCCTCCAGTCAATCAGGTCATCGAGGTACCTGCACGCTCTCGCACACGGAGAAAGGTACCTGGCTGAGCCAAGACGATCGCGTACAGTTGGTGAGCTGGCGCGGAGACACTGTGTTCCTCTTGAGACTCCTTTCGGTTCGCTTAGAATGCCGCGGCGATGCCATCCATGCTTTACCCAGATGCTAATTTCTGCAAAATAAAAAAAGTCCGAAATGAAGACTTGACTTTTCCTCCAGATCCCGCAGGACCGGTTTCGTAAAGTAGCACTTTTACATCTCCATATTGCATTCTCCTCCTTTTCACCATCATCAGACAAACATGGCTTGGACTCGTTCATCTCATCCCAAGTCATCTAAATAAATCACGGACCGTCCAAACTATTGCCAGGCAGGCCCGAGCGCCACGATATGTTCCCGTTACCATCGAATCGTCTCTCGTCATCACCTTGGCTCAAAACGACCAAACACCATCCAGCAGTCCAAACCTATGAGACAAAGCTCCGGCCACATCGAGGGCGCTTCCCTTCCACGGCTCTTCCGCCGTGCTTCCACGCCTTCTGGAAACAAGGACATACACCCGTGCAAGGCGTGGAAGCCCCACGGGTACGGTAAGCTACCGTCCCTTAATTTGCCCTGTTGCACGCCATTGCTCGATCCGTCTCTGTCGTCGTCTGAACCGTTACATCAGCCGGGCAGGTTCTCCTAATCTGCATGTCTTCTCCTCTCACTGCCCTTTACCGGTCTCTACCGAAAGCCAGGACGGACGACGTTCGGAGATGAAGAGTCCCCCACCCCCCACAAAATATATCGCAACTAAAAGACTGCGCCTCAACTCGACGACGACTGCTTGATTAGGAAGCCCACAAAGCCCATCGATGCCTTTTGTCGATAACAAGCCGCCCTCGAAACTTCATCACCGCATTCACATTCTGATCAGGCAGGTCAACAAAATTCACCAAAAGATCCCAGGACAGAACCTAGGCACTATCGGTCTCTTCCTATCATCTCCCACGCTCTATACTTCCTTCGAATATAAAGCTCATGATGAAACAGTGGGATTGCCAAGGCCCTGGCCGGGTTGGACCATTGTCGCGGGAATTACACAACACCCTGTCCACACGTGCCCAGATGGAGAGGGAGATGACATTAGGCTAGGTAGAGGTAGTCCACCTCGTGGCATCCCATCCAGCAGCAACGGAAATCCCGTTGACTAGAGATCCAAGGATGTGATCCGAAGCGCCTCATGATGAAGAAACGTGGGACCCCAGACATCGGCCCCGTAGCAGGGCCGTTCTCACGGCTCGGCAAGACCAGACAAGGGAAGGCCAGTTATGTAGTCATCACGGATCACCATGTCAGCGGAAGCAAGTGCTGGGACTAGGGCTAGGATTAGGACTAGGAAAGCTCCTGTCCTGGCGTCCGTCACGATGAATGAATGCCATGCCCATACCCACGTGTTCCATTGTCACTTTAGGCATACCATGGCCCCTGAAGCCGAAATGTCAAGATTGCATCTGACGCTTTCAGTTGCTTAAAACGAAAAGGCCACGGCTATCGGCGGGTTCCAGGCTTCGAGAAAGACTCTTGTCTAAGCATAGTAGGCGGCACGATTGGAAATAAGAGCCAAGACCAAAAGAGACGGACGGACGCCATGTGGGCTCTGGGTTGGCAGCAGGAGAAAGTGACTGCTACATAGGTACCTAGGTGACGAGGAGACAAAGAGCCGTTCGTCTCCGCTCCAAAACTATCAGCATCTGAAACAATGCCCTCGGACGAGAAAGTCTCATGTGCCTAGACCTCCGGAGGAACTAATGAAGATAGGCGACATCAAAGATCAAAATGTTATTTGACCCGATGAGTTCCCATTCAAAGCCGTCAATCAGTCAGTACCATAAGCAAAACGTCACTCGAAGTCTGATTGATACCTCGTAACCCACACCCAAATACCATCTTCTACCCAAATACAATTCCCGCTCAAAGACCCATTCATTCATTCATTTACCAAACGGCTCCTACGGGTAAGAAAACCAGAACACACACACACACACACACACACACACAGAGAGAGAGAGAGACACACTTCTACTCGCAAGCGAGCGAGCGAGCGAACGAACGAACCGATTATTACTTCACACGGACCGATAGAAAATCGTAATTCAAGCCTTTCAGATACCTCTCTCTGGCTCTAGGTACCTGCCTTACAGAACCATTCGTTGTTAAATGTTTCAGACAAATGACACGGGCAAGGATGGTAAGGATTGTCGGGTTACACGGTATATATAGAGTAATAAGCTCATTGAGGCTGAGGCTGATGCTGAGAGAGGACAGGACAGGGAGGCAAGGAAGCAAGGGGTTAAGGTAAGGGGATTTGTGCTACTTGAGGGTAGATAGAGTCCAGAGTCAGGTAGGTACTTTATATGTATGATTGACGAAAAGGAGAACGAAGGGAAAGAAAGCTGACGGGTTGTGTTGGTATGACGATTTCCAGCCCCTGTTTAAGAAGTTTAGAATAGGCTTCAGCTCGAACTTGATATGGGTGGTGCACGAACTTTCAGAACAGGAAGGAAGGAACTTTGAGATGTGGTCGGTCGGCATGAGCTTAAATGGTAGTGAGGAGTAAGTAACCTCATATGCTCTAACCTACGATGGAAGTGTAAGTAAGGGCAGGCTGACCGGAGTGTTCACGTCGTGGAGGAGGAACGAAGATGGTATTTAATCGTGTGATCAAGAAACGAACGCCATGCTAATTAGGCCGTGGTGATCAGAGGAGAACTTTGGATCTTGTCGAGAACGAGACAGTTACATATTTCGCAAAGGACTTGTGGGCTGGAGAAAATGGGAAAATTGAGTAGTGTCTTACATTCTTACAGAACCTACCTGTAGCATGTTGAAGAATTTTGATGCTTTTGTGGGGAGGTCACTGCAAGCAAAAGATTGCGTGCGTGCCCTGCTTAACATGATACTCCTCGACAAACTCTTGACATCTAAAGTCTGTAGATACAAAAAGAGGACACTAGGGCAAAGATGCGATATCATTCTAAAACAATGACTGTGGTGGCTTCTTCACATGCCGTCTAGTCTAAAATCTTGAGTGGTCTTCCGTTTGCTTTTGATGCCGGCACGACATATCTCATGTTGTCGTTTGGTCAGAAAGAGCAAATTTTGGACTGGACTCTCAAGTTATGTCGCCAGTTACATCCTATTTGATTCACGATCCAAGTATATTTTACCTAACAAACAATAACGGAGTAGGTCTCAACGAAAGGTGCTGTTATTATCACCTTTTTTTTTTCCTTCTCCTCGTGTTAGATCATTCTTACCTTTATTTCAATGACAATTCCTATGATTTTTCGGGGCAGCCAGAAGAAGCCGAAGATAAACAACAAGAATGAGGACATAAAAGGGAAAAAATAAAAACGTTGCGATAACGTTTTACTTCTCATTGGGATTCACTAATAAATGGGTGGCGCATGACCGATGTTTCTGGCAATAATAGGATTTCTGGTTACAAGCGGGATCTTTGTTGGAGGTGTTGGGAATAAGAGAGAATAAAAGAAAATGATCATATCGTTGTTCCCCAGAAAGCACGTTTACTAAGAGTATATCGCATCTCCTTGTGGTAGGCTCCTCAGTGAGCCTGTTATAACTGGTTATGATGATTGTGTTGTCATCAGCGTTAGAGGTATGTACATTTACAGCAAGGAACCCTTCCTTTATTACTCCATGCCTGAAGTTGTGAGAAGTGGTGTTTTTTCACGCTCTGTCTACTACTTCCTGCCAGTTTTAAGGTCACTGCTTTGCCTAGGTAGCTAAGATTCTGACTGAGGTACGGTAGCTTTTTCGAACGGTCAGTGGTGTTATGTTGATGTGAAGCTGACCTTTTAATGGTTCAATATCCTCAAGAAAACATAGCAGATGATCCATAGCAAACATGGCTACTCCTGCCAAGGTCGAGGCCGTCGCCGGGGAAAATCAGCTGAACTGAAAGATATATCCACACAAACGACATCGTACCTGCGTGAGCCACGCAAACTCAAACTTTTTGGCATCCAAAGTCGAGCTGGTGATCCCGATGCAACCTCTACTACAACATATACTCTACCTGGTTTCGCTCCAGCTTGATCACTTCTGATGAGGTACTCACTCCTCGTTAACAAATGGCTGAGTCCGCCCCGATACCTACATCTGTCAAGTCCAAAGTGTCCGTGACGGTTCCACAATACTTACTTTTTCAAAAGAAACTACGACTTCCACGGAAACTAACCGGAACGTAGCTAGACCTTGTCCATGTCGACATATGTCTTACCTTGGGACCAAAAGAACTCTTTACCTAGAGAAGGCCTGCATTCCACTTACTGTGTAGTTGACCAGAAGACCTGGGACATTACCGATGAGATCGATCCTATTCCTGGTCTGCCTTGTCGGGCCTGGCCTGGCCTTGCTTCCTTGGGTAGCTGGATGAGAAACTCGAGGCGAATAATGTTTCAGAATGCACTTCTGCGGAGCCGTAAAGGGACAAACACTTGCTGTCCACTGAAGGAAATTCAAAAAGTTATGTACCTCCTTGTGAGCTCGATAGGAGACTTATGGAACTTTTTTTTTCATGTGGTTTCCAATCGTTACACTTCTTCCGCCAGCCTGCGACACTTGTGAAGACTGCACGGTAGGTAGGAGGGGCAAGCTGGCTGGCCGTGAACTTGCCCCATCACTGAATCACAGGCAATGAGCAAAAAGACAAACGAAACGAAACGATGAGACAAGTAGAACCGAAGAAACAAACATGTTAGGGTTACGTACTGCGGAACTTCGAAAGGAAAAGACCCTAGAAAAACTCTTCACCGGAGATCTGGATCCAGCCTGCCACTTTGTCGATCTCTCCATCCGTTCATCCACCGGTTCCATCCACCATCCGATCACCCAGGTATGCCCTCTTCCCGCTTGTTGAACGGAGTCTAGAAAGCTTCATGGGGCTCATTGAGAGCCTACGGGTTCCAAAAACAGCAACTCCATAGCGAGTCTAGCCTGAGACGAATGAGTGTAGAGTAGTATGCAACTATGCATAGAAATCGTAGAAAAAGAAAAAGAAGGGCGGTGGAAGCCAGCGAAATTCAACCAAGGTTTCGAGCCCTACGTACGGAGCACAACGTGGATCCCATCCCGTCTCGCACCGTCCGGGCAATTCCCGAGTCACGACCGGCGGGCCGGGTCAGGGGAAGGAGAAGGGCGGACCCGAAGGACAGGGCGGGCCAGAAGGCATGACAGGAGGGGCCCGGGCGCCTTGGGGCCGGGGACGGGGTGAAGAAGAGGGGGGAGGGGCAGCGCCGAGTGAGCGGGTATGTAACGATAACCGGAGATGACGGTGTTTCTTAAAACGGGCACGTACGGGGTATGACAGACTGTGAATGTTTTTTTTTTGTTACGGGCCTGACATACCCCGAAGCTGCAAGCTGGTGGTAAAGCAGGATGACGTTGCTGCTGACTGGAGAGGGTGAGGGGATATGCACACCGAAAAAAAAGTAGACAAAAGATAAAATAAAATAAAACCGAAAAAAAAAAATTTAATATTTCGTTTGAAGAGGAAGTCTTGTGGGATGGAAAGCATGCCATGACATTGCATAGCATAGCAGAAAGCGGTGATGTATGTGAAATGAAGGTGTTAATGCGAGCATGTACTATGTAAGACTTACAGACATGCAGACACAATATCAATGCAGTTTGGTTTGTCTTTTACAGCCAGCAGATGACAATGGCCGCTGGGCCGGTGCTTTATTTGGGGATGCCATTTGTTACTGGTTGCCCGTCAAAGCGATTTGATATCATGGGCCAAATACGAATGATATCGTGTGATTATCTCGAGAATGTGCCTGTCGTAACCACAAAACGCATCTCGAAGAGAGCATGATGAAAAAGTACCCGAACGAATTCTGTTCCTGGTGCCAAGCCCTTCCTCTGTCCAAGAACTTTATGACGAGCCAATCGACGTCCAGGGGCCCCTTTTTCGAAGTTACCCGAACGTGCTTTAGTGTAGCTTAAACCCGGTAAACAAGGATCTCTTGTGGAAGAGAAAATCCCAAGCTAGCGGATCCACCCATTCGTTCTCTGAGCTCCCCGGAAACCACCCGCGGTCTCTCCACTCGACGACCTGCGAGACAAGAGGATTGGCTCGTGGACTTTTGTTTCTCTTTTCAGTCCCCATGTCCGGTGGGGTCTGACACTGACACCGGAACTCGTGCGGGTTGGTGGTGGGGCTTTTGTTCGCGAACGCAGGATGAAGCGAGCAGCGAGGTGGTGGGTGTTGCTCGTGGTGGTAATGCAGGTTGTGATGCGGCACTGTTTACATCGCAGTATTCTCTTGCATGTGCTGTTTGTTGGCATGAATTTTGGGGTGAAGATATTGATGAAAAGACTGCTGAGATATCATTTCTGGCGCATAGCAAATGGCGTTGTTTGTCAAACGACTTGTCCAACGTCAATCCCAATTTGTACGAACGGTGGACGTACCTTGGATGAATTTAAGACGTTTGTTCGTGTTTGCAAATTGTGTTTGGGGGTTCAGTCCCCGTGCTGTAAGACATGGCATCGAATAGAGCAAAAGGCATGAAATCCGAAGGATGAGGAAGCGGCTAACGAAATCCTGATAGCCGACCGAGCGACCGAGGCAGAACGGCAGACGACAAGAACAGACGTCCGTCATGTTGGCCCGAGAATATCGCGTGAGACACAAGCTTGCAAGACACCTGCAAATCGCGAATCGCTATCCACCACTGTGTTGGAGAGTGGAAGTACACTACCACGCAGTTAAAATGGCCCCCCGATTGGCACGGCCATGGTCGACAGGATTGGTAGCATTCTGCCCACTGGTCTCCGAGAACGCGTTTTCGATACTGCACACCGGACCAGCCTCTCTTCTCGACGGGAATGTTACGCTTGCGCTTTTGGTCTTCGGGAACCTTATCAGTGGACCGATGGAATATTCTTCAAAGAAGCTGGGAGGTTGCATCCATGGCGCTTACCCCGTAGTGGCAGGTCAGGTACCCCTCCTCGAAGTCGCTGTCAACTTGTCCGTCTTGTGTGTGCCATTGTGCGCGCTGTCGTCGACTGTCGTCGTTGCGGTGGCCGCTGTTCCAATGTCAATCTGGAAAGATTGGAGAACGCAGCAGCAGGGAGCAAAGCTACCAGACAAGACGCCAGCCAGCGTATGATTGCAACCCACCCAAAGACGCCGGCTAGAAGGCCGGATTTAAGTTCCACATTGCTGGCAACGACGGATAATCCCGGAGTTTGAAGCAGCATACAATGGGCGCAAATATCCCAAAGGAGAAGCAGTTTTCGGAGCCGTCGGTTGCGATGCTTTGTGCCAATTTTGAAAATTTCCTTACCCGTTCCGTGGCCCGCGTCAATAGTACGGTCAAAGCGGGATAATCTATAACAACTTGCGGTGCAGCCAACACCGACTCTTCATCTGGCTGTTGTTGATGCTTTCGCTTCGTGACGTGATGGTCTCTTTGATGAAAGTGACCCCTCTTGCCCCTCTTGCCCCTCGTGAGCCCCTCTCATGAACCCCTCAGGTCCAACTTGGTCTTCAAAGATAAAGGTCAGTCTTGTGCTGTACAGTGTGGCCGACGAGATTGCGGTGCAACTTGGAGCGATAACGCGATGTTCCCCGGATTTGCTGGGATTTCGTTAGCCAGGCCGCCAAGACGCCAAGCTGTTACTTGGTCGGATCTGCCGAATCCACAGACGTCGTTTTTACCCTTTTGCCCTGGTCGTCGGCTTCCACGATGCGCGTGTGTGTTGTTGTTTTGATGGCAGACACGGAACTCTTGTGGAACCGAACAGCGTGGTGATGGATCGTCGATGTCCATACGATTGGGGATGTCCATACGATTGGGAATGTCCATGTGGTTTTTTATTTCTTTTGTATTTCAGAGCCTTCAAGTCAGGATAATCCGTGTACTCGACGAGGTACTCCGGATATTCGCACGCCTTTGTGATTGGCAATGTTTGAGTAATAAAGATGGCTGCTGAGGTTGGTCGCCGGAGTGATGGCCATGACCTAAATTTGTCGGCCATCTTCTTCCTTTTCAGTGGCCGGAATTCATGGAGTGTCCGATTGGCTGGGTGTTGGAGATGCGATTGTCCATACAGTGTTGATGAAGATCTCGTGACACTGTCTTGGTATCCGCAACGTGGACCATCATTGAACGTTGTTCCAGTCTGTTGCGAAAACAACTTGTGTTGCTGATAAAACGCGGGGCAGATAACGACGAGAGACGTGACGCGGATACTGCTATGCGGAGCTCGTTCAACTACCCCTCTGTTGTTTGTTTCTTTCATTGCGCAAGCATGACCGTTTTCGCCGTTGTCGCGACACGGGCCGGCCCTCTTGTCAACACAAAGTGGTTCCAAGGAAGGTCGGTCATGTGCCACTGTCAACCACTCGCCGCAAATAGCGGGGAATCCGTCGGTAAAAACACATGCCGTCCAACTGAAAGAAAAGGACAAGGCCCCGGCTCAAGACTGACAAGGTGAACACGAACAAGACACGAGCCGCTGTCCGGCGGGAAATCTACCCCTCGAACCCCTCAATTTCTTCAACGACATCCACTCGCAACTGGAGTCTGTCTTTTGAGATTGTCCCCCCGCCATCCCACCAGCTGTCATGGGCCACCTTGGTGTGATGCTTTCGACCCCTCCTTGACGGCGGGAAAGCTCGAGGTTCAGAACTGAAGTCGAGGGGCACAATGAAGCGAGCCTCGACAAGTCCAGAGGCCGAGAGGACAGCCGATGTGCATTCTTAACAACAAAGGACTACACTACAGAACCCAAAGTAGATTACCTCAGAGCTGTGATCACGAGATATCACGCTGATCGATCGATATCCAGTCCTGCCAGTGGCTGAAGAGCACGTCGTGGGGTCCGAGATGTGGCACGGCGACCCAGCAATTGGATGGGATTCCTCATTGCTTCTGTCCCAGCCTCACTTTTGGAGCGACAGTGCGACAATGGAACGATGGACATTGCAGCAGCATCCGTTATGCAGGTCAACCATTGAACTGAACCAGGGCGAGCCAGGGGTTGTCTTGGTTGCCGACTTTGAAAACGTGTGCTGTACGACAGCTCCCAGCTTGTTAGTCGTTCGTCGAGAACCTGTCCCATGATGTCTGGTTCCGAGGTCTCGTCCAGTGAGAGGTATCTCCAAGCCGAAGCCCTGGTAGAGGGGAGGTGCCCGGAAAGCGACGTTGGTCGAAACTGGGATCATGATACTTTTCCGCAGTAGGTACACGCGCCTTACACGCTTCTCTAACTCGGTACAGTGGGTTGTGCAGGAGCCCCGCGAATCTAATTGTCGACTTGTCGATATCCACGGCTTCGAATTGGATGCCAACGCAACTCGAACTCTCCCAACAACAACAACAAATGCTACTGCAGTGATGGAACAGCCCTGACCCACTGATTTCTAGCATCTTGAATAGCTTCTGCAACCCATTACAAATTGCGCACTCGGCCTGGTTGACCTTCCTCAAGCTGGCATAATCACGATATGGCGGTCAGTGACTGCAGCGCGCCAGACAACTCATCAACCACGAACCACAGATGGGATTGCGGGGCCCAGCGTAGAGCCAGGGCCCAAGCTGAGAGACTCGGGTCGGGCGGGTGTTAGTGGGAGAAGAAGATTCATGCGAGCATTTCGGGTTCCAAGTTGATCTGCTGAAATATGATTTCTATCTAGGGTAACTCCGGTGGTGAGGTGTCGCAATTCAAGTTTGCGTTCCAGTCTTCCACCGGGCCGTCGCTGACAATCAACTCTTCCGCGTTGGTGTCGCGCGCCCGCAGCACTTCCGCTCTATCAATGCCCTGAATGGAGGGGGAAGCGGCATGATGTACATACTAGAAAGGTTGACGGGAAGACATGTACAAGTGCCGGGCTTATTAAAGCATGTCCCACCTCCCGTCGAGACATTGTTACTCCGGCACCACGCACCGCACCATGGAAGCATGGCAGCATGACTGCTGCTTCAAAATAACGACCGACATCTCAGTGGTGGTGGGATGGTGAGGAACCGTGAGATTGCTCAGGGAGGGGCTTGGGAGGGCAGATCTGTATCTGGCCAACTGGTTTCTGGATGCACTGTGTGATCAAAGAAATTTGATGACGGGTCTCGCAACACGAAGCATGAACACGCTTCGACACGTTAGCTGGCCAAGTACCTCCAAAGTGGCATGGCGCCCATGCTGTCGGCGAGAACTGTGCCAGAAGAAACATTGGGGCCTAAGAGATGCCCCTGCCCCGCGCCTTGCATCCCGGCCCTCTTTCCCCTTTTCTGGTCGACATGTCAAACCAGCCCCACCTTGGCGAGGTACTCGAGACATGACCGGCCGACAGCTGTCCAGTCACAGCCCGGCGCCTTTTGCTGGGAGCGCGCAAAGACACACAAAAAAGAAGGGAAATAGCCTTTCTCATCTCAGACTGGTGACGCACCTCAGTTTGCGAGACTCACCGCTCTGGAAAGGTGGGCAGGTGGGCAAGGTGGGCAGCCCGCAAAACAGGTGTCCCAACATTGCTGGCTTTCACCTCCAACATCTTTGCTCTTATGATGTGCCTCGATTTTCACTTGCGACTTGTGTTTTGTTTAGGTCTGTAGTCCCGTCCAAACCACTGGAATTAAGAACCAAGAATTTATTTGTAGACTGCCCCTCGGGAGGGAGGAAGTGGGAGACACGCCTGCCGTACCCTGTACCTTCGGCCACCCCTCGATCAGGCGATCTAGGCCGAATCGAGAGTCTGCAAAATTGCGAATGTTTGGCAGCTGCGGTTTCGTAGCGGGCGTCGGGGGGTTCTGGGTGCTAAAACGCGGTGACTGCACGGCACTGCGTGGTACGACGTCTGAGGGAGGCCTGGCGACCTGGGTGAATTGCAGGGCAGGCTTGGCTCGAGAGGGCCACCCCCCACACGGTCCAGGTTTGCAGGTTTGCACACGGTGCTGGCACTGGCCGGCACACTTTTGGCTGGTGGCATACCTTACCTCCGTCCACCTCACTGGCACTCGCGCTGCAGTGCAGCTGGACGGGAGTGCAGGCAGTGGGAACGGGCGTGGGAACTGCCCGTGGAACTGCCCGTGGAACTGCCCGTGGAACTGCCCCCCTCTCTGCGCAAACCATCTTTTCTACCCCGTTCCCCCTCTTCTCGTTTTCCAAAACCCCTCCAGCTTTCCCTCCCATCCATCTCCATCCCCATCCCCATCATCATCACCACCAACGACAGCCACCACGACAGGAGGTCGGCAATCCACCACCGCGACCGCTCAACAGTCTCTGCTTCCCACAGCAAGACGACCCCTCTGCAATTCAATTGGCAGGGGCTTCCCTCACCATCCGCCACGGTTTCTTCTTCCATGATCATATCACCAATGAGCAGCTTCACGACACAGAGTCACGTCGACACACTTTAAGTCCTACGGGAGCGCCCGCGAGCGAAGGAGTCAGGCGATCTCAACTATCGTTCTGTGAGGATCAACTGGACTTTCGACTACCACACCTAATTGTCGCTGTCCACGTCGATCCCGTTGCAAGCAGTCCGAGTCACCCGCGAGAGGTAGCGAGGCAGCTTCACCACCAGAACCGACATCCCCCACATTCAAAATGCCAGGCGCAAGCGTGGCTGTCGCGCCCACGGCGGCGCCTGCAACGACCACACCAGCACCAACACCACGAAAGGCGCCGGGCGCTACACAGCCAGAGAGAAAATACAAGTGCCAGTTTTGTGCGAGGGCCTTTAGCAGGAGCGAACATCGCAGCCGCCACGAACGTTCACGTACGCTTCATTTCTTCTTCGTTCCATCTCTCTCCCTCTCTGTCCCGTTGGCCGACTAGCCGTCTCTTTCCTCTAGGCATTTGTCTGTTTTTTTTTTTACATTGTTTCAAAACGGTCACGCTAACATACACTTCAGATACTAAGGAGCGACCATTCAAGTGTCTCAAGTGCAGAAGCACATTCGTACGACGTGATCTCCTCCTTCGACACGATCGCACAGTCCACGCCAAAGATGGCGGCATACCTCTTCACAGCGACGGGAAGCGTCGCGGTGGTCCCAAGGCGGCTCCTCGTCCTGCCACCGGGCCTRCCAAGACTCCCATGGACATCGACACTTCAGCTCTTGAGCAGTTAGAAGCCAGTAGTGACGGTATATTTGATGTGGAAACCGCTGCAATGCTTGTCGCTGACCTTCAACATAAAGCCACCTCTCAGGCGCGAGCAAATGGCGCACCTTACGACGGCAACGGGGCCATGTCCTTTTCGCAAACCAGCACTCCGACCATTGAGCCCTCCGTACCCTTCACCAACGGCTCGATCGGTCTTCCCCAGTGGGACAGCTTTATCTCGCACGATTCAAAGGCGCACTCGGTCATCTCAGGTGCCGGGTCCTTCGATACGTCACATCCCAACCATATGGCCCCTATGGGCGGCCAACACATCAACGGACTCCCGCTTTCGTCGCTCCCAGCTTCAGTGAACGGCACTCCCACTCCCCAGTCGCCATTCCTGCCACACCGCACCCATACTCCTTTGGATGCTACTCAAGCTCACGCCGGCCAGAAGCCTCCTCCTCCTCAGATAAACAGCGATGAGGAGAGGAACATGATTCTGGACAACATCCGTGCCCACGATGCCGAGCACGCCCTCCCAGAAGGATTCCGCGTACCGAGCTTGCCATCGATTAACCGATACCTTGCAACATATTTCGGCTTGTTCCATCACCATCTCCCATTCCTACACCCGGCTTCGTTCGAGCCCACTCGAGTCTCACCACCGCTCCTTCTTGCCCTCCTCTCCATCGGAGCCCTCTATGCTTTTGATCAGGAGAATGCTTATATGCTTCATATCGGGTCGAAGATATTGGTAAACCAATTTCTTCAGCACAAGGAAAATTTTAGCTCGCGCAAGTGCCCGCTCTGGACCATGCAGAGTTCTCTTCTTAACATGATTTTTGCCAGCTGGAGTGGTGACCCCAAGGGACTCGAATGGGCTTGCTCAATCAAGAGTCTTCTCGCCAACATGGTTGCTGGCAATAGATATGAGCTGAAGCTTCGCCAAGAGGCTCGTGAAGGACGCCCCCCGACGCGCGCCGAGTGGGTTGAGGATGAAGGTTGCAGGCGTACTTACTATGCGGTGTACATCTTCTTCGGTCTTCTTACCCTGACGTTCAACCACACTCCGGCCATCAACTTCAACGAGTTCGAGGACCTGCAGCTCCCAGCCACCGAGTTCCTTTGGAACGTCAAGGTTGCTGATGAAGTGGCGTGGCAAAAGCATCTCGAGGCGTCTCCTGCCCCGACATTTATGGTGGCCCACGATAACCTCTTCCAGGGTGAGACGCTCACGTATAGCGCTTTTGGAACGCGTGTTATGATCAATGCGCTCTTCCTGGAAGTTTGGTATCATAAGAGGAGTCCCGAGGCTTTGCAGGATGTGGTGACCGAGTACAAGCTCAGACTCGCCCTTGAGACGTGGGAGAAATCTCTAGAGTTCTGCGAGCACGAGACAGTAGCGGCCCCACTGCACACGCCTCAAACGGGCCATCCCTTGATTTTCAACGCCAAGGCCATGTATCGCAACGCGCGTGCTCGCTTGGAGGTGGATCTGAAGACGGTTCAGGAGGCCCTTCGGTACCACGACTCCTATGAAGTCGCTGCTGCCATGTCGAATGCCCGGGATCGGGTAAGACGCTCGGGCGAGATGATCAAGGTCATCCAGGTCTGCTATGACTGCATTGAGACTGCGGTCGACACTGGTGTCCGCTGGGTGGCTCGTACCTCGCCCACAAACTGGAGCATTGAGCACCCCTTGGGCGGCATGGACCTCATGATCATTCTCAGCCTCTGGCTCTATCGTCTGGAACATGACGAGGAGCAGGCAACGGAAGAGGAGCAAGTCATGTACAAGCGTGTGCGAGAGCTGTTTACGAGGGGGCTCCAGGAGAAGATTGACGGCCATCTTGGCGCTGTTGTCGCGAGACTCTGGGCCTCAATGCTTGGTGAGGTCGTTGTTTGGGGGTAAGTGATTCCCGTGAACAGCCATTTGACTATTTTCGGCTAACGTAAATTTGCAGAATCACCCGTGTGATGGCCGACTCATTCCGCCTTCATGAGCAAGCCCTCATCGGTTACGTCGATGACATTGAAGCATCCCCCAGTGTCACGACCCCTTCGATGACATCTCAAGGGGCCGATGAGGACAGCGTGTATTAGTTGTGACGAAGTTGACGATCTTATTTATGGTTTGTGAGGGTGGGGTTTCGGCATATACCTTTTTCGAGCGGTTTTGGGTTCTCGTCATTGTTCGGTTTCATCGCTTTCAGCGTTTCATTGTCGCTTCTTCTCGCTCAAGAGTGATTTTCCAATTTCTGTTTTCCAATGGCTTCAGGGTTCATCGGCGCGAGGGGTGGGGGTCTGAAGGGTTTCCTTGATAATTCTTCTGGGGTAGCTGTGGCATTTCGTGTCTGCATGGTCGTGGTATTGGGCAATGATGGAGGGACAGGTTTGGTAATCCGGTTTCGCATTGGTCCCGAATGGCAGGAAGGAGGATCAAGTCGCGCACAAAAGCTGGCGCAAGCCGTCTAATAATCCGCAACCACCGACACGGTTTGCTGGTCCCATGTGGGAATATTTTTCCTTCTCACCTTGTCTCATTAGCTACGGCGCCCTTACCGCTTTATAATAACCCTTTCACGTCTTGGCCGCTGTTGTGTGCGGCGGCAGACATCTATCTCCTACTCGATTTTCCTTTCCAGCTTCTGATACCTTTGTTCTACTACACACTGTTGGCTTTGTTGTCGTTGTCTGTTTTATTTGCCGAATTCTCGCGCGTTCTGTTTTCTGCCTTAATCATTCTAGTATCAACTTTTCCTCATTTCCTTTTTTTTTTTCATTGCCCTTCTCTGTACTAGATATCAGGACTAGGAACGTTGTTTCTGAGCAGAACAGGTGGACTGCAGGGGCTAACGGACTAGTTGGGTTATGTTTTTGGTCTTTCCTTTTCTTTGGTCGTTTTCCTTGGGAATGAGCTTTGGTTTGGCGCATAGTTAGCGAGCTGAACCTAAAAGTTTGTTCAAGACATACAACAAATCTCCCCACAAGACTGACAGTTAATGCCGAATTGACATAAAATTTCAACCTCCCTGGCCTCGCTTCTACCCCGTGAGTTGCGTGTTCAGACTTGGTGGGCTCGTTGGGCCAATATCTCGAGTTTCTCCATATCAAGTCAACAACGTCGTGTAACCGAAGCTCCTGCACGTAGCCACGATCAATATTTTTCCTTCTCGCTATCGTCAGCTTGTCTCGGAAACGCATGAGTACGTATTTTGAAGGCCGGAAACGTCACTCAAGTAGTGCTCTGATATCAACTGCATTGTGAGCCTATTTCCAATTGCGCTCCCCTCAGCAAACACTTCCCAAAAGCAGACGTCACTTGAGCCATCAAGGTCCTCTCCAAGACGGCTGAACGCGCTTGAACGCGGTAAAGGATGAGCGCGTTATCATCTTTGAGATCAAGGAGACGAACCTTATCTGATTAGGAAGGAACGCGTCTTTGCAGCTGGATCCAACTGTCGAACTGTTAACGGGTCGCGCCTGAAAGGGAAGGAACGCACGTAACGGGATGAGAGGGAGAAGGTCAGATGGTGGGAAAGAACGCCCATGTTGAAGCAGGTACCCGTCTGTTTGTTGCCGATATTGCTTCAGCTTCTTACCTTTCTTGTACACAATCAGTCTTTGATCCCCCACCCTCGTCTCTTTTCAGTCGCTCAGTCCCAGCTCATTTCTTCCGACAACTTCTCATCTTCACTGTCGAGGGCGTTTCACTCGTTCACCGCGGCGCGCTTTAGGTCGGGTTAACCCCTCTGCTCAACCCTTGCCCTCACTTCCATTCTCTCGCTCGATCAACAGTGTTCTTTTCATCCCAGATGAGCAAAGAAGAGCTCATCATCAACTTCACACTAGAGTCAACTCAAACCGCCATACTTCATTCTCTATACTTTCTACCTTGCAGCTACCTTGCGGCCACCTTCTCTCTCTCGTCGGTCGTGTAACGGCTGCAAATCTGAGAACCGTCTGAGTTCACTCCTGCTTGGATATTAAGACACGCAGGAAGGAGAGACGCGATTCACTCGTTGCATCTCACATCACCAATCTCTCTGTTTCACAGTCAACGCGCGCTTCGGGACTCGGAACCCAACCTCCATCACTTCCCTTGCAACGAGAATCACGAACCCTACGTTTCATGAGCTTGTCTCAACTCCGCCATGATGCTATTGGCTATGACTGGCAACGCGCCTAAGCACGATAGTGCTGGCTCTGGTCACTTTACCAAGCGCCCCTTCTCACTTTTCCACTCTCTTTGCCTTCTGGTCATTGCCTTGGCCTTTTCAGGACAAGTCCTTGCCGACTGCGAATGTGGCTATCAAAGTGATAACCTCGACGGCGTTTATCAGAATGTCTTCACCGATCTCATTGAGACGAACTTTTCCCGCATGCCCGATATTTCCACCAACACTGACTGGCTGCGGCAGGAGTTCAACGTGACCAAGGCCAAGGCTCGCGGAGAATATGGAGAGATGTTTTACATCGACGATGACGTGGAATATGTGGACAATATTGGCAACAGGGCCTCTGACGGCGTGCAACTCATTGTCAGACAGGACCTGGTTGACGGTATGGTCCCCGTGGCGGAGATCGATACTGCCAGACTGGATCTTTCCTATGGCACTTTCCGGGCTTCGATGAAGTTGACCGCTACCCCTGGTACTTGTGCGGCATTCTTTTGGGTCAGTAACAATTCATCATGTGTGATTCTTCCCTCGGACTCCGCTAACATATCCTCCACCGCAGTACTTCAACGATACCCAGGAAATTGACATGGAATTTCTGTCCAAGGAGTTCGACCACAGCAACAACAGTTACCCAGTCAACCTCGTCCTGCAATCCCGAGCCGCCGCCGCGCATGGCTACGACGCTTCGCAAACCGACAACTTCATCAAGGCAAACCTGCCCTTCGACCCCACGGCTGATTTCCACGAATACCGTATCGATTACAACCCAAGCGAGATTCTCTTCTACGCTGACAGAGTGCTGCTCGCCAAGATGAATGGCTCCAACGTTCCGAGTCCTGCTTCACATGGCCACCTGATCGTGTCGCATTGGAGCAACGGAAATCCCAAGTGGTCTGGCGGTCCCCCGAAGCAGGACGCGCATCTGGTGATCCGCTATTTGAAGGCCTACTTTAACTCGACTGACCCCAAGAGAACACAGGACTGGAGTGGTCGGTGCAAGGATGCGAAGGCGCAGACCTCTGTTTGCAAGATTCCCGTTGTGACTAGGGAGAATCAGACTGCGAAGGATTATTTCTTTAGTGATTATTCGGACAAGGCAAAGAACCAGACGGTGTATGAGCCTACTAGTGGTGCGCGAACCTTTGAAGCGGTGGCGCGCTGGACATTGATGGTTATTTTGTTGATGGGTGGCTTTGCAGGGGGCTTCTTTTGAGAACCGGGTTACTGTACGATCCTGTCGCAAGGAGAACATATCAAGACACTCCTGTGGCAGGAGAAAAGTACGATAGTATTAGTACCTGACGGTTTATATGCGTGTGCAAATTCTGTTCGATTTCTTGCTCATTACCGGCCTATTTGTTGTAGGCTGGTCATCTGATGTTTCACCATAGTCCGGAGAACTCGCATATCAGAGGGCACAAATTGAGGTATCGGCCTCTGTAGAATCAAAGGAAGGGATGTCCATCATGGATTGTCCGAAGGAAAGTCTCCTGTTCGCAAGAAAAGTGTCACTTTCATACGGCTTCAAGGACATACCAGATATTGAGGGGCATACAGTATCAAAGCCACGTGTGGATAGACACCTCAACTCCCCCAGCAGGTAGTGAGGGTGCTCTACTCCAACTCTTTTATATAGTTACAGGGTGGCGTGATATCAAGAATACTACCCTCCAATGAGACCTGCGTATTCAAAACCGGTCATCTCACATACCGTGACTTTTACCCCAGGATTTTGGGTGTCCCTGAAGTAGTGTGGGTGTGTGGCGCTTACGTTCGGAGCTTTTTCTCTTAGTGTTGTCCCACCCGTCAGTCGTTGTCAGATTTCCCCGGATTTTGGGCGCTCTTGGTTTATTTGGCTGCGCCGCTGCTTGCTTAGCTGCGCCGTTCGAAGCCGCCGCATTGGTAGGGACATAGAACGTCGACGCTGTTGTTTTTCACATGCTTTGTGTTGCATATTTACTGAATCTCGAATTTGTCGTTGACTGCCGCTTAAGAGGAGGCACAGGTTACATGCAGCGGTTTCTTGTTGTGTTTGGTAGGTAAGTGGAGGTAGTAATAGCTACC
>RAOO01000100.1:0-111789 GCA_009805345.1 Neurospora sp. FGSC 26628
TTGTTGTAGTTGTAGTTATAGAGGTAGGGGGGGGGGGGATTGGGAGGTGGAGGGTGTAAGGAGGGGGGGGGGAGGGGGGGGGGGGGGGGGGGGGGGGGGGGGGGGGAAGTGACTTACACACACAAAGCACTCCCATTAACCTTGACATTCCCATACGCCTTAATCTTATTACTATTTCCAACGTCGTTAGCACCACCCACTTTCCAACACCATTTCCAGGAAGCAAAAGTCAGAAAAGAAGAGCGTCAGACGACATACCTGCACCTCAAATCCCCAACAATATCAATATCCCCATACGCCTCAATCCGATCCCTCACTGCAAAATTCCCCGAGAAAGCAACACCTCCGCCGGACTTGACTGATCCGTCGACTTCCATGGGCCCTCTCAAGTCGATGGAGCTGTCTGATTTGATGCTCTTCTTTCTCTTGACAGTGGCAACTTGTTGCTGGTTGTTTGTGTTGGAAGACCCCGCCCCGGTGTTGGTGTCGTAGACTCCTCCCTGCCCTTGGGAATCGAAAGTCATGATGTGCTCGTATTGGTACATTGTTGTCGATGGCGCTTCGGGCTCAGAGGATGCTGTTGTTGCTGTTGTTGCTGTTGGTGCTGTTGGTGCTGTTGGTGCTGCTGGTGTTGCTGGTGCTGCTTCTGCAACAGGAAGAGAAGATGAAGTAGACGAAGAAGTTGTGTCAGAAGTAGGAGGATGCTGATGTGGGCTCTCTCTCATAACCTATTGCCAAACTACTCTATCTTCGTAAGCTATCCGCTGAGTGATGTCCTCGAAAATATGACTGCTGTTGACGTTGTTGAGTCCTAATTGCTGATGAACCTGTTGATATCGAAGAGTGTCAACCTCCGTGGTCAACTGGGGATCAAGTGAAGCTATATAGTAGACGTCGAAGACCAGTGTCTGTAGCCTTGTAGAAAAGAATGTCCGTAGAGACACTAGATATTCATGACCCATTGGAGGACAGGAGTGAGAAAAAAAAGTGAAGCTCCAACCCAGACGAAAGCGTCATAGTCCACTTCGAAAATTTTCTAGGACTCTCTGTCGGAACTCCGACCTAGTCTACATTATACAAACACCGACCGGCGAAGCTCCGCCCAGCCTAACCTGAAGATACAGGTATCAATATGGCGGCGGCATGAGCCTTCGGAGCCCTACGGAGTCGAGAATTCTTCGTTACCATTTCCCCTTTCGGACGGTTTGTGAGAAGCCATGCACCCCCATGTCCCATGGGCGCAACGGTAACAGAGCGAGTCAACGGCCGGCCGATATGTCATCACAAGGAACTAACATGTAATGGCATGGTGGTGGTTCTCCATCAAGCCACGGACCGCAAAGCCATGACACCAGATTATCACACATACACGGTCTTACTACCGCCACTGCACCCAGATACATATGTCAACAACAGCAAACATTAGTATGAAAATCTCCGCTGCTGTGCCTCGCCCATGATTGATGATACATTGGACATGTACGTACAAAGCAAGCCACCACGTCCTTGCCAGGCTTGCGCATCAACACCACAACCCATCAATGATCCATGTCTTTCTAGCCCGGAATGTGTATCGAACCCACTGCCCCTAGTCCCTTGGCATCGAGGAACGAAATGCTAGACAAGATTTCTTTTTCTTCCACGGAAAAAAAACAATGCTGTGAGTATTCCCTAACAGGAATTGCGGGTAGCATAAAAGTCACCTATTGGATATCAACCTTCACTTGATGGGACTGAGGCAGAGGCGCAGGACTTTTGATATTGTCCCGGGGCACTAACTAGGAAGATGAACTCGGCTATGTCATTGACACAAGGTAGGGCAAAGCAAGGAACCAGCCGGTCCTGGTACTGGTCCTAACAACTCTGAGCCATAGAGATGCAGTACATAGTCTGGTATTACCTAGAGGTAGGTAGGTCGTCAATGTCTTGCTTCTCGCCGACCGAAGTTGAAGTCGAGGTTAGTCTACTCCCTGTATGTACCTAGCGCTAGATCGCGCTTCTTCGCTTAAGAAAAGCTGCGTCTACACGGCGGGACGGCGTAGAATTGCAACTCTGGCGTTACAACCAACAAGCCACCGACGGACGGACGGGGCCCTTGTGGGCATGTGTTTGGCGCCCTGGTGTCGTCAACGAGACACCCTCGAGGAGGCCGCCCATGGCACTTCATCTAGATAGTATGTAGTGTAGCCAGCCGACTACCCGTTCGCGGCGCTCGGTGGGAGTGGATCGCGTTAAACGGTGGTAGTCCGGTGTCCTGATCCGTTCGGCTCTGTCGCCAGAAATGAGGCGTTGTTATGTTCAAAAAGGAGGGTTGCAACAGCTTGCCATTCGCCGACTTTGCCGGCCACTGCCAATAGGGTTCATGGCGCAGCGGCGCAGCAGGGCTAACTAACAGTTCGACGACGACGAAGAAGAAGAGGGCGGGGTCGGGAACAGCGGCACAGCACCCTGTCTTGCCTGTTTTGACAAAAGTGACAGTGACTTTGCCGAACGGAACACACTGACCGATCGCGAGACTTCTCCATTTGGTTTCGGGCAGTTCGCTTGATGCATGGCCTGCAGACCTTGGCCGATTGAGAGATCTTCAGCTTTGAAACAGCCTTGCCTCGCGCTTAAGCTGCCTTGGCTGGACGTCAGCCTGT
Organism: Neurospora sp. FGSC 26628; assembly: GCA_009805345.1. Lineage (NCBI taxonomy): Eukaryota > Fungi > Ascomycota > Sordariomycetes > Sordariales > Sordariaceae > Neurospora > Neurospora sp. FGSC 26628. Next base: position 2,643 of record RAOO01000100.1, read on the forward strand.
GTTACTACCCCAGTCAAGATACGCCGTCCTGCAGTGATGACATACCGAAAGTGGTGACCGCATCCCACGGAACAGTTTCAACGCCAAACGCCCATTTCTGTTTAAACTGCAACAAGAATAATGAAGATATGAAGCGAGAAAAGAGAATTCGCGATGATTGCCCATCTTGGTCCTGGACTGCGACTCCAGCCTTGCTAGAATTAAGAAGATCGAGTATGCCAAGCATGGGGTTAACATGGGTCACTTCCCCAGCCAACCCACGTGGCATATCTGGGCATCAGATCACCATTATCACGCTCGGTGAGACGGTGAATCTATTGTGTAGTTTCATATTTTTTTTGATACATGTATGTGAAAGGGTAAACCATTGGCATCCAAGAGAACATGTAATATGACAAATGACTTCATTCTCGAAGGCGATGAAAATTATATCCAGGAAGTGCTGCCTATCTCCAACATCCCCAAACCGTGGTTCGTGGTAGCTTACACACTTCCTACATATCTCAGGGCCAGGCCGGTGATCGCGGCAGCCAGAACCCAGACGCTCGCATAGACAGCTGCTCCGTATGAGTCTACGCCGCTGAGGACAGTGGTAGCCTGCAGATAGGTATCGACTCCAGCAAAAAGCATGGCCACGGCAGTCCTCTTGACCGAGACCTTGGTCGGGGTGGTGTACCCCCAAAGGTTCCAGCAGATGGTCTGTCCAAGGGTGGCGGTGGCCGGATCAAACTCGGCAACTTCCTGGTCCTTGACGGTGGGCGAAGCGGTGACGAAAGGAGTAAAGATCAAGGTCCGCGCAGCCACGCCGAAGAGCAGGCAAAGGATCAGCGTCAGCGGACGGTTGAAGCTGAAGAGCTGGGCGTCTTGAGCAGGCTCAATAGTGCGGATACCCTCAAAGTGGAGGACAAAGTTGGTGGGAAGGAAAGTCCGGCAGGCCAAGAACAGTGTAACGCTGTAGACGAGGGCGGAAAGCATCGAGGTAAGCACCTGGATCTGCCTGTCAACAACGATGTCCCGGTTAGGGATACCAGGTGCGGCTGAGTGGGCGCCCGAAAGCCGGCGCAAGAGGAGGAAGGGAACGAAGGTCGATACGACCTCAACAGCGAGGTAGGCGCCGGCAGTCGAAGCACGGATGCCATAGTAGGTAGAGATCAGGTAGGCCTGTGGAACATGTCAGTTTACTTGTGTGTGTGCGCCAGGATAGGGATGGGATGGAAACTCACCATCGGACCATGAGAGAGAACAGCCAGAGCAGCAAGGTCAAAACCGTCATAGGTTCCGTACCAACCCAGAGCAAGTCCAAATCTGCCATGCCATTGGCGTTAGTAAGATGGAGCTGGACCTCGTGCGTCTCTTTTCCAGCCCTACGACAGGGGGCGCATCATCGGCAAAGATCAGGGTGTTTCTTACAGTTTCCAACCCGCCAACGCAAGCGCTTCCGTCTGCGTCAGAGACGAGGCGGGCCTAGCAACCTTGGCCAGCTCGCCGTGGGTGTACTCCACCACCAGGGACCGCCCGAGCGACTCGAGATAAAAGCTCAGGACGGCAACCAGGGCAAAGCGGACTGGACCCGGCAGTCGCGCACGCTTCACAGGCGCAGGCACCACTCCGTGAGTCTGGGCAACTTGGACAGCAGCCTCCACGGCGGGCACGGCGATCGAGGTTGCGAGTGCGACGGGGTCCGCAGCCTTGACCGCATCTCCAGCGGCATCCTCCACCGCTGCCGCCACCGTGTCCACTACTTTCTTCACAGACTTTTGTCGAGCCATCGGTACCTAGTGCCGTTCGTGGTTGTCGATGCGAGATAAATGCGTGTTCGAGCGCGGCGCAGGTTGCTTCTTTTTCCTGCGCGGGGGGAGACGGGCTTGATGAGAGGCGACGCGCGGGTTTGCGGACTTGTGTTTTGTTGAGCTTTACTAACGGGGCGTTAACCGAACTGTGCACGGGATTCGTAAGAACCAATGCAATTGGTGGTTTGTGTTATGAAAAGAGAGCTCCCAATTAGGCAAATGACAGAATGAAGAGAGACTTGCTCGGTTTGAGAGTAAACGGCAAGAACTCGCGTCGGATGATTGATGGAGATGATAATGGGGAAAAGAGCTAGGGAGGGAAGCTGATGGGTAGGTGGTGTGGAGCAGTGACGTCCCCCTTCCCGTCTTGCCGCGCTAACCTCCGCATCGACCCCACTGCCCGCCCGCTGGAAAGTTCAGGTAAACACAGCAGCCCCAGGTCGAGCTCTTCATCAGCACTGCTATGGAGGTAAACCTGCGCCGCCGGGCATCAAGCAAGAAACTGGTATTACCACTGCAACAAAATACCGGGCATTATCACCTGCAGTACATAACATCTCGCCGCGAACCTGAACTGTGCCAATCCACGGCCTATCAACCGAAATCGAAAAGTATTTATTCTACGTCCTCTGCCTTAATGTTTTTTCTCCCCTTTAAGAAATAACCTACGCGAGCAACTCTCCCGCCTGTTCGTCGCATCCAACTTGGCTTGAGCCCAAACAAAACCCAACCTCACTTACCCTGGAGACAGCCAGGAACAGTCCTCAACCATGATATGAGGTGTTGTGTAACCCCTCCTTTTCCACTCTCGCCAGCCAAACAAACCATACGGCGGCACTTGTTCATCTGTGCTTGTGTTATACCTTGGTGTATTGTTATGTAGGTTGTTCATATGGTATTTGTTCGCTCGCTAACTAGATGTGTTTCCAAGTATTTGCTCGACGCTCGCTCACAACACTCACTTTAACCTCGTGGAGTTATGACTGTGTCCCGCGACACCTCTGGCGCTGGCATCTCTCAGCCCATGAGCCATGGCTCGCCAACCACAGTGCTCTCCACTCTTCGGTGCCAAGTGTCGTCGGCGGAGCAAAGTGCCTCATTAACATGGTTTCGATATAGATATACAAAAGGAAATCCTTCATCAACATCATAAGTTCCTTCTCTTCCCCAACCAAACACGAGTTGCTTCCGCAGTATAGTACAGGCAACGAACCGCTTCGGCTTTTTCATTCTTCCATCCTTCCAAAGACACCGTCGTCGTCCTCGTCGCTTCTTGCCCGGGACCGCATGTCTTCTTCGTCGTCATAGTCCATGACGCTATCTTCGTCCATCTTGACGTCGCCCCGCTCGCTCGCCCGGTAGCTTTGGCGCAGCTCCCCCCTGGTAAAGCTTTCCGGAGCTCTACTAGGATAGCTGTTGATGAAGCTACCAGGGATGAGACCCAAAGACTGACCCAGGTATTGGTTTGGGAGAGGTGGCACTGGGGGTGCGTCCGCCGAGAGGTGGAACGACCGGGGACCAGCGTTGCTGTTAAAGCTGCAGCTAAGACCTTCCACTGCCGCAGCCAAATCCCGATCTTCCTTGCCAGTTACGTTCCTGCCAGACGACGTTGGCCTTTGATCCTGGCTCATCAGGCTAAGCTGGCGGAAATGACCTGCAAATGGCGAACCAACCGGCACGCTACCCGCCACCGAACTACCGAACGCCGCAGATTGGTACGACTGCGCAAATCCGCTTGGCGTACTCTGTCTCTTGGTGAAGCTCATGGGGAACCCAGTCATGTTGCTAAGGGTATCCAGCTGGGGCGGTGGGGTTGTGTCCGCAGAGCTGCGCTCTGGTTGATCCGAATAGCCTGATGCTGCTGGGGATGCCGAATCCTGATCGCTGTTGAAGTCGTGGGTCGAGTCCGGAGGCGTGGTCCCGGTCGTTGGCTTGTTGTTCATGGCTACCAGGACAGAGGCAGCCTCGAGAAGCTGCACTTGCTGGTGCTTGGAAATCAACAGCTTAGAGGTATATGACCATTCGGGAGTGTGCTCCCACCTGACGGAACAGACAAGTCAACACAAAAGCTCTCCAAAGGCACTATCCGAGTCCCGTGGCCAATACCAGTCCTTTACACTCAACAGTCATGGAACAGGGAGTGGGAAAGGGGAGGAAAGGAAAATGGGCACAAACAAATGCTTGGTCAAGCAGCTGCTATGCTTGTATCCCTTCCCGCACTTCTCACAGCGAAGTTCCGGGCGGTTGATCTTTCGGCTTTCCTTGGGCGCCGGCTGGCCGTCACTGGCCCTCCTGTTCCGGCTCTTGTTGGCCCCGCTGCTGCTATTGTTGCTGTTGTCTCCTTCGTCTCCGGACATGTGAACCTCATCATCGATTGCGCTGTCCTGCATGTTGACCGTCCCGTCTGATGTTACGAACTTGTGTGTTGGTAGGCTGGCCGGTGGAGAGGGCAGGCTGCCGACGACAGCGGATCGCGAAAGACCGTTCTTGGATATCGTGTTGCGGCGTGCGTTGATGGAAATGGGCAGTGGCATAGCCTTGTCACCGGATTCTTGTTGGAGGGCGGCAGCAAGAGCAGCGACGTTAGCACCCGTGTTTGTCATGCTCTTCCGGCGTGTGACGCGGTGGGTGCCGTTGAGAGATCCGGAAAGTAGGGAGTGGGAGTTGGTGCGTGAGTGCGGCTGTCGAGCGATCGACAGGGCTGGAATGGGATTGGAAGACACCGAGGGACGGTGCGAGAGCGGTCGTGAGGTTTGTTGCATTTCCTGGAAGAATAGCCGAGATCATCAGCAACGGAACGGGGTTGGTTCGGAAGTGGGTTTACTGGGAGGAAGGGAGGGAAGAGGAGTCATTGGATATTAGCGGAAGTCTACCTTGAACGAAGCCATTGCCAAGCGATGTAAAAGTGCCCCTTTTTCTCCGTCGTCGAGCGTAAACAACAAAATGACAAGGTAAGAGTAGAGAAGACTCAGGAAATATTGTTGCTATGTCGTGAAATTCGGCGGCCGGGTGTCGATCACAAAGAAGTAGCGTGTGGTGGTCCGTATAAGGCCAGGCAAGGAGCAAGGCGGGGAAATAATAATAATCTCGGGATCGGCCAGGGGCTGGTTGGTGAACCGGTGCTCGTCTCCCACCACGATAAGATGAGGTACGTCGAAATGGAAAGAGAGAAAAAAAAAAAAAGTTAACCAGCTGGGTAGCAGGAAGAAGGTAGGCAACGCCAACACCAGTCAGATGGCTGTTCGTCCAAGAGGACAGGCAGGAGTGGCTGTGCCTCGGAGAGATCAATACTGTGTAGGAGGAAACGTATTCGCAGCCAGTTCCAACTAGGGATGGTTGCGGGCTGCCTTGGATGGGTGAGGTCGATAGCCGGGGGCTCTGGGGGGGATGAAGCGATTCAGACGAGGAATGATGGGAGGTGCAAGAGGTAGGTACGAGTCCAAGCTGTCACCAAAAATTAATCCAGAAAGAGAGGATCTGGAGAGAGACAGGCGCCTCTGCTGTCCGCTGAGGTGGTTCTATCCTGGTCGGCGGACTGGATCTTGGTTGGCTGCAGACGGTTGGTCGCAAATGGGATGGCGTGGAAGCTACCTAGCCTCTAGCCTAGACGCAGACGCAGGCTCGCAGCAGCCAGACACCAGACAGCCGAGAACGCAGCAAGGGGTCCTGGATGGATGGGTTGAATGAGGCACTTCTACTGGCTTGTCTGGATGAATGCTTGAGCAGGATGGGATGGTACCAAGTGGAAGCACCTCGTTCATTGCTCCCGTCAGGTTCCAGTGCGCTGATCCGAGGTGGTGGTAGACGAGGTAGAGAAGGAGGAGGGCCGGCCGGCGGTGCCAGCTCCAAGAACCGTCCTCCGATTGCGAGAACAGAAAAAGGTGGGAACTGGCAAAAGCCCGGCCCGGTTGGGTACGAGAGGAGTACCCATATCCACAAAGACCGGGCTCGTTAAAACGACTCTGTCTCCTGGTTGAACGACTGTGTCTGACCACACAAATCCATCGGCCTTGGCGCGGTCCACCATACTGAATTGCCAAAACCACTACCAAAGTCATAACTAGAATCATCATTCAACATCACGACATTCAAAGCTCAAAACAACGTCTTTCTCAGCGTCAAACTCACATTCACACGCGGGGGCCTCTCGCCGACCCCCTGCACCCCCGGGACTAACCCTAACTAACCCTACTTCTGCGGCGGGCGACTTATATGGTAGCATGTCAGGTATACAGTCATGTTAATATGGGACATAGTCGTTTTAACGGACTCGACAAAGACTGGGGGAGGCACTGACAGGTACCCCACAAAAGCAAGAGGCAGGAGACGAAGTACTTTTTGGCCTGACACAGTGTATGATGACGGTTGGCTACGGATTAGGTTCAACTTCAAGTTCCGCTCTTTGCCTTGCCTTTGGTGTTTGTTTCCTTGCTCACCCCTCCCCCCCTTTCCAGGGAGAGCCTCGAGCCCATAGGATACTCCTGGGCTCCGGGCCATGTGTCTTGTTAGACCTTTGGTCCCGACTAGGATATAGCTAGCCCATCACTCACCACTGATGTTTGTGTTGAGGACTATTTTTCAATCTCTCCTCTTTTGTTCTGTGATGTCTACTTTAGCTTCCTCAAGCTGTTTGTATTCTGCACTGCGGCCAGTGCATAAATGTGGTCTTTGTAAGATCGATGTTGTCAATCCAAGTTCAATGCCCGCATATATCGTACTTGTAGGCACATCCGACTGCGGACCGCACCACCTGGCATGACCTCCCGTCATCTGGACTTTTCCAATCGCAACTCTGGCATGTTCCCCAGGAGCTGAGCCGTCTACGGCGGGGATACCAGGTACGGTTCGTTTCAGAGACCAAAGGGCCGCAATTGCTCTTTATCCAGGGCCGGGGACGACAACAACGAAAAGGCGGTACAAATGGCGGTAGACAAGCTTGCGTGGGTACTTAATGACCAATTCGGATGACCTTTAACTTAATTTGCACTGTGCCATAGTTGGCAGCGTCAAAGGATCATGTACCGTATCGACGACATCGGGGCCAGGGACAGCATTCAAACATTGCAAGCATGGGACCCCATTCCAATGTTCTGGACGCTTTGGGTTCTCGATTGACTTTCAACTAATTATCCGCCCATTACAGTGACTTTGGGGGTGCACCGAATGGGGCTCAGGTGAAGTGTCTGGTGATTAGGCGATGCAGAGACATGGGCAAAGGGGTGTGAAGCCAAATTGGAGCTTGGCAATGTAGCTATGGCTGAAGTATGTGAGACTGCCACACCCCATAGTTCGGGAACAGGAGGGGAGATGGCAAGCAAAAAAAAAAAAAAAAAAAAAAAAAAAAGGTTGTGAAGCTCCGATCCTCATGGCCTCGCCTCATCCAATGAAGCTTCGTTTGTCTCACGCACTGCCTTGTGACCCATGAAGATACCATGCTAGGACAAAGAAGCGGTGCCAACGCCGCGGCACTGTCACGAGTCTGGATGATTCGATATCGATGTTCATCTGCCTGTTGCCAGGAATGTTCAGATGGTATGGAGTGGTAAGCCGGCCACGCTGTAACAAACTCCAATAACGCAATTCCTGATCCGATGGCAACCTACTGGTCGATTCCGCAGCGGACGTCTGTAGAAATGTCGAATGGCAGAAAACCACTCTAGCTCTAAGCCGTCAAAGCCATCAAACAATGAGGTAAATCTTTTCACGATCTCGCCATGTCGGTGCTGTCGCCTCACAAATGAATGGGATGTGATACCCGGCTTTGACTACCCCGCCCTGCTGTGTTTCCCATGGGTGGTAGCAATTATCTTCCAATTGATAAAGCCACGAGAAGAAGAGGGGTTTTCCCCGTCCGGTCTTGTGGAGCCGGCTAACATCTCGCAGGAGCTGGGACGGGAGGCGGGGAAACAAAAAAGTTACAAAAGTTACACGCTACAACAAATATCGAGCTAGAGAAAGTTCAAGGTGCTTGTCCAGGCCAACAACTTCAGGTTCCCAACAAGGAAGCATCAATTGCCATCGAGGTAATATGAGGTTGCAGACGACGACATGAGACTATTGAGCCCCAAGCCAGGAATCACCACAACAGGCACGGATGCCCATTGCCAATCCGATTACGTACTCCAATCGACGATGTTGTTTGGAATTCTATAAACGAAATGTCGGTCTTGTTCTGGAAAGGTACGGTGAATGAATGACTGGAGGGAAAGAAGGGAAGGTGTCCACTTGAAGTGAACTTAAATAGCAATCCAAGTCTCCACACCAAGGGAACATCATACACCTCTATACGTACACCCATGGGTACAATCGGACATCTCTGCAGTTTCATGCTCCCCGTGGACCTGCATTTGGTCTCTCCCAACGTGCTGGCATCATTTGTTTCGATGTTTTTTTTTTTGTTGACGACGTGAAAAGCACTCAACCTTGGCTGTTACAGTCGGTTCAAGTCTTTCAACAAACTGGAATATTCAACCTGCCTCCCACTCGTCGACCGAGAACCCGTGGCAACTATTTCGAAACTCACTAAGCCCTCTGGGATCATTCTTTACTGGAAAGTGCTAGAGGCACGCAATATGTACCCTGTGAGCTTGCCTTAACAATCACACTGTGCATGACTGTCAGGCGGCATGGCAGTAATAGGTTCACGCCTCAGCCGGCCTTGGCCAACTGAACATCCACGCTCCCTGTTCATGCAGCACATCGCACGTTGCACGGCCAGGCACAATTGTGCCCTCTAATCGCTGACACTAACGAGAAGGAAGATACACTATTAACAATCGCCCGAAATAATCATCACAGTCAGCAAGCCATCCAAGACAGAACAGGAAAGAAAAAGCAAGTTACCAGGCCTTTGCAGGGCTACCAACTCCCTAGAAGAGAAGGTATCGACGACAGGCCCACTGCCACATCATATGCCGGCAGAGGTGCACCCAGAAATATTTCCCTCCAAGAAGTCCTCGTCAGCCTTCCGCCTCATACTGAAGTGGTCCAATGACCGGACTTGTTCATTGCGAGCATTTACTTGTTCCCAAAAAGAGCAAAAGTAGCCTCTGGAATTGGCGCGAATGGGCCGTTGAAACCAATTATCGGAATGACCAGATCGCCAAGGAAGGAAACCCTACTGCATTTCCCCTAGCTTTCTTGCTTCCCCAGACTTGTCGAGAGAGGCCACCGTTCGATCTGTCCCGGGCTTTTCCAACTTGTCATATCTCCTCCTCCGAGTTTCCGGTAATCGTTCCGGACCCGGCTTAAGGACAGAGAGAAGCTGAGCTGGGCTCCTTGGATGGACCCAGACAGTGAGTGACGGAACGGAGTTTCTAGCAAGCCCTCTCGGGCTTTGGACTACACTACCAACTGATGTTAAACCGATGGAAGCCATTTTTTCCCCTTGCAAGAAGACCCGACGTTGGGGTCCTAAGGGTCCCAAATTCGAGACCATTCGGGATTTGAGCCGCAAGACGTGCGTTGTGCCAAACCAAACTTGTTCAAGGGGGAAAAAAAAGAGCTCATGGAGGGAAGCTCCATCTTTTTTGGTACCTGACGGACGGCATTGGCATCTGATATCCAACCACGTTCCTCGACATCACAAAAAGTGGGCTTTCTTGTTGAAGGAGACCCGTCAGGCTAAGGTACAGATCATCAGAACGGGCAGGGTAAGAGTGGGCGAGTGGGCGAGTGGGCAGTCAGCTGTATGCCTGGATGATACCTACCCAACTGGCTCCGATGGAGTTGAGATAAGGCTGCAGTGGGACCGATTGACAATCCCCAATGTGATGAATTTCTCCGTATCTGGATTTGGAGATGTTTGGAGGTTTGCCGGACATCCCAGGGAACACATCGGAATTCACGATGTTGTTTCAATATGACTGGGTCATCCGAGACGATACCTCTACAAAACAACTTTTCAAACACTAGACGGGCAACTCTTACAGACTTTTGTTGTAGCCTATCCGCTGACAACAGAAAATTTTCGAGATCGTCCGTCACCTGCCTTCGAGCTGGATGCTACCCAACGTGACTTGCATTCGACGCAAGGGACGCGCTGTCAGCCAGACTGCCTCGAGAATGTCTAACACACCCCCATATGAGTACATTAAAAGCGGGCCACAGTGCCCGCTACCTGTCTTCTCATCAAACGTACAGCTACACCAATGTGAAGAAAAAAAGTCCATGGCCCGGGTTTTTATACAGTAAACGCAAAAAGGGAAAGCATTCATGCAAAGTGTCAAGTGTCCCCGGTGTGCCTTTGTTTGAGGGACGTCCTCGCTCGCGTGGAACGATGGAGAATGATATGACGTTGAATGGCGGAAACGGGACAGCTGACCAAGTATTTAAACTTCCTAGCAAGGATTCCACCAAGAAAGTCAGAAACACGGCAAGTGGAGGCACAGTCTCCATCCGATCCCTCCGATCTTTGACGGGGAAAAGGCCGGCTTTCAAGAGAGGGCGATAGCATGGTATAGTATTAGCCTGAACAAATCTGCAGCATACACGTACACTCATAAGAACAAAGCTGAACGGCAGATGAGAGAGGGAAAAGGGTAAAGGGAAGACTCACGGAACTTGTGCTTGCGCAACGGTCGACGGGAGCCGGGAGGTGCCGAAGCCATTAAATGATTGATCGACATGACCAGCCCGAGGCGGACCACTGTCTGATGCACGACCGTACACGTGTATGTAACGGATCTGCGGTATCCTGACGACCAACCGTGAAGACGAAGCCTCAATGTCGAATGATTATTAGTATGTAAAGGATAGCTGCCTACGCCGGCCCGCGTGGCATCGCGTTGTATATAGCTCCTACCTCCTACGAGCATCACGCGAGGTGCGTGTGGCAGAGAGGAATGGACCAGACCAGACAAGGCGAAACGGATGCCGTCGAGGATTTGACGTACTAACAGGGATTACTTAAGCACTTGGTGCTCCCCAAACTAATCATCTAAACTTTATGCGGCATGTTATGCCTAGAGGTACCCTTTGAAGTCGGTTAAAACTTATAAAGTTGTCTGGTCGTCAGAAAGAAGAAAGGCTCGCTGGTGATACTCCATAGAGGCTTCTGGCTTTCTGATAAGAAATTTGGAGATGAATAAGACGGATTGGTTTCGTCAGTTAACTGTCATTTCTTCTTTTCACTTTTTGCTCACCTTCTGAAATGATCATCTGAAGTCTTTGGGCAGGTCACCAGGTGGGAAAGTCGACAACCCCGCAATAAAGTCCCCTACAAGCAATCCTTGAATCTTCAATCCCGACTGTGCGCCGCTCGTCTTTGATCAACGCTGCCTCCCTGAAACTTGTTACCCTGGCCACAGCATAACAAACAAGCTTTTTCTTGTCACGAACTCTCGCTACCACCACCCTTTTGTTGTCCCAGAACTCCTGTTGTTGGGCCCTGAACCTACCAGTCGTGCTTGTGTAACTTTACCTTACCCCTCCCCTTTATCTTTTATCTTTCACCTCCCCCGTTCCCGCGTCGCTCGGACCGGAAATGTCGTCGGAAGTCTTCCGCAGAGTGGGCCGCGGAGGTGCGGGGAATTGGTATAGTAAGAAGGATGTTGAAGATGCCGAGAAGGCGGCTGCTGTAAGTGTATCTACCTTCTTTGCTTCATTGCACGCACAAACTGGAACCAGACGACCCGACGTTTTCTTCTATTTTGATCAGTGCCTCACCCTTCCTTCCTTTTTGCGTTCGCCATACTCAAACAAATACCACAGGATGTCGAAGCGCAAAAGAAGTCGCCAACAGCGCTCGAGCGCTCCATCACCGCGCAGACCAGTCTCGGCAGCTCGCGAGCCGGCGGTCGCGGCGGTGCCGGAAACTTCTACGACGCCTCGGCAACCGACCCGGCCGCCGCCCAGCAGCAGGAGGAGGAAAAGGAGGCCGAGCTCGAGGAGCTGACGCGCGTCGTGACGGCGAGCGTCCAGCGGCCGAACCCCTCCGGCCGGCTGAGCGGGCGCGGCGGCGCGGGCAACTACAGCGACAACGCGGCGCGGAGCGCCCAGCATCGGATGGACCCGGAGCAGCAGCGCAAGATGATGGAAGATCTTAACGCGAGGGTGTTGCAGGATGTGGAGGCCGGGTTGGCGATGCCAAGACCGGCGTATCATGCCAAGTTCGAGCTGAAGCATGAGAGGTTGGTGTCTGCTGAGCCTTGAGGTGCCCTTGACGATGATAAGAGTTTGCGCAAAAAGATGGATGGACGGATATGTATGATGAGATTGGCGGTAATGGTTCGGGTTCTGTTTACGCTTGGTTTGACTATTTAAAAAGGAGTTTGGGAAGGAGATGGAAAATGATGTACAGGCAAGCTCATGCACATCGTTACAAGCAGGAAACAGGAGGAACCGATTGGTATGCTGTATAATGGGCAATGATACCCCCTTAGTCTCCTCAAGCAAGCGAGCTTTGAGTGAAATATGGACTACGACACCTTTACAGACGGGAAGAAGCAGGCTGTTTCTCGATAGTAGTAGAGTTGCGATAGAGGCTTTGTTGATGGGCGTCTTATGAGTGTCCTCCTTTCGTAGTTTTCTTATTTTAATGTCGGGTTTATGCATAACATTCCCTTCCACAAGCGCAGGATACAACACCCAAAGGCACTGGCGTGCACATAGTCAAGGCCAAACTATTGACCTTGTATACGGAATGAGTAAGCTGGCCAAGCAGTGGTTGATAAGATATAGCAAGTGTGGGTGGACGGCGATGACAGTGGTGATAGTTCATGATGCAGAAGCCTTGCTCATGCACTAAAAAGCGAGTCTGAACCACACTTAAATTCATATTTCGCCTCCAATGCTTGGCAGCGCTCAAAGGTGACCGCCATTGCCTGCCGTAACAACCGCGGCAATGCCGATAACGCCCGCCAAAAAGGGCTGATACGTTGCCGGCAAAAAAGTTCGCTTTCAACTCCGGGCAAATCTCGCCGTCCCGTCCCTCGCATCACCGAACTCCATCCATCCCATTCCACCCGTGCATCCGTACATACGCCGGGCCGCCCTCCAAGTCCAACCCACCTGCACGCACTCGATCACCGACGACAGCCTCAAACGAGCCCCAGTCCCCGGACGACGTCAACACCAACCGAATCCCATACATAATTCAAATAAAACACAACCCGCAATAACAATGTCGTCAGCAGTAGCTATTGGCGCCGGCGTTGCCGTCGCCGCTTTCCTGGTGAGTCCTACCTACTCCCGTCCCGGCGCAACTCGTTCGAATGGATCCCTCCGCACCGGCAGGCATCACACTTCGCTGCAGTCTCTACCCTCAACCAACAACGAAGCCAACCCGAATAGACGCCCTGCACAAGCCTCGTCGTTGATAATGTCAGAAGAGAAAGGGAAATCACTAACCATCCTCCTACAATAACAGGGTCGCGCCGGTCTCGTAGCATGGCGCCGCTCGCGCGGCGGCGTTGGCGCCCTCGGCAAGGCTTTCTACAAGGGTGGTTTCGAGCCGCGGATGAACAAGAAGGAGGCTTCATTGATTCTTTCGCTCAAGTATGTTGTTCTTCCTGTTGTTGTCGTTGTTCCCATCCATCCATGGCTCTTATCTTCCCTTACTTCTTCTCTCGTGCCCTGCTCTGCTCGGCTAGCTACCATACTACCTCACCTCATGCATACATCCTTTCCTCTATCCATCCATGAAACACACACACACAGACACAGACACGTATCTACACAACCTCCCACAACCTACATAAAGCCTATTCCGGCATCAACAAAACAAAACGAGATCGAAACAGCAGCTAACACCCCTCTCCACCAAACAGTGAGCGCACCATGACCAAGGACAAGATCCGCAAGGCCCACCGCAACCTCATGCTCCTCAACCATCCCGATCGCGGCGGCAGTCCTTACTTGGCCACCAAGGTCAACGAGGCCAAGGAGTTTCTTGAGAAGAACGTCTAAGCGATGCGATGCAATGATTTCGATGATTTCGATCGATTCGACGAGGGAAGGTCTGAAGGGAGGCTCTTACGCGAACGCAATACAGACATGACATCCCTACAACGTCACTCTCTAACTCGAATTCGTCTGTTCCAACGATACCAGTGTCGCCTCGGTGGGATGAGTGGGCGTTCCGCTCTGGCCATGTCATCGGTTACTACCTGCCCCTGGTCGAGATGCTAGGGAGACTACCTCGAGTGCTCGATCGTGAGCAGATCCTCATGCCTGAGCCACGAGGCCAGAGTTCGAAGACTCCCGAAAGCACCAACGTCATTCATGATGGTACGGCCCGCCACTACACACCATCGGTCCCGAACAAAATCTCTCGGTTCATCTCCTGTGATACGGCTCAGGTGTTGGCTACCCCTCACTGTACAGTACAAAAACACACATATTTCTTCATAGCATTGGCGTTGACGGGTTTTTGGCTTTGCGGGTGGCCTGGATGGAAAAAGAAGGAGGCTATGTATGTTTTTCACACAAGAAGGATCCCCGTTGTAAAATAAAACACTTGTACCATCAACATCACCGTGTTATGTGCCATAGGGACTGGGGTGCTTCCGGGGATTCTCCTCTAGTATACACGTCGTACACTTGGCTAGCCTGTCACGCAACCGCCAGGTTGTTGGTTCGATGTTCGCTTTGACTGAGGCTCAAGGGCACATGGTCGCCATCTATGCTGGTGCCAAGGCACGAATGCTATGACATACCTGCATGACAGTTACCATCCCTCAGTCATTTTCACCTTATTTGCCTCCTTTCCTCCCCTTTGCCTTGCTCCCACTCTTTGGTACCAGCTAGTTCCTCCAAGTATATCGGCCACGCTGGCCAGTGATGGTGGAAATACAATGGTATCATCACCATTACAACTCCCAATGTTCATCCGGTGTCCAATCGGCGGATTTAGGCGGGGGACTTGCCGCGACGGAATTAGACGGGGGGCTTGCCTCGATCACCGAGTTTGGCTCGCCACCATCCGACTGCTCCCCGTTGCTGACCCAACCTTCATCGACGTCCTCCTTCGTTGCGGTGAACTCGGAGTAAGTGACATAACCGTCATTGCTAAGGGAACATGATTGATTAGCACTTCGTCCGGCCTGTGACGCTTGTCTTTTTTTACGACTTACCCCGTATTCGCCTTTACAGCCCTCGCAGCAGCCCTCCTCAAGCTCTTCTGCCGCATGTCAATAGCTAGGCCGATCATGGCTTGAAGCGTAAAGACCGCGTCGTTGCCGGCATTGTGCATGTTCTTCCACGGGATGTCGAGGTGACCGCAGAGGTTCGAGAGCTTGGAGGCGTTGTTGGAACGGCTGAGATACTGGTACATCTCTCGGGTGTCGACCACCTCCAGGATGTTGTCCGCGCTGGCCACATCATATCCAAGCATGCGGATGTACTTGAGATCTTGAGATTGGTCGTGGAACACGAGGACCACAGGGTGTTTAGCTCCTTCACCGCCCGCGGAGGACTCGATTTCGATGGTCTCTTTTAGAACGCTGGCGATCTTCGCAACCTCGATGAACTCACTCTCGCTGGAGATTGTTAGCGGTTGGTGTTCGAATTTAAGACGGAGACAGGGGGGAAGGGATAGGGCAACACATACCCGAAGTCGAAGTATTCGGCGCGGCCTTGGACATGCCTCGAGTTTTGAGCCCATGCAAACTCTTTGACGCGGATATGCCGTGCTTCGATGAGGTCGAACCAGTTCTTGCCACCTTCTCCAGGAGCAACATTGGAGATTTTCGCGGTATCAAGAATCGCCAGGCCAACCTCGGTGATTATGCTCTGATCCAGTTCATAGGCCTCAAGGTCAATCGCCACAAACACGACAGACTTCTCCGGCTCGATGCCAGTAGGCTGGGTGAGATCCAGTGGGGTGAAGGGCCCTTCCGGATTGGATCGTACCCTGCGGCGAAGACCAAGATACCGCTGAACCCTCTTGACATTTCTTCCCCAGGTAAGATGAAGATTGCGTCGCTTCTGCTGGTTGTTCTTGGTCTTCTTGCCCTTTTCTTGGATTCCAAAGATGCTATTCAAGCGGCGGGTTAGCTCCTGCTTGGCGAGGAAAGGAGCCTTTTCCGACATGTCGCCGGGCTTACGCGCCGGGACGTTGTTTGTAAGCTGCTCCCATTCCTCGGCAGATCTGGAACGGCCAAGGAAGCGTGGTTTCGCTGTATTACTCTGCCCAAACGGCATGGCGAACAAGTCTTGATGTCCGCGAGGAAACGTGAACTCCACGTCGAGTTTTTTGTTTATGACGTCGAGCAGGTGTTGCATCTGGTAGGTTGGGACAAAGATCAAGGGTTTCTTGTTCCCCTCGTTAGTCGGCAGATAGAGATAGAACCTGGAGTCTGTTAATATACTGACATTAACCCACCCCGACGGGACCTCAAGAACTTACAGATCCCAAATGCGACTCTCGTGTAGGCTCTCGAGCGTAAAAAGAGGCCGAGCCTTGGGAATGAACGGTTAGCGTCACAATCATCCTTACCACAAAGACTTGACTCACCCTCGCGCCGTTGCGCTTGCCAACAAACAGGTTGGGATATTCCTGAACCATTCTCCAAGGGGTGAAGAGTTCTGTGATTGGATCGATCTCGCCCTGCTTCACGCTAACCTCCGGCCATCTGATGTTCTCCAAGTCCGAAGCATCGCGGTACTCTTCCTTCTCGTCAGTCACGTCCTCAACGCGCAAGGAGGTAGGGCTAGTATGGTTGGGGCGAGTAGTGGGTTTGATCGTAGAAGGATCCAGGTGGCGGGCGCTCAGGACAGAAGCGTCGGATGCATAATCGTCGTCTTCATCACCCTGGGCGTCATCACTAATGTCCCAGTCATTGATATCTTCGTCGCGCCACTTTGAAGGGTCGAAACCGCTCCAGTCCACAGTTTGGCAGGTCAGGTTCCGCAGCTGTTGCATAAACTGCTCGTCCTCCATGGTGGCGAGCGATAATCCGATTAGGAGTGACTAGGAGATTAGTTAGCGTTGACCATGAGCTAAAGCGCAAAGCTTTTATGTCGACGCCGGCGATTCTGATCTTGGATTTGGTGATGTCTCGCGGATTTGGCGAAAGGACCAGCGGCATGAGGGGAGGCTGATCTGGGAAGAGAAGTTTTCGGCAGATGAGGGATTGCAGCCTAGGCAACTCTGCCACGAAATCTTACTTACGTGTCGTAGGGTATAACTCAAAGCGAAGGAAATAAAAGAGCGGCGCTTGAACGTAAGTGGGCTTGCGCGCGCAATCGTAGGGTTGTCGTTGTTGCTGGACGGAGGACTTGCGCGGAGGCGATTGTCCGGAAGGAATAATAATTTGGGAGAAAGGTGAGCGGGAGAAAATATTAATACTCCTACACGACCGATCCTAGGCAGACACAATGAGAGTGAATGGGAAGCGCCAGATGCCGTCCAAACTTCTCATCCGAAACCTATGTTGTCAGATGGTCAGTTGATGAAAACGGATTCAGGCACCTTCATTTGTCGCATGAATGGCGGTACTTACAACCAACGCGGAAGGTGCAAGTGAGTGAGAGATTGCGTGCGTGAATGCTCCCAGATGCTAGAAAGGGATTGAAGTGGAAGGAGCGAGCACAGATAAGTAAACAAAATCGCAAACTGCCCGTTGAGGTGGTGACGATTTGAGGCCTACAGCTGTACCCCACTGCAAAGCTCACAAAGGAACAATACCCCGCTTGGCAAGAGGATGAATGGGCGTTTCCTTGAAAAAGGAAAAGACGGTTTCGTTGGTCAGTCTTACAGACTAAATCACAAGCAAACGACTGCTCGTGACGAGATGGAGAGATTGAAATGCAAACGGTTGGGCAAGTTGAAGTGTGTGAGTCGTTGCCTGAATGGTGACAGAATTGGCACTGTGCATGCCGAACCCAAGTTGGGAGGAGCAACGAAAGTAAACAAATCAGTTACAAAAAAGGACACCAGCCGGGAGGTTCTCTTCCAATGCACTCGCTTGCACATTTCCTTGAACACTATCATTCGTGAAACCTTCGACTTGCAGTGGCCGTATTGGTCAAATCAATAGGCCTGAATCAGTACTTAATAAGACGTTGGGTAGCAAAACTGGAAGCCCCATTATCTGACGCTGAATCTGTCGTACCACAACACATGACTTTGTGTATCTTGACTTGCACTTGTTCCGTATTCCTGTAGCCCTGAGGTGGTAGGAATAGCAAAATGCAGCTACCGTACCTTTGACACCACGAAGTTCTTTCCGGCAGCGTGCTGCTTGCTAGTGTTCCTGTAACCCCAACCCTTTGGGCGCAACAAGGCATCTCACGTCAGAAACTAGAATCAAGTGTTAGCTAATGCCAATTCAACAGGTAGCTGTTTGACTTACAGCCTTTGCCTCCTCCTCACTAACTTCCGACACCTCAGATTCATCCTGCGTTATCAATCCCAAGCGCCCTCCAACAACCCATCTGAACCACATCTCCCTTCGATCTCCATTCAACTCTCCAGAAAGCAAGCTTTCTTTGAGTCCTGTAATGTACTTGTTGTAAAGGGTCGGGACCTCCATGCTTATAACCTCCTCCCTCATCACCCGCAGGTTCTCGGCAGCTCTGGGGTACAGCACATTCGCAAAGCTATCGCTGATAAGCTTGCGGATGATATCGCCCATCTGCTTGGCGGCAGTTTCGATGGTTTCGTCGTCTTCCGCTGTTTCCAAGGTCTGCTTGAATTCGGGAATTGCGTTTTCCGTGGAGATAGGAGTCTTCTTCGTTCGCGGCCGGGTCTCCCCGAGAAGGGCGTCGATGTCCAGCCCGGAGAGGGGCTTGACGGTGTCTTTCCTGCCGCGTTTGCCTTGGACTTTTGGTGGAACTGTATGAAGGTGTTAGAAGGAGTGCTGGGCAAAGGAGGGGGTGGAGAAGCCGGTTACCTTTTTTGACCTCTGCTGCTTCGATCAGTCCGTCGATTTCAGACTTGGCTTTTGCAAGCAATGGTTCCGGCGGATGAGTGAACCGTGTGAGGATGTCGGCTACGGGTGGTAGCGGAGCGTCGGGGTTCACTGCACGATTGCGGATCACTTGGTTCATGTGGTGGATGACGGGGTTATACAGGTCGTCGATGGGCGCGTATTCCGCAGGGTTTCTGTCGTTCGGTTAGCAAGGGACAAGAGACCACACCGAGGACAAAGCAATTTACCCATCTTCATCTTGCCTGAATTCGGTCAAGTCCATTGCATCGACATAGTCGCTCATCGCCTGTTGTAAATCATTGTTGGGCAGAAGGCGATGTTCCGTGAGCACATTGCCCGTAATGGTCAACACCTTGTCCAACGGAGGGAACTGATAACTCCTGACGTCCTCCGCAAACGGTAGTGGGACATCGTACAAGCACTCAATATCGTCTTCGATTGCCGGGTTTGGCTTGAGCAGAAGAATTTGTGGTTGTGAGTTGTCTTTGTTGACATACCTGGCCACCGCGTAGGACTCAAGCTCATGTAAAGCGTGGATAAGAGCTGATAGACCGAGCTCCGCCTCCTCATTGAGCTTCTGAGCAACGATGAGGCCTGTCTCTCCCATATTCAAGAATGGCTCGTACTGTAGATATGTTAGTCAGCGCTCGTTTTCATGGGAAAATTACAAACATGACTTACGCTGCTCATAGGAACAAAGCCGATAATCGTGAAACTCTTGGTTGTCTCGTACTTTGTCATATTCTCCTCGCTCTCACTAAACGGGACCACGGTCCTGCCATACTGATATGCCTTGGCAAGATCCTCCCTGTCGACGTCTTTCTTCCCTCCTGCTGCCTTGGCATCATCAACTCTGTATGTGCGCAGTTGCTTGACTGCCTGAAACTCTACACCACTCATTGGCGTGTCATCATCCCGGCCCTGTGTCTGGGACGGTCCGTTAGGGTTAGCCACATTGCTCGCTGACGGAGGTGTTGCTCTCTTGGTTTTGTAGTAGCGCTCAACATGAATACTCAGCGCGCTCGGGTATTTTTGAGGATCTCCGAGAGTCAGGGGTCCATCGTATGCCTTGAAAGGCCTGACGGGCTTGATTCTGGGGATGGCGAGCTCTTCCACTGCTTGCGCCATGGTACCGAACACGCCGTTCTCACAGTGGCCGACCAGCGTTTTGAGAATTTTCTCGTTTTCTTCCTGAAGATTTATTAGCATGTTTAGTTCTCGCCATGCGGTGTTGTTCGCCTTACCTTGTGGCGTGACTTATCCTCCTCCTTGAAGCCATATTCGGCATCATCAAAGTCAACCCCGCTATCAGATGGTCAACGATCAAGCACTTGCAACGGAAGCTCTCAGGCGGAAGCCGAACACTCACATTACGACCAGTTCTATCCCCACATCATTGAGCATATTCGCTACCTCTTTAGACTGATCGTCATCAATAGGAGACTCCCCGTTCGTTGCGAGGATAATCTTTCGCTTGTACTTCAACTTCTTGGTGAAGACTTGGATCATTCTGAGGGCAACCACAATTGCCGAGATAGCGTCTGCGCTGGAAGTACTGGACGGTTCAATCTTGCTCTTCAGTGCTCTGAGAGAAGTCATGGTCATGGGTCCAAGCTCCTGGAGGACCGATATGTTTTCGTAGCCCTGGTACTCTTCCCTGTTTTCATTGTTGTCGGTTTCGTCGGTGTTGAGGCCCACGACGCCTACGTTCCAGGTCTTGCGGTTGGCTGCCACGGTGGTTGAGATCTTGTCCCAGATGTAGCGCATGCCAAAGTCGAGATCGGATTCGTCGCGTCCATTGTGACAGTCCGCCATGGACTCGCCCAGGTCGATGACATAGACTGTGGCTTCCTTGTCCGCCATGGTGAAGGAAGGTGAAGGACTGCCCGTGGAGTAGCAATTTGGAAGTTCGAGGGAAAAGAAAAAAAGACTGGATTTTTCGAGGTGAATAATTTCAAGGCGCCACTTCGCTGTGGCCCGTTCGCTTCACATGCATTCGAGGTGGAATTCTAGGCAGCATCGCCAGGGTTGGAGACAGTTCGGAGCAATGACACGCTGTAACGGGAATTGGAGTTGGCGTTTGACGGTGTGTATTACGTTACAATACACCGTGTGCTTGCGCGAAGGCACATGTTCTCGCGTTACCCATGGCATGCACCTCATCGCAATATGTAATTGGTCAACGGTGGTGACGTAACTACGCACAAGCGATGGGCTCGCTCCGCTTTATGCATGCACTAAATGTATTGCATAAGAACATGATGGGAGTTCAATTGGGTTGCTGTCGCCAACTTCATCCCTTGAACCTCATTCCCATGTTATCAAGAACTGACGTGAATATCTTTGAACGTGCTCCTTCCTTATCATCTGTGTAACTTGTTCAAAAGTCGAGATGTCATCCTCAAGTCTACTACTCTCACCAGGTCCCTACCATATCATCAGGTTAGTGACATCAGAGTCTCCTAGCTTATGATGATGATGTCAACTGCTAACCACCCCCATCTTCACCTCCAGTTATGGCACTTTACTTGGGACAACATTCTTCCATGTACGACATCTCACCAACATGACCACATCTCATCCACAACTCTCAGGATCATGAAACCGAACACTTCCCACTAACCTTCACCTTTAGTCCTTCGTGGGCGGCATCATCTCCTTCCAAGTCCTCCCCCGTCCGCAATTCTCCGCGCTCCAGGCCAAGATCTTCCCCGTCTACTTCTCCATACAAACCACCATCCCCGTCATTCTCGCCCTGACCTACCCCGGCGCCACCTCCGCATTCGGATCTGCTGGTGCCGCTGGGATCGCCGGCGTTCTGGACCCGGATAACAGGTGGTCCGTTCTCGCCCCCATTGCTGCCATCTTCTTGACCGGTTTTGCCAATCTCGCTGTGGTTGGGCCGGCTACTACCAAGTGCATGAGGGAGAGGAAGCATCAGGGTAAGTTTATCTCGAACGATTTTGCCTTGCTCACTTTGAATGAGTGTGTACCGGTTTGTGGCGGCAGGCAGCTTGCTTTGTTTAACCAAGCAGAGCCATACAATCGGGTTGGTTGCCTGGATTCGATGTTGTGTCGTTACTGACGTTTGGGGATACTTGAAAACTTTCTAGAAACGAAGGATGGCAAAAAGAGCTATGATGCTCCCCCGCACTCTCAGGAGATGACTGCGCTGAACAAGCGCTTCTCTCAGCTCCATGGCATTTCGTCGCTCCTCAACCTGGGAAATTTCATTGCTGCTGTTGTGTATGGCTTCACCTTGGCTTCACGCCTTGACTAGAGGAAGGTTAGATGCACAAGTTTGTTCAAGAGCCACTGAGGCATGTCCATTTCCTTGCTATCTACTTGTCGGATAACACGAAGGATCATTCCAAGCCGATTTACCCCCTTCCCCCATTTGATGTCAAATTATATCTGTTTTCTTTCTTTTCCGTTTCCCTTTTGCTTTTCCATCGTCCTCCATGATGCATGTGAAATCCTCTCTGCATCAGTTTCTTATCTCTTCCAACCTTTCTCTGCTTCGTGGTTGACAAAGGCCCAAAAACACTCCATTAACGCCGCCGCCTGTTCCGTGAGGAACATGATGATCCCGTTTTTTCCCTTGTCTATGTCCGTCTAGTTTATACTTGACTTGGCTGATGCCGATCCAAGACTAGGTTGATAGGAGAAACGAAGACGAAAAAAGTCTATCCCTTTACCGCCGATGGTTTGCCGTGGTATCTCAAAAAAGTGGTGAAGAAAAGCTGAAATAGGTATCTCAGAAAGACCCCGTGGTGAGGCGCCGAGCGCTCAGCCACAAGGTCGAAAAGAAGCCAACCGAAGTCGCTTGCTAAATGAAGAATCGAAAAGAAGAGAATACCAAAAAGGAATCGCCGAAATCGGATGCCGAACGGACTTCCATGGTCGCTCGCTCGCTACTGTCGCTAGAGGTAGCAAAGCCCCCACCCGTCAAAAGCGCTTGCTAAATTGATTGCCGGTAACCAGAAAACCAAGTTGCTTTATCACAAAGGTGGCGAGAGGTGAGATGGACTTAAATCTTCAAGTCAAAAGCCGCCTTCGCAGCCAACAACTCCGTCTTCGCCTTCTCAAAGCGTTTCCTTTCCTCCTCGGGGTCAACCACGGGCAAGCGCCTGTCGCGAGCGTTCTTGACGTAGTGGCTGAGCGAGTGCTTGAGAGGAGGGCGGGCCAGTAGCTCCTCGACGCTGGCCTCTTCCATGGGCTTGTTGAAGGTGCGCTGCATGGTATCGACCTTGGTGGTGGTCTTGGTGGTCACCGTGGTGATGCGGATTTCAGCAACAGCGGCATCTGAGGTAGTAGAGGTCGTTGCGACGGATGAGGTGGTCATGGTGGAGGAAATGGAGCCGCGACGAGCAGAGGGCTTGAGGGTGGTCTCCTCAGAGAAGGAAGAGAAGTAGCCCGAGTCAAAGGTCTTGGTGGAGTCCGTGGTGCCCCCCGGGGAGCGCAGGGCGGAGAGGATGGGCGACTTGCTGATGACAGTTTCCTTGGAGGACGGCATGATGGACATTGGGATGGAGGTCGAGTACATCAACGCTCTGACCAAGGATGGGGTCGCGGCAGAGGTGGGAGGAAGAGGAGGGAATGGCGATGGGCTTCGACTAGCGTTTCTTGCAGACGAAGTTGGTGCCGGAGTGAAAAAGAGGTTGAAGTAGGGGTCTTCTGGGCAGAAGGAGGCCATCGTGAATGAGTGGGAGGAAAAAAAAAGTAGAAGTGGGGTGTGGGATTATATAATGATAACTGCAAGGTTTAGGTTGTGTGCGTGTGCGTGTGTGATGTAGTCCTGGTCCTGGTGACTCAACGGCTGCAAGATGCGCGAATGAAGGGTACCGCTCGTATTGTAAGGAACTATCGTGAGTATCAAGCTGTTGTGGGTTGACTGTTCTTTCTGCGGCGCACTAGGGTGAACCCGTAATTTTCGTCTTGTCTTACTGCTGTCCTCCTGGGCCCAGACGGAAAGTGGATAACCCCAACGAAAACTTGTTCCGATGAAAAACTTAATTTCGACTTTTCGAGTGTTTGTAAGTTTAGGTTTTTCAAGACCAGGTGAGGCGGAGGGTCGTCAGGTTTGGTGTATGATCAGGCGCAAGAGATCGAGTGGAGTTGTTCGGTTTCACCAGTGATGCAGAATTCGGGATGATGTGGTGTTGAAAAACGCCGAAAGTATGGGATGTGCCCGGCTCGAAGTACAACGGCAGTGAATGGAAACAGACAAATGAATGAGCGTCGTTGGTTCCCGAGGTGGTTCAAAACGAGTGTTGGTTTAGTTGGATCGATTATTAGTAGGATGATAAAAATGTTGGAGAACGAGTGACAGTGATGTGACCGAAGTACGAAGGCCGAGCTGGGCGTCCAGAGAGGAATAAACAGATAGCTGAGAAAGTCCAGACTCTAGGAGTCAAAACGGGGTGGGATATCTCCTTTATACTTCCCAAACATCCGCAGTCGGCAGATGTCGCCTTCCTCGGACTTCGCTATCCAGTGAATTACGAAGACACCCATCTCTCCTGGCGCGGAAAGTCTGATCGAGCCCCATGCTGCCGTTGATCTTTGATGAGATCGAGGCTATTGCGAAATCTCATAAGCACGTCTCCACATCAATATTTCAAAAAATATCACAAAAATGAAGGGCCGGGGATTCCATTTGGAGATGGAACGTGCGTTGTGTCATCCTCTCGGTTTTCTGGCAATCTGGAAAATTTACGGAGCCTCTTCAATGTCTTTGCTGTCCAAGGGACCCATCGGTTGCTCTGCCGGGATAGGGGTCCCGGGGCCTGGGTGAGGATTTACCGTGCAGGGCACTTCAGGGGTTTGTGATCTGGCCCCCACCCACGTTTTGGTCAGGGATTTTAAGAGGTCCCATTTTATTTTGGTGTTCTGGTGCGTTCCCGGGCATCAACGACGCAATTTCACGGGTGGTCATGTGGCCAGAATGCAAATTGTGGAATCACACCGGACCCCTGACACAACATCAACGGTTTGTCGAAATTCCATATTGTATGTGCCGTTTGCCTGTACCGTCCACTACTGGTTTGTTTGTTAGCTCGAGACCTCTAGTCAACTTGTCCAGGCGTTTCCACAGCTAGCTTATGTGTTTCTTTGATAACGGGTGCTTAATATTAGTATAAATATGTCAAATCAGATACTAAGAACTTGTTTCTGGGTAATAATTATGCATTTCAAAATACTATTACAACGTTCAGGACGGTTTAGTATAAGTCTCATTCGGGGTACCAAGCTAACAACCAAACCAGCATTGGACTGTACTTCATGATTCTGCTTGTGATGCCGTCTCATTATGTCCGTAGAGCTAAATGCCATGACAACACTGAAAGCTGGAGGATGCTGACTGCCCGAGAAACTTAGGTAGAGCAGTTCACCATCACTCATGGTGCACACCAACATCAGCCATGGGCCAGTACGACCCGACACTGCACAGACACAAGTGAAAATGATAAACTCTGCAATTTTGGAGTTGCAAGGGTTGATTGAAGCTCGCCAGTGTAAATTGCATCCAAAATAAGATAGGCGGCCAGTTTGCACTGTTGACCACGCTCTCCACGGTACATGCCTAGCCCTTGCAAAAGGAGACTCCCGTGCCCGCCGCTAAGACTTTATCCACTGCTTTCAGCCCAGCCATTCACTTTAAGCTTTTGCCAGAGCCACCGCAGTTGGTTGACTTGCCAGGTTTCACATATTGGAAAAGACACACTTCTTGGGCTGTCTTCACTGTTGCTTCTTGCTCTCCTTCTCCTTCTCTTTTTCCTGCAGCTTCTTGGCAAGATCGCTGGTGCGGATAACCTTGGGCACAGGGGTCTTGTACCCCTTCAAAGTCTTGGGTACAAACGTGCCGACCTGATTTTGGTACGCGCTGTATTCTGAGTACTTCCCGGCGGTGATGCGCTCAGTCAGCCACGTGGAGCCCTGGAAGACACTCAAGAGCATGATGGGAGAGACGATGGTCCAGTTATAGAGGGTATTCGTCGCAAAGCAGCCCCATTGGTAAAGCGTCAGCCAGATGGATTGCTCAGCAGCAAAGTTCGGATGTCTGCTGTATGCCCAGAGACCTGATGTGATAAAGCCTCGGTCAAGATCAGCCTGCTTATGGCCGGCCGGGACATGACCAGAGGTCTGGTACTCCTTCTTTGCTGACTGGAAGACTACACACGCTTCAAGTTAGCAGGCGCTCCCCAGAGGAACACATGTACCATGAAACTTACCCCATTGTTGATGGTCAGCAATGAACTCGGTAAGAATAAGACCCAATTGCATGACGGTGAAGCCAATATCAGCTGTAGAGAGCTCGGGCTCGAACTGGGTAGCCAAGAGAAGGACATAAACAGGAGAAGCAAACATATAAAGCAGAACGCTCTGGATGAAGGAAATGAAGGTCCAGTTCAAGATATGGAAAGCCCACTTGGGCAGCATGTCGCGAACAATTTGCCATCTGTAGTCCTCGTGTCCGATTCCGTATCCGCCCTTTCTCCAATAGTTGTAAGTCAAGCGTGTCTAACGAGTTGGCAATGTCAGTAAACACTCCTGCCAATTCCACAAAGCGACTCGACTTACGCTCCAAATCGTGCTGAAGAGCAAGGCGGCATCAATGCGCCGGCTGGGGATTCCGGCCAGACGCGCCCATGTCGCAAAATGAGCGATATAGACGGTCGGCAGTATGCTCCAAAAGCGATCAACTTGCGAGTAGTTCTTGTTGAACTCGGCAGCAACAAGAAACACGCCGCCCAGGAAAATGGAGGCTCCAAGCCCGCTGATGAACGGGTTGGTCTCCATGTACAGCTTGAGGAAGCTCCCTCCATTGAGAACAGTGCCCAGGATTTGACGCGGAAGGGCGTAGAGCTGTGGCAGGAAAGGCGTGACGGTCTTTGAGAAGTCGGAGCACTCTTGGAGTGTACCCAGCTTGGGCAGAGCCATGGCGTATGGCAGTATCATGGCGGGCAGAACGAGCACAGCCGAAGAATAGAGACTTATTGTAAAAAAGCTTTTGGTTTGAAGATGGATGGATTGTTACGAAAGATCAAATCGAAGGATCCGATGGGATGTTCTTGGAGGTAATGAGCTGACGGAGAATTGGCGTCATGTATTGGTGTACATCCGCGCTTATGCGTCATGCAGTTTAGTCTGAGATCTGGATGGAGAGCGGTTCCTGCCGTGATCAGCTCCATTTCGAAGCTGCCCGGGCGGGAAGCTCGAGTGGTTCGCCCAGGAAGGCGGGGCA
This sequence comes from Neurospora sp. FGSC 26628, assembly GCA_009805345.1. Classification (NCBI taxonomy): domain Eukaryota; kingdom Fungi; phylum Ascomycota; class Sordariomycetes; order Sordariales; family Sordariaceae; genus Neurospora; species Neurospora sp. FGSC 26628. Next base: position 29,555 of record RAOO01000100.1, read on the forward strand.
CGAACCCGCCCTGCCACCGTCATACCTCTTTTAGCGCAAGCGGATAAACGTAATGCGAGTTACAGTAGCGTTTATTTGAATGGTGGGATTAACGCATAAATTACACAATACAACCAAAGACGCGAAGCGCGTCTCTCCCCGCCATCAACAACCAACTGTGTTGTTTGCAGCAACGGGTATGACTGCAAAGGCAGTGCAGAGCCCCAAGGTCATCAATCTCACACATCCAGGAGCTGATGTATCCGAAACCCCCCTTCTTGGAGTTCTCACGCTGCATGAAATCTCGGTTCAAGTGAACCTGCACCGGCCCTTTTATCTTTCCTACGGCGAATGCCTCTCTGTGTCGTCGTGAATGGGATCAACATCACATTCACTTCAAGGGAATATCAGACGACCGCTTGATGCCTTGCTATCCCCTGCTTCCAAGGCGTAGGTTTATTTTTCCTGTGCGCTTTTATTCGTCCAAAATGCCGCGAATCCTTTGTGTGGCCGAAAAACCGTCGATTGCAAAGGCGGTCGCTGCACATCTGTCTGGTGGCGTATATCAAACCGTGGGTCCTCACTACGTCTTCACAATGTCTTTGATGCTAACGTGCAAGGCAGAATGACACCCGGGACAGGTATACCAAAAACTATGTTTTCACTTGCGATTTCGGTCCTCCCTGGGGACACTCTACCGTCACCATGACCGCTGTGAGGGGACATCTCACGCAGCTAGACTTCCACCAGGAGTTCAGGAAGTGGGAATACCCACCACCAGATCGCCTCTTTGACGCACCTGTCCAGACAATCTACCCGAATGTATGTCTCGCTATTGCCAACAAGTGTCTGGCGCACAGACTCCTTGCTTGGATTTTATATGTTGACAACGGGATTCATGCTAGGACATGAAGAATATTGCCCAGAACATCGAAAACCAGGCCCGGCAAGCTGACATACTCTACATCTGGACGGATTGTGATCGAGAAGGTGAACACATCGGGAGCGAGATTCGGGAGGCCGCAAGGAAGGGCAAGAGGAACATTCAAATCTTCAGAGCAAGGTTCAGCAACATTGAACGAGCGTAAGTTCACCACCCAGGTGTATCAAGTCCAGGGATCACTGACATGTCATATTCAGACATATCCTATCTGCTGCCCGACGTCCGGTAGCCTTAGACGACAGACAGGCTGAAGCAGTCGCCGCGCGTATCGAGTTGGACCTGAGAATCGGATCTGCATTTACTCGCTTTTTGACGTTAAGTCTGAGACCACTTGGTGGGGCAATGGCCGACCTTCTGCTCAGCTATGGTAAGTCTGAATAGAGCTTACACTGCCAGTATGAATCTGACTTGACAGGATCCTGCCAATTCCCAACCCTTGGTTTCGTTGTCGACCGATACTTTCGCGTCCGAAACTTTGTGCCGGAACCATTCTGGTCAATCAAGGTGATGCACGAGAAAGAAGGCGTCAAAGTCAACTTCAACTGGTCCAGAAACCGGCTGTTCGACAGGTTGGCCGTGCTACTGTTCTACGAAAGATGTCTCGCCGCCAAAATCGCAAAGGTCACGGACGTCAAAGAGAAGCAGACCAAGAAATGGAAGCCTCTTCCCCTCACCACCGTCGAGCTTCAAAAGATGGCCACTCGGTTTCTCCGCATGACGGGTCAAGAAGCCATGACGGTAGCAGAAAAACTGTACAACAAGGGTTTCATCAGCTACCCCAGGACAGAGACAGACCGTTTCGATAAGGGCATGAACCTCAGGGCGCTCGTACAAAAGCAGACCCAGGACCAACGCTGGGGCCCTTTTGCACAGAATCTGGTCGACGGGGCCTTCCAACAACCTCGCCAAGGCAGGAACGACGACAAGGCCCATCCTCCCATTCACCCCATCACATACGCGGCACCCACAGTGCTTGACGACCAGGAAAAGAGACTATACGAGTTCGTAGTCCGCCGATTCCTCGCCTGCTGCTCCGAAGATGCCCGAGGAGCAACCACGGACGTGGAAATCACCTACGGAGAAGAAAAGTTCGTCGCCCACGGCCTGATCGTCCACCAGCGCAACTACCTCGACGTTTACCCTTACGAGAACTGGACCGGAACGGCCGAGTTGCCGAGATTCACTGTCGGCGAGATGTTCGAACCGACCGAGGCCATGATGACCGAAGGCAAGACGACGGCTCCTAGCTACCTGACCGAGGCGGATCTGATCGCCCTCATGGACGCGAATGGAATCGGCACCGATGCCACTATGGCTCAACATATCGAGAAGATCAAGGAGAGACAGTATGTTCAGGTGGTGGAGCGAGGAGGTAATGGAGGCGGCGGAAACGACGAGGACGATGGTGCAGCTGGTGGCGCCCGGGGCGGGCGCGGTGGTCGGGGTGGACGTGGAAGAGGGGGTGGACGGGGCGGCCGAGGAGGAGGCGGAGGTGGCGGAGGTGGCGGAGGTGGTCGCGGTGGTGTCAAGGAGTTTATCCCGACCAGCCTCGGCGTCGCCTTGATTGAGGGCTTTGAGAGGATGAACTTCGAAACCAGTCTCGGCAAACCTTTCCTCCGTAAGGAGATGGAGCTCAAGATGAAGGCGATTTGCGAAGGCCGGCTTACCAGGGATGCCCTTTTGCGAGAGAGCATCGCTAGTTATCGTCAAGTTTACGATCAGTCACGGGAGGAGATCAACTTGCTGAAAGCTGTGAGTAAAAGTTCCCTCATGAGCCGTCAAGTTTATTCCTCCTTTCCGTTGCCATTTTCATATCTGGTGCGTCTACTAACGAAAGTGGAATTTTAGGCTTGTAGACAATACGTATTTGGCCAGAATGGCGGAGCTTGAGACCTAGAAGGTCAGGAATCGCGGTCTTACAGAATCCTCCCTATAGTGGCTTGGGGAGCAGACGGCCATCTTTCTGGGGAACTGGATCCTACAAGCGAATGTATAGGGGCCTAGCGGACAAATTTACTCATGTATCGACTCCTCCGAAACCTCCCAGCCTGCCCTGGGGTCGCCCAATACCAGCATATTTTCCACCTGAAAGATGGAGCTGGAATTAATCTGGCGTGCACATCGCTGTCGCCACAGGCTCAATGGAGGAGGTACATTCATCTGCTATACGATACCTAACGTCAAAAGACAAGGTTCTAGTCACCTTGGGAGTTGCAACCACGAACCAAGCCGAACCCAACCTGCCCGTCCGTTCCAACACAATGTCACAATGGGAGGCCTGTCAACGTCGTGGGTGGCTGCGATGTAGTACATGTATCTTGGATTCCAAAAGGTGGCGGTGGTAATGGTGGTGGTGGTCGTGTGCTGGGCCGCAGAACCACCTTTTGGGCTCAGACCCAAACCAGGTTTCTGTGTCGTTACACGAACAGTTACCCAACACCCTTCCTCGCCTACTTTTATGGTGCTGTCAACCACAGATCATCGACCTTGATGGAGGATACAGTGTTCCATTCTTGTCGGGGGGCGGTGGCGCTTTTCAGCAGCGCCGACTTTCCCTCTACTCGATGAGTACGTCAAGAACCCAATAACGAAACGAGCCCCTCCTCTATTTATCTACTTACCCAACTCAAACTAAATGGTGATGGTTCTTCATCTCCAGAGTGTGTGGGTTGGTCAAGGGTCCATGAACTTGGCATATTATCGCACTTGCCCAGCCCAGCCAGGCCAACCCTCACTGCCCTGCGTGTATCAACTTGGTATTCACAGATGGTTTGATGCGTGATGTGTTGTAACCCGCCAGCCAGGGCATTCATTTCCTCGCATTTTATGCACATATGGATGCTCTAAGCACTGCCGCACTACGAAGTGCAAATAGGGAAGGTACTCGGGGATTCAAAAACCATGCGCGCGGCAAAGCAACCCATAACACGATATTGGTAAGTGGAGTGGGTGTTACTCCTGTTGGCGATGCCGATGGGAATGGGGAACCTTGATGTCTGGATTCTGGCGGCGTGGGTTTTACGGCACTCGCTCTTGATTCCTACTGCTACCGTGCCTCTAGGTAGATACCTGGTTTAGGCAACCCCGCATTTTGATATCGACATGGGAGGCTGGAGGTGGTGTTGAGAACCTTGAGAGACTTCCGTGAATGGATGCGCGTGGTTCGCCTGAACAGAAGATGAAAATCCAACTGATAGCTTTGGTAGTAGAGAGAGACATTATAGCATTCATTTGGTGTTCTTGAGATCCGAACAAAAAGTCAATAAGCCATTGAGGTTCTCAAGAGGCACGCACCCGCAAAGAGAGGATATTCTCGGCTATCCTATCTACAACCTAACAGCACTAAACACCAGCGACAGCGAACTCGACCCTAGATATCGCTCGAATTCGGATATTAAATTAACAATTGGAGGGTTACCTTGTTTTTTTTCCAACATGTGTTCTATTCTAAACGTGATCTACACTGCCGGTTACTTGTTCCTGACGTGGTTACTGGTTAGTCATCGCTCGCTACTCCAACTTGATTCCACGATCGAATGCCTCGGTCACCGTGGGCCTTGATGGCCATTCTGTTGCTTTCGTCCACGGGCTTGAAGGAGTTTACCCCCACGCTCTTAACCGTTGACTTGATTGTCTTCAGTTGATTGGCTTTTGAGTGTCTAAATAGGTTTTCGGTTCCGTGAGGACAGGACATGAGGTGCCGGTTACCAAGTAGGCACTACATAGTGGATTCGGCTTCCATCTCCGCTCCCGTCTCCTGCTCCGCTCTCCGCAGTCCCCCGAAACCGAGCGCCGCGGGTCGCTGGAACGTGGGGTAAAAAACCGGGACCACCAGCTTGGCTTCGTGTGCTGGTCACGGCCCACGGTTTGTCTCCGGGCGTTCTGAGTTGCCAGTTGTTGTTGTTCACTTGCTGAGCATCCAGTGGAGATCATCGTCGCATAAGCATGATGGACATCACATCACCACTTGTTAGTTGCTACTTTTGTTCCTTCTGTCCCTCTCTCTGGAACCAGGGTGTAAGTGGTTGGTTTTGGTGTTTTAGCGTATGCTATGGCACTGTGGATGACCATGATCAACCCCACTACGAACAACGTCCCTGGAAGAGAAGCGAAGCTGAGGGGAAGAAGGCATGAGGATTGGCGGTCTCCAGCTGGACTGTTGGCAAGAGGGGCGGGATATTTGAATTTTGGCTTGATGCTTTTCTTTTCTTTGCTTGGTTTTTGTGCGTGTGCATTTGTCTGCCCCAGAGTTGTCGTCAAGAAGACCCTGCTATCTGGATGTGTAGAGCTATATTCGAAATCGATGTGATGAGCGATATCTAGGATGGTGATGCCAAGCCGTGCCTACTGCCATTCGTTATCTGTGATATCACAACAACCTAGGCCTTGTGACTTTCTAACTGAGACCGTCTTCCCCTCTCTTGCTGAGGGGGCTGGTCACTAGTACGCGACGGGAAATAACTTTAAACTATCGATACCGAAAGGGAACGTTCGTGTTCGCCAATTCTTCCGGATATCTGTCCCCAGACACGAAGGTATGGAATTGGCAGAAGAGGTGTGCTTCTCACCCGATAGGCTATCGCCCACCCATCCAATCAGAGCGAGCGTCTTAATCAACGTGATTTCCCTTTTGGATATCCGGGGACCTGACATGATGACGAACGGAGATCGTTTTGTTGCTCTGTGCTTCTCACTCTGGCTTTGGATGTCCGTGACACAACCCACGAGGCAAGATGAGTGGCTGTTCGCCCTGAACCTCCTTGCTTTCGCCTCATGTTGCTCAAAGTTTAAACCGACGACTACACTTCGTTCAGAGGCTCATCGACGATCGACGGTTGATTGTGTGCGGGTATCTATCATTCCCACCCACTGACCGTGCGGCTACGGAGTCCGTGCGAAGAGTGACCTACTGTCTCCAGCAAGGTTACTCCCAGCCAGGCTCCGGAACATCTCGGGCAGGGTCAGCCCCTTGCTTCTCGTTCCTGTCAAGCCAGCCCTCTGTGTGTTCGGCGGGACGGGATTCCACAGTCTCGGTTGCCCGGGGTTGGAAAGGCCGCATTGCTTGCCAGGTGCGGGATACGGAGAGGATACCCATTCACAAACAATCGTACGAATGCAGGCACTTCCGACCGGCAGCGACCGCCGGTGACGGGCATGGCGGGAAGACGGGGCTGACGGCGGCAGTTTGGCCGGGTGTGTAATCCATCACTCGTAGCCCATATGGCTGAATGGTCAGCGCCTGGTGCACTCGTCCGTCGCCAACCTACATCTTGATACATGTCGCAGTTTGTTTCCCAATGTGAGGGCCATGTACTTCCGGTGTCCGGGACCGGCGGGTACTGAAGCTGAGGGGTCTGATATCAGTATCCGCTCTCGCGTAGATGAAGATGTAGTGTACCTCTACGCCGCAGCTATGTTACCTTTGGGGTATCATTTGGGTATCAAGTTCCATCCAGCATGTTGTCCATCAGCGACGGAGAAACGGGGAGTTTCGGGTTGTGCCCTGAACTTGGACAAGACGGAAGCATCTCCAACACCACGTGAAGGAGTGAGACGATGGAGTAGCCTTGTTGTATACCTAAACATAGAGAGGATGCATTGTGTTGAAAGTCGTCATCTTGTCTACAGCGGCCAACCCTCGACTTCCAAAGTTCGTTGTGCCTCTTCTGCACTGTGCTCGGGCCTCCGTCCAGACGCATTGACAAAGTTGGTGTAGCCCGCACTCGTCGCCCACCGCACTAACATGCCGCTCTCAGAAATCCGATTGCCAGCCTATCGCCGAAATTGTGCAAAATGAGAACCTCTCTGGTCTGGCTGGATATGGGACGTTGCCATGACATGATATCTGTCCCGTAACGCCAGACATACTGGATTGCCCTCATCAAGGAGAGTACCTTTGAGCCATATTCATGATGATGAGCTCACTCAACAACAACAACAACAACAACAACAACAACAACAACAACAACAACAACACGATGGAAAAACAAACGCACAAAACACAAAAATTGGCCAGATGGTGCCAAAATAGGCGGCCGATGATGGAACTTGTCGAAAAGGCGGGAGTGGGTCGGTAGGCCGGGGATCGTGATCAAGGAACCCGCACCGGCGGAAGGGGTCATCAACTAGTCAAGGGGGTTGCAGCAGTTGGTGTGCCTTGGCTGTTGTTGCAAGCGGTCCTCTTTGGCGGGACAACATGGGCCTGACAGCCCAGAATAAACACAAGTAGCCAGTCGATGAGGTTGGCATTTGCACGGTACACTGTGTGTCTGGAATAGCTGGAGGAGGCGCACATGTTCATGGCCACTATGTGCACCCCAGGTGGCGCGGGTAGGCATCACCCTTCTCTTGTCATTGTCGAGGCTTGTCACTCCTGTGTTTCTGCAGCAGCCTGAACACCATCCATTTGCAACCAGTTGGCCCTATCACTCATCACTCATCACACACCCATGGCATGGCAACAGAGGTGACCAAGCAGGACCTTGTAATTGCTGAACCGCCGCCGCCCTCCCTTTCTCCCCAATCAACGGCAAACCAAACGATCTTGTGACTGGCAAGTTGAAAGAAAGCCCTTTTTGAACCGGCTTTGTTGCTTTGTTCGCTCTCATGGCCTAGAACTAGTCCATGCTTCCATGCCCGTTTTGATGCCAGTTGATGCCAGATAGCTCTCTATAGCAGACGTAGATGGCAAGCGCAGAAGCGATGCGGTGACTGCTCTGGCGGCGCGTTTTGATGACTGCAGCTGAGCCCTAGTGGTAGCTCATTCCATACCGAGAACCTCAAAAAAGAGAGGGAGGTAGCCTCTACCCGTATCTATGCCCAGGGGCAGGTAAATAGCGGACAGCGTAGGCAGAGCGATGACGGATGAACAAGACAATGGCAAGCGAGGGCTGGTGTCCTGCCCTGTCTGTGTGTGTGTGTGTCAGACTGCCAGTTGGTTGTTGTAAGTGGTACCTCTCCAGTCGTCTCCCTACGCCGTACTTGTATGGTACTGGTTGTACCTCTTCTAGGGGGCGCACACCCAGGATCGGGTCGATTAATTATCACTGGCATTCATCCCATCTCCTTCTTCCCTCCTCTTCTCTTCTTCTTCTTCTTTCTTTTTCCCTTTTCTTCTTCAAAGCAAATAAACACACTCGCACTTCAGCACCATCGATTCAGCACCGAGAGTCATCTCCTGTCACAGAGATCATCGCGACAACAACAGCTCTGCCATTCCCTGCCTCCACACTTTTGATCCGACAAATCCACTTTTGCCCGGTCAAGAGTTACTTTGCCAGCTGCGCATCTGCTTCGGACATCTGGTGAGTGACTCAGGAGCGGACCCCAGGTCCCCAATACCACTGCCCCCTCACAAGTCACAACTCAACCCACGTCCCCGTGGCCCTTGATATCCACGGGCATTGTATCCCACGGTCCACTTCCACCCCCGGTTCACCCCCGGGCTGCCGGGTATCAGCCTGCGTCCACGACGAGTGCGTGTGTGCGATTAGGGCACATCGTCATATCGACTGGTGTACCTGCCTCTACTTGGACCTACACCGTACTGTGTGCGTGTGCGTGCGTGCATCCAGATACATACAATACGTACATACCATAGTATAGTAGTTGTACATGGCCCGTGGCCCTGGTCGGCATCACGACTGATAACAAAAAGACCGCCGCTGCCGTTGTCCGTCACTCCTCCTCCTCCCCTTTCCATCATCACAAGCAACAGCACCATCATACCTCACCAACGCGTCGTCGCGTGTCTGCCCTTCTCCCGCCGTATCGTGCTAACACCCACTTGCGCCGACTCGCAGACACGTCTCGAAGCACACCGACTTCAACAAAGGTCAACATGGCAACCATGGCATCTGCTGTTCGCGATATCGCTACGACCTCCCTCGGCCGAGACAACTTAACTGCTGTAGCGGCCCGGAATGTCCCTGTGACGGCAACTCACCCGATTCCCCTCCCTACTCCTCCCAACTCCATGTCCCCTACACTGCCTCCCCATGGGCTCAAGGCCCAGCTTCAGAGAGCTCGGATGGACCAACACGTCGACTCGGATCTGGACCTTCATGGCGATCACGACACCGATCACAACGGCAGTGTCGGTTCGCCCCCGTACGAGTCGGCCGGCATCAATGCCGCCATGTTGGCCAAGTTCCATCTACCAGAGATTCTGTTGAACCACGGTCCGCTTGCGATCCGTCATATCATGGGTTATCTCACGAGCTCTATCCCTGGCTTTGCTGAGATTCCTCCGACAAAGGCTCGGAGGTTGGTTGTGGGTGCTTTGGAAGGTCGAGGAAGTGGAGGCGAAGGCGGCGGTCTGGACGGTGACGTACAATTTGAGAAGGTGGGCTGGGGAATATGGCAAGCCAGGAGGCTTGGCCAGCCTTCCGGGTATGTGGCAGCACGCCGAGCATCGCCACACGGTGACGGTCAGCCCGCAAGTATTCCCATTGCCAGGAATGGCGGTTGGAACCTGGATCGCTTGCGCATCGCAGCGGCTGGTTCCCTCGACGGTGAATCTTGCGCGGCGTTTTCCTTTGACGATCGGTCCATGCACATGATGGACCATGAAGCAGACAGGATGTCCTTGGATGGTTCGGCGTCAGCCTCCTGCTCAGAGGCACCTGATGACGACGAGGATATCGCTATGGACGACGACACGGAAGACGCGACAGATGATGAAGACTGGGCCGCTGTTGGTGCGGCTGCGCTTCGTGCGACTTCATACCAAGCCCCATCAGACCGGTTCCTCAACGCGAACAGTGTCTACGCTACTGGTGGGCTGCGGTCATTCTCTTCATCAGTGGGGATGGCACGCTCGCCACAGTTCCGCAGCTTCAACTTCCCAACAACACCCGCATTGACGACCCCGTCAGATGCGCAAGAGAGGGAGGCCGTTGAGGCTCTCCTTCGACTTGGATCTGTATAATACCACACACATGCATGGCTCGGCGTTCAACAAGGGGCAAGGGGCACAACATTGAGCACCCTAATCGGGCGCTGGCGGTCATTTGAGGGTTTTCTGACATTTCTCTCTCTGGGCACGGAACCTGGTTTCCCTGCTTGGAATTTGGGGCCACATCTCCCAGGTCTCTTCACTCACACACGACCAAGGACGGCGCCATTATTTTTCGCCAACGAAGCATTCACATCGACTTTCTGACTGCATCGGCTTTTTATCTTTTGCTATGAGGCGTTTGGCGTCTCAACGATCACACTCAACTCAACTTCGCTTCTCACGTTATCCCTGGAGGAGAATACTTTGGCTACCCAGACGATCGGGTTCCCGCCGCAAGGAGCTCTAGTCCACTTGGTCGGCCAGAGCTGGAGATTGGCAACTGCCTTGCCTTTCGTCACACGGGGCGCCGTCGATCTGGGTAGTCTTTCCACGTTTTCTTCAGAGAGGCATCTTGCATATACCATTTGGCCCGCTTCGGAAGTTTCAGTTGGGAGAAAGATCATGCTGGCCTGGAGCTCTTGGCTTTATCACCTTGACTGCTCAGGTTTGCTATATCAGGGGCGTTAGTTTGGCAATGCCCTTGTTTGGTTGAAAGAAAGTCTTTCACATATCCCTTGATACCCCTTATAGTGCGCCGTCGGATTTGGAGTTTGCCATGTTTTCTTGGCTTGGGATAAGGCAAGGGAGACAGGCAAACGCGACGGCCGGTTCTGAAGCAGAGGAGACGACGGAACAGTCACCCATTTCGAGGTTACTGCACCTGGGTGCCGGTTACGGGTTATCCTGGGGTTTCGTCTGTACATGTTTTCCGGTCAGTCTTCTGAGGCCGGCCGTGGATATTTTGATAATTGTTTGTTTTAGTAGAAAACTGGGGCTGGGACGGGATGTTGCTTAATTATTTGGAGAGATATGGACAAGGCAGAAAGGACGGCGCGCGAGCGAACACAAGAACACACAACTCTGACACACTTCCCTTAGAACAGGAAATGATGAGCAGAACAACGAACAAATAATGATGAATGAAAGCAGGCATTGCGCGGGCGTGGGAAGCATATATTTTATTCATTTCATGTTTTCTCTGGAACCATGCCACCATTACTACTATATTACTATTGACGAATTTGGCGATGGACGGATGATGGATGATGGATGTACTAGGGTTTAGGGCTTTGGCAAGGTCAAATAGAAGAAGGCATGGGAGGAACCTTTGTTGGGTTTCTGGAACAACCTCAAGAACAAACTGAAGGGCAATGACAACGCTTCCATCGAACGAACGGGCGAAGGTGAAAACTCGCGGATCCTATCCGATCCGTACCTGCTGCGGTCGGGGAGGTTCTAGTGCGGTCCGCGCCAGGGCAAAAGGCGGTGACAGCGCAAGCTTGACCGACTCCCAACGAAACCCGGAACCAAACACCCCTCCCCGGATCAACCGACACCGCTCACCGACACAATGATTCGCTGTCTTTTTCGGGCAGCCATGGATCCTATGGGTTTATGGGTTAGGTACCTGACCCTAATACGGGAAAGGACAAGCGCGGCGTGGATCGGAAATAGCTCGCCCAAGTCGCTTAGTGAGCGGCGAGTTGTCAGTGGAGCGGCAAACGACGTTAGTTTCGGAACCGGTAATGTGGGTCAAGGCGGGGCGCAGCGGAGCGGGGAGGGGCGGGACGGGAGAGGGGCGGATGAGGCTCTGGGCCCGGCACTTCGTTTCGGCGCTTGGGAACTTCTGAAACAATTCTGATGGATTAAGGTCTAAAGACTGGCCACCACTACGGAGTATGGTTGCAACCGTATCTCAACACATCATAGGCTTGTGGTGCGAAGCTATATGTAGTTAGTACCTACCGACCGTTGGTGCCAAAACAGATGACGTGTGTTGCCAACAAAATTGACATGTTTCAGAAATTGAAAGTTTTTTGTTGGCTTTTGTGGTTTGTGCCTGAGCGGAACGGTGCGGACGGGCATGGAAGTTGACGACAATCTGCGTATGGGGAAAGAAGGCCGGCCGGAGGAGCTAGGTGCGTGCGATGAGCGTAGAGACGGGAGGCAATGGGACCGCCGCCGACACCCCGATGAGACGGGAACAGGATCCACTTGCCGGGCCCGCAGTCGGCCGGCCGGCTTTGAATACGAAAAGGCATTGCCGTTGCAAAAAAAGAAAAGAAGAAAAAGATCACGAGATTGGAAATTGTTGGAATGCTTCCGCAGTTGAACCGCACGCAGTTCCGTTACGTACAAAATAACAACACGCAAACTACAAACTACACACACGAGATCACTTGCCTTGTTGGCGATGATCCAGGCAGTTAGTTCGCTAGAGAAGGCGGGAGGGGTTGGAGAGGGAAGGACGAACATGAGTTCAACACGTCAACAACGTCAAATCCACATACGCGGCACGCAGGTACAACTCAATCATGCATGGCGCTTTGCTTTTCGCATTGCTCACATTATGCAAGTGATAAAAATCGACGATGAGAACCTTGGTTTTGCGGGGAAATTTTGGAAAACTGGAAATTGGAATGAATGAAAGATGAAAGTGGGCGTGTACCCATATGATGGTTTTGGTTCTTCGGAACTGATGATGAAAATGTGTGGGCGGTATGAACGGAGGTGTTTGTTATTTGGCTCGGCCCCGGGGCGTCTGTGCCCGGCGTACGGAGTACGGAGTGAAGTGGGTACTACATACAGTATTGCTTTCGGGCCGGTGTATAGCTCTTGAACAAGGAGTTCGGGGTCGTGAACGTTGAAGTTCTGTGTGATACATTGAAATGATGCACTGATGGATGACTAGAGAATGAATAAATGATGCTAATTGGTACGCTACCTAGGTAGCTTCAATGGAAGTTTTGGTCGTCATGTTCCCATTCAAGATGAAGAATCGTGTTGCGTTCTTTCCATCTTTTGCTTTCTAAGCAAAGTCTGTAGATTGAACCTTCCCGGTTGCACCTAGACAATGATGACACAAGAACTGAGTTTGGACGCAACCAACGGATGGCTTTTCTAAACTCCGAAGGATTTTGAATCATGATAACGAGGCAAACAAAAGGGGGGGGGGGGGGGGGGGGAAGCATGACTTGATATCTCGGAGAGAGTATATTAGTACGACGCTCTAACCAGCTGAGCTAATCGGGCTGCTGATTGTTGAATGGAGTGCGGATAAAGAGGGCTTATCTGTGACCACTTGCACAGAACTTGGAACATGACCATGATGCTGCCATGCACAAAGTTCCCTTGATTATGAGAAAAGCGTGGTTGATTGTTCAAGTTTGAAAGAAGAGGAGAAACTGAGTGGATTCAATTGGGCACTGAAATACGGAGACATTTTGTATGGGGCACGAGTTCGTTCCGTCATAACGCTCAGTATAGATCGATAGAACGAGGCATACATGGGTGAAGAACATCCTGAACCGTGAAGATGCTTGTAGGCCTCATTTTTCGTACATTTCCATCCAAGATGGGGGAGCGTCATTGCAAGAGATTGTACTGACGGCTCTGCTGGAAAGGATACTTCACAAATGAGGGAGAATCAAACGGCCAAACACCAAATCACACAATGCGAGGTCATAGGCATGCGAGAGACAAGATGCAAAGTAGAAGGAGACGAAAACCGATACACTATCCATTAGTCTGATATAAGGTTGGACAGGACTCAGTGGAGAGGAACGCCCAACACCTCTGATGAACTACGAACGAAATCACGGAAGCGGAGAGCTTTCTATCTCCATGCCTTTAGGTTCCCAACCCAAACGAAATATATGCAAACAGCCATAACCCATCCATCGTGTCTCTTCACCATAATCTCATGATCCCATACTCCTGTCATGCAACTCATAAAACATCAAATCCTCACCCATCAAAAAGCCCTCCAGATAGCTCCAGCCCGCTTCCCCACGATCTCTTCTCCCTCCTTCTCATCATCAACCCTATTCATCCTACGCACCCACTCATTCTCCTCCGCCACAGCCTCCCTCTCAATCTGCTCCATAACCTCCAACTCAGCAAGCATATTATCCACCAAACTTCCGAATCCGTTCAGAATCCTGTCTAGAGCCGACTCATCTTCTTCCTTTTCCTCTCTCTCGTTCATTCCCCCCTCAATGTCTTCCACCCTTTTGATTGGTCTCGATGACCGAAAAGACCCATAACCCGGCTTCAATGACATTCCGCCCAACTCCCCCAACATCCTCCGCCACTCCTCCAACCGCCTCCCGAGCGCAACGCACTCATTCTTCCAGTCGACATCCAACCCTCCGACCATTTCCACCTCGCCGTTCGCATCCAACTTCAACCCTCCACTCTCATCATCTGCTGCGCTTCTGCGTTCCTCCAATATCCTGGCCGCCCGTTCAGCCCACACCTCAAACCTGCGCACGACGCGCGTGTACTTCCCCATGGTTATCCCAGACGAAGATGAAGACGAAGGAGATGGCTCGCTCATAGCCCACACCCCCGAAACTACTTCATCCAACGCCTGAATCTTTTCCTCTTCCAACTTGCCTCCCCCTGCTACACTTTCTTCTCTTCCATGCCCTAGTCCTAGCCCATCCCCAGCCCATCCCAGCTGCAACAACCCCTCCACAACCCCTTCCTCCCCCTCCCTCCCCTCCATCTCCCCCACCGTCCTCTCCTCCGCCCTCACCCTCTCCCACCTCTCCTTCAACTTCCCCTTGGCATCCCCCTCCCACTCCCCTCTCACCCGCTCCGCCTCCCGATGGAGCAAATGTAACTGCAACAGCTCCGTCTGTAACCTAGAAATCTCGGCGGAGAGGGCGACGTTTGCCGGCTGCTTGGAGGGCGTGGGAGGGGTGAGGAAGGACGAGGTCAGAGGCTTGGGCAAGAGTGGGATCTTGGCAGGGGTGTAGTGTTGTTGGTAGGTGTCAAAGTCGTGGCGGGGCTGGGGGTGCTGCTGCTGCTGCTGCTGCTGCTGCTGCTGTTGCTGTTGCTGATGGGCAGTGTGGGATGAGGTGGAATGAGGGAGGGCGGGGAGGTGGGTTTTGGGTTTGGGGACTGTTGTTTTGGTGGTTGTGGTGGATGATAAGGCTGTTGTGGTTGGTTGGCGCGAGGGAGGAGGTTTGGTGGCGGTGGTTGTGGTGGTTGCTGTAGCAGGGGGACGTGTTGAGGATAATATTTTTGGTGCTAGTTTTACAATATTTGCTATTGCTGCTTCGGGGGCTTGTATGGAGAGTGGTCTCCTGGAAGCGGCGAGACGTCGAGTCTGGGTTGGTGCTGTACTCGTTGCCGTTCCGGGATTCGCCACTATCCTGGCCTTCGTTCCTGTGGTGGCCGCAGTACCGGTGGTTGAAACCGAAGATGCCGAGTTTTGTCGTTTGTGAGCTGGTGATGACCTTAGTACGGTTCCAGTCGATGTTTTGGGCGTACCTCCTGCCGTTGCTGGCTTTGGCGTAGCGGTAGCAGGCGATCGTCTGAGTACTTTGGTCGATATAAGTGACTGAGGCCTACTCTTACCAGGCGTGCTTGGTGGGAGAACTCCTTTGGAAGCGCTTTTTGGTGGTTCACTTCCACTCCCTCCAGCAACCCCGACCTCTGTACTCGTGGTACCTTTCGAGGACTCTGTGGCTGAAGTTCCCGATGCTGCTGGGTTTCGTGGTGCTGGCTTTGGCGTTTTCGGCTTTGGTGAGCTTATTGTTGCTGACTGGGTGCGCGCATGCCCTCTTCCCGCGAGACCAATTCCCGTACCTATTCTGGTACCAGAACCTGATGTAGCAGTTGCCCTTGGGCTAGTGATGGTGGTCATTGAGCCTGAACTTGACGAAGTAGTTGGACGAGTCATTGCGAAGGTTCCTGACACTGATCGTGTTGTTGTGGTTGGCGGTGACAGAGGAGTGGCTTTAGCAGTCACACCAGTTGCAGATGCCAGGGGAGCGCGAGCACGGAGAGGTTGTTTCAGACTGGATATTGTCGATGTTGTCGACTTTGTGGCAGTTGTTGATGTTGTTGGTAATGTTGCCATGGCTGCTCCCGATCCAACCCTGCTGCCAGAACCACTGGATATCCCACTTCCAACTTCAGCGCCAGTCCCTACATCCGCATCCGCAAGCTTCCCTCCCTGTCGCTTTAGTCTAGTACTAGCCAGTCGATTAAGCCCTCCAGAGGCTGGTGGTTTTATGTTGTTGTCGTTGGTGCCGCTTCTGGTGGCAGTGACACTAGCCATCCTTTTGATTCCGCTCCCGCTGACAGCTGTGCCAATGCTGCTGGTCCCAGTAGTCCGAGAAGCCGACCCTGGCGCAGGCAACGCTCCTTTTGTTGTTGATGGCATCCGCATCATCGAGACAGGCCGTTGTTTTGGTCCACCTACTCCTGCTCCCCTGCTGCCAGCAGACGTACCAACCGCGCCGGTAGTGGTGGTATCCTTCATCAGTCTCGCGGTACTCGTGGGTTTCCGTAGTGATCGAGTGCGATCCAGTGCACTTGGCTGTAATGAAGGCGTCGAAGAAGACATGGTGCCAGCGAGTCTCCTCCTCTTGGGAGGTGGGGATTGGATGGTGTTGTTAAGAGTGTCCGTCATTCATTCGTGAAGCTGTGCCTATTGGGCGCTGGTCTTCTGGGTTGTTGGGTTGCAAAGATCAAGCTTGGAATTTCAGGCAATATCTCGGATGGCGTTATAGACAACCCAATTGTTCGATAGACGTATGCAAGTTAGTCAGGTTCGCGATATTGGATCAGACATTTGTTACCATGGGAACGCGTACAGTATTTTACGTGTTCCCGCATTTTCAGGTACGTCCCTGTTACAACGTGGTTGCCACAGGCCTTCAGCGTGCCTTCGCACTGGAACCTGCTAACAGTTAGGGCTGTCAGATGTGCATAGTAGGGCGGCACCTGCAGGGGCACTTGCCGATCGCCAGGAGATCTAGCCCATCTGATATCAACATGTCACCACCGGCTCATCCGTTCACATCCAGAATCGGAAGGCGAGTTCTTTAGGAAATTATCGATGAATTGCTATCATTCTTCAACTGAGTGAACTTCCATGTCCCATATACCAGCCCGATCCAAAAAGGGTATCACCATCATCTGTCCCATCCAGTGAGATATACAAAGAATTCCTGATTATCTTGTCTCGTAAATCGCATCAAACATATGTACCACCAATACCAACACTCTCTACAACGTATTACTGTCCGGCCATGCAATGAATAGCATCAAGCAAGTTCAACCCCAACGCCGTCAACCTATGACACCTGTTTTATCTTTCCAGTATACAGCTCTTTATGCTTCTTCCCAGGCTTAAGATTCCCAATCCCGACCATTCCACCTCGAGCTTTAGTGTGCCTCAACGGGAGAAAGCACTCCGTTCTCTGCCGGTGACCCATAGCTAAAACCGTTGTGGTCCGCGTACTGGGCTCCTGGGGTCACTTGGCCGTTCTCATCCTCCTCGTTAAACTGTCTGCTCTCTTCCACATGGCGCAAAAGCTGCTTCAAGTTCCCTCCAAACACCTTCAAACTTTTGGCGCAAGGGAGGCAGATGTTGAGGGAGCAGGCACTGCAAATGAAGCAATCCACATGTTGTCTCTCACCACAAGTGCGGCAAGCAATCCGATTGTATCTCTGTCGGCTCGACGTCATGAATTTATGGCTTGTCAGGCACCGGTAGTGTTTGTCCGTAAGAGGGGGCGCATCCAGTACTCCGTCGGCTGGCAATGGTATGTACCAGTTCTTCTTTTTTAGGAAGAGGGCCACGCCGGGGTTGTCAGTTCTCTCGGGCCAGGACTGCTCCTCGGGCTCCTCCTCGTCCGAGATCACGGCGATCTCGTTGTCCACGTATCTGCGCCTCGGCGGCTTGAGGGTCTCAACAGATACAGCGGACCCAGATTCGGAGACGGAGCCGTGATCTACGGTGCCATTGGAGTATTGGTGATATTCGTCCTGGACCTGAATTTGAGGAGTGGGATTATTCGCGGGTCGGTATCCGTTGCCGGGTTTGGATGTGGTTCGAGTGGGGAACGGGGCCGCGTTGGGGGCCGGGGGTCGCTCTACAGGGCGCCCCCGGTTGGCCGCCGCAGGAGAAGCGGGGAGTCCAACAGGCGAGCGCACGGAGAGCCCGGCATTGTTTTCGCTTGGAGCCAAATTCGAATCGTTCTCCGACCGCACCTGGGTGTCGTACCCTCCAATTGCTTTTCGCTGAATCGCATGTGTATTTGTCGATGGCACTTGTCGTATCGATGGTGCGTCCGGCTCCCAAGTTGGCTGCTTGACTTCGTACTGTCCGTATTCGGGTGCGGGATGGCGGGCGACGGAAGGAGCGGTAGTGGCGGCATTGCTGGTTTCGGATGTCGGTTGCGACACTGCCTTTTCCGCGGGCGTACCCGCTCTCTGTGTGGTGTCGTCGCGGCTCTTCTTTCTCAAGTGGGATTTGGCTTGGCCCATCGTATCCTGAACCTGGGGAATGACTTGTTGACGAGAGGCTGAAGGACGGATTTCTCTCCCAGGAAGAGCATTGGCAGTGGTCCTATGCACTGGGGCACGGTAATGGTTATTGGCTGCAGGTGGGGGTGCGTCGACGGGCCCTGGCGACAAAGGCGGTGTTACTGTTGGCTGGGCGTCGGCGGTGCGCGAAGCAGCATGAGATTGAATCTGGGCTGATTCGGCGGTGGATCCGTTGCTGGAATCAAGTACAAGGTCCGCAACCACCAGGTTCTTTTCACTTTTCACCGATCTCCGTCTCCAAAGCTCTCCTTGCTGGGGAAAAGTGTTTGAGCCGTTGATCGAGATCGGCGCAATTTGCGCCCCTGTCGAAGCTTGTTCAGATTGCGTTTGTAGTCGCACTATTTTTGGCGGAGTCTCTGGCCTTTGACGGTTGAGGTGCGAGTCCTTCTCTTTCACTGGAGGCGCGGGCGGTGCCGGCGGCAATTCTCGCTCTGATTGTGCGAATTTTCGAGATTTGTCTTCTTCCCTCTTTTGTTCATGATGGTTTGACGATGAGACTTGTTCGACTAGTCTCGAAGACGCTGCGCTTGGGTTGGGCTCTTTGGAATCGGGAAAGCTATGGGTAGAGTTTGTCGAAGATCTCGGGCTTGATCCTGAACTGCTATCCGAATTTGCCCACAAGATGCTGGACAAGGAGCCAGCTGGTGACACGGGAACCGAAGTGTTGGGCGACACGGAGGGCTTGAGTTTTGCCGGTGCCGAGGCCGAAGCCGGAGCCGGAGCCGGAGCTGGGACTGGGCCTGAGCGGGGTGGTGAGGCTGGCCGGGAAGCTGCGATGGGCTTCGGGGTGGGCGAGTCTAGGGAAGCCGCAACCGATGTGGGAGAAGTCACAAGCGAAGGCGAAGTAGGGGAACTTAAGTCAGCACGAAGAGGCCGTCTGGGTATCGACATAGGCGGTAGGGGCGGCAGCGGAGCATTCCAAGGTTTGGCGTTGGAAGCGGCCGTTGGGGTAGTGGGCGTGGAGGCCGCGTTGACAGTCGTGATCATAGTGGCTGCCTTCTGCCTATCAGCTCCGGGATGCTGCGACCCGGTCCTTTCCCAGCTGGGTGCTTCCACAGCAGATCTGGGCACTGGCAGCGGCTTTGGCTTTACTTGCTGTGGCGGCGGAGGAGGCGGCGCAGTGGGAGGACCAGTTGTTGGACCAGAAATACCAGTACGAGTCTGGATTGGTGCAACAGGCAGCTTCTTGTCCAATGGGCTCAAAGCTGACGTCGCTGACGTCGGCGTTGCTGCTATCGGCGTCGTTTTTGTTCTTGGCGGCGCGGATTTGGGCGGTGCTGGAATTCTTGTTGTTGTTGCTTTTGGCGATAGCAAAGATTGGCCGGGAGCCTTCGATTGGGCCTCGTCAAAGCGAAGCAACTCGGAGATGTCGAGCGGGAGCCTGGGAAGATCGGGGAGGTCCAAGTCCAATCTCTGTGGTCCGGTACTTGACGGGGGGGTTGGGTGCGCTTTTGAGAAAAGCGATCTGCCCTTCTCTCCCCCGGCCGACCGCTTCCTCCTCAAGAAATTTGCAGCTGCTTCCATGGTGGAGAGTGACTGTCCGACTCGATGCTCCTTCAAAGGGACCGTCTCCCGGTTGCTAGGCGTGTCTCAGTATTTCCCCTTTCCCCGGAAAGCACAGGATACGAGTTCCAGATTCCCTGTCAATAAGAGGATATTGTGTGACTCGGCTCAAGGCTGGCGGGCAGGATGGTCTGAGGGCGACAGTTTGGTCCAACTCCAAAAGTCCGGTTGAGTGTGTGAAATGCTACGGTTCCCTAGGACAAGAAGCAAGGCCCGCATATACATACGCATGTGGTGTTGCACATGAAGTGGGAGGGTCCGTATGATCTTCGTTAAGACGACTCTTGGGAAGAGGAGGTGATACGACTGCGCCGGAATCCCACTTGCGGTAGTGAGACCTTACTTGGTGCAAGAGATATAGATGGTCATGCAAAGTGTGCGTAAGGTAGGTAGGTCAGGTCAGGTATATGCGAAAACGACGACTCGATAAAATTCGAACAACGGACGATGAAGTCGCATTTAGACAGGGTTACAGGTTACATACCATGAGCCTAATTCCCTGCAAGACTCCAGGCGACACATGGAAATTAGTTGGATCGTCCTAAGGAACCCTTTCCCCTGTAGTCACATTGTCCCATGTTCTTCTGAAACAGCCGCTCACGATGAGCCAAAGGGCCAAGTCTGTGATGTTAATTTGGCACGGAACCAAGTCAAAGCCGCTCGTGCAGTTGTTGCCTGTTGCTGTTGTATGAGCCTTGGTTTCGGTCACAGATATCTGTTGATCTTCACATCTGCACTAAGCAATGACAACCCGTGAAGGTGTTGGACATTATAGGCCCATCAGGTGAGCAACACACATGTCAAATACTGTATATGCGAAGTCTGTACATAACCCATGACTGCTAACCAAAAGCGAGTTGCAGCGTTTACTCTTCGAGGATGATATTAAGCCATTCTGGTCTCGTCGCACTTGTGTGGTTCTGGAAGAAAACATGGAATGCCAGGAGTGGCGCAAACGGCTTCGACACTTGGGACGAATGATGTCTTTCCGCTGCGTGCAATAGCATCGGAAGAGATACCTACTTACCCGACGCTACGTTTCAGCCACGGGGACAAAAGACAAGATGACAGCGCCGATCGTCAACAACATCTGAACTTACAGACGAAAGGTTCGGCCGGGTCGGTGGCAGACCGAGGTCCAGACGGAGATCAGAGGCATAAAAGTCCACCGAGATGAAGCAAGCCCTCCAGGGCGAATCCTACCTCTATCGAGCACGCTATACCATTCTAGGCAAGCGCGATCCTTTACCCCGAAGAATTTCAGATGACGCAAATGCTAAACCTCAACATGGGAAAGCCAAAAAAAAAAAAAAAAAAAAAAAGAAAACAGTCCAGTCAACACTTGAAGTGACACTCGAGACACTCACACAATGCGACAAAGGGAAAGAGTGTGACGAGGCAATCTACATATTCATAACCAATTGCTATCGTCGCATGACCAACATTTTGCGACCTTGAAGGTCCGATACGGAGGGAGCATGGATGTTCTGCTATGGCCAACTTGAAGCCCCGCACGGATTACATACAGTTCCTTCGGCACCGATATGCACGGCGAACATGCATCATCTTTCCGCATGGTGTCTCCTGGCTCCTATTCCTTCCTCTTTCCTATCTTCTCTTCCTGGCCAGGCCTCTTCTAGACCACCTGTTCCATCATTTATTGCAATGGGAAACCAGGTGGTCCATCACTCAAACATGCCGGTGGCAGTTGCCGGGTCGAGCAATAGAAGTCTTCTAGCCGACATGCGCAACGAAGGAACCTAATATACACGCGGTTGTTCGTCCACTTCCTCGATCCGGTTCGACTATTCCTAGTATCCCTACCTTCGACACATCTATGGTAGAGATGGGTTACACTCGTTACCTGAACGTATCAAATACGCCGAGATGATCGACCAAGAAAGTTTGGACACTCTGTGCCAACGTAACCCAATGACCCCAAATACAACCATCCTCTTCGAAAAAGCTTCCCAAAAGCCCCAGCTCAGATGCACACAAGTTCGGCTTGATGCAGGTCCCAGAGGCACAGAGTAACATTTGGGCCCGGGTGATTACACGGGAGAATGAAAAGGGTCAAATACGATGACCCTCGTCGCGGCAAATGCTCGGCACACAAACACGCCTTATGGAGATGAATTGGGAATCCTAGAGTGATCCGCGCCCTCATTCTGCGAGGGAGGTATCCGCGGAGGGACACGGTTGTCGTCAATTGCAAGAATGAGCAGACCTGACGGGATTCGTTGACAACCGGACGGCGACCTGTTCACTAGACGATGAGGTGGGCATGATAACGCCTTTAGTCATCGTACTTGCCTCAATCAGAACCTTGAATTGCCAGTCCCCAAGGCTCTTCATGTTCTGGAAGACATCTTGTATTCTCCAAGCCAAGTCATCGGCGTCCTCTGTCCCAAGACCTACCCCGATAACCTCGTCGTGATAATGGGTCGGCATGGCACAGATGCATCCGTTGCCCAAGCGGCGGTGCTCCCGTCCCGGCTTTGGCGGGCCAACTCCAGAGTGGAGGAAGGGGCATTGACTTCGTCCTAAGAACTGGTGAGTTCCTCATCCTTGAAGCTGGTTGGTGCCTCCTCCTGCCGAACCAACGACACTTAACTATGATCCAACCTCGTATTGGGACGGCAGAAAAACGATGCGGTGACCTTGAATACCGTCCTGTTGGGAAAGCGCTGCTGCGTAGGCGGTGACTCCCTTCGTCGTGAAGAGGAACTTGCTCATGTCATCTGTATCAACTCCTCGATCCAACCTTGAGGATGGCAAACGGACTTTTGAAGCGGCAACGTCGTGAACACTTCACTGGCGGTCACTTCACTGGTAGTCACTTCACTGGTGAACACTTCACTGACCTCGAGCCGCTCAAGGTCATCTATAAATATTTACCTCTCGTGGCCGTGAGATTGTCTTTCTTTTGCCTCCTTTATCCAAGCAGAATTAACCGCCAAACTTTCCGGCACGATGAGATCTCTCCAGATCCTGGCTGGCCTTGTCGGTCTCATAAGCATGGTGAGCCCCATCCAGGCTTCAACGGCCGTCAACCCGTCGACTGCCGCCATAGCCGCCATTGACGCCATGAACAACGCCTTTTACAATCCCTCCGAAGGCCGCTGGTCCCCCGACGTCGCCTGGTGGATCTCCGGCACCGCCCTCCAGGCCGTTTTGGACTACATGCATATAACCGGCTCTCGGGACTACCTCTCTCAAGCGCGCGAGATCATCGACAAGCAAAAGGCGCCCTTGCCCGGGTGGCCGCAAGGCGGTGGCAACTTCAGGGCGGACTCGACCGACGACACGGCTTGGTGGGCGCTGGCCATGCTTCGCATGTTCGACCTCACGGGCGACAAGCAATACCTGTCGATTGCGATGCAGGACGAGCAGTACATTTGGCATTACTGGACGGACACGGAGTGCGGCGGCGGAATCTATGTGGACATCAGGGCGATGACGTACAAGAATGCCATTGCGAACGCGCTGTATATCAAGCTGGCCGCGGGTTTACATCTTCGAACGGGTGATTCTCATTATCTGACCAGGGCGCTCAAGGCGCATAAGTGGTTTGTGGAATCGGGCATGATTAACGCAGAGGGATTGGTCAACGACGGGTTGACGCAAGATAAGGCAAATGGAGTGTGCTTCAACAACGAGGGACCGACGTGGTCATACCTCCAGGGAGCGGTAATAGGTGGCTTAGTCGGTACTGTATTCCCTTTTCCCCTTTTTCTTAACGAGCCATATTGAACTTCAAAACAACTAACAAAACCAAACCTTAACGCAGAACTCTTCCGCACAATACCCGATGAGACCTACATCCGCTCCGCCGCAACCCTCGCCAACGCCGTCATCTCATCTTCCAAACTCACTCCCCCCTCCACAAGTGTCCTAACCGACTACGCCTGCGAGGGCACCGCCGCGGGATGTAACTACGATCAACAGAGCTTCAAGGGCATCTTTGCTCGCAACCTCGGCGAGCTCGATGCGTTGATCGTGGGCAGACCGTATCGCGCATACCTGGAGCAGAACGCAAACTCGGCGTATCAGAAGGCACGGAACGCAGACGATACGTATGGTACCAGCTGGGCGGGGCCGTTTGATGGAAGCAGTTTGGCGAAACAGCAGTCGGCGGCGAGCTTGTGGGTTGCGCTTCTATAAGAAGAGGATGCGGGTTCGATATCGTTTGGCTGTGCCTGTGGGGTTGAGATTAACAGAATGGGATGGTTTTGAACTCGCTCTTGAGAGGCTTGGAATAGACGATAGATGGCTATGGTTCGGGCACAGTCTTTTATCCCGCGAGGCTGTTGTTACGCCCAGAAACGAACATATGGGCAGGCCGAGGAGGAAATAATGAGAAGGGATTAGAGAGCATAGAATACAAGTCATTGCTAGAGGACATTGCATTCTTCATCTTGACAAACTGGTGACGCTGTACAAAGTCAGGGGCTCTCGGTGTACGCCACATCTCACCACTTTACCATTCTGAGCTTCTTGCCGAGCCTGAAAATACTGCAATGAAGATTAACATTGGGCGTGTGATAGCAATATCATCCAACGTCGTTCGCAAAGAGACAAAGCCCCCGCCGCTACCTGCACATACATACGTACGGGATAATCTGAAAAACTCCAATCACTCCGTTTTCGTCCCATAAAACAACTCCAAACCTCCGCGTCCGCCGACCCAGTCTATTGATTATTTTGGGGATGTGTTGACCAAGAAGATGTGTTGTTCCGCTAAGGTCCTCATTTCCATCCATGTGGACCTTCCTCCTGTATTCTCCTGTTTTATTTTGCCCTTATCGGTCGCTTCGTCCTGGGTCTTCGTCTGGGTGAGATAAGGCAAAACCGCTTATGACTCTCCTCCTTCCTGTTCAACCCCTGTTTTCTTCTCCCCTTTCTTTCATCCTTTTGTATTTTTCCTTCATCGTCCCGTCTACCTCTATATCCCCGAATTTTCCATCTGAGCAACATGTCAAGCCGAGTTGTAACCTCCCCTTTCTCCTCCCATCCCACCACATAAAGAAACATCACGTCATATCCTATAGGCTGAAAGGCCTCTTGGGGTAGCTGACTCCCTCGACCGCCGCGCTGTCGACAAACCAACTGCACCTCTCGCCCGTCGCCTCGTTCACCAGCGCGCACGGCAATCCCTTGCCCTCCTCAAAGATATCCTTCATGATCTCCTTCTTGCCGCCGCCCGTGGCCACGAACGCGACGCGCACCGCGTGCGTCACAACGGGAAGGGTGAGGGTGATGCGGCGCGGGGGCGGCTTGGGCGAGTCCTCGATGGGGGCGACCCAGGCCTCGGTCTCGCGCAGCAGCTCGTGTCCGGGGAACAGGGAGCAGGTGTGTCCATCGGGCCCGCAGCCCAGCAACAACAAATCGAAGATGGGCAGCTTGACCGAGTCGCGGGAAGCAAAAGAGCGGACGAGCGTCTGCTCGTACCGGTCCGCCAGCTCCTGCGTGTCGTCGAGGACCGATTCGTCGATGGTGTGCACCGTCGGTTGCGGGGTTCCCTGGGGCAGCTTGTCGAGCAGCTCCTTCTTGAGCAGCGCGTAGTTGGAGTCCTCGTGGTCGAGCGGGACGGCGCGCTCGTCCGCGAAGAAGATCTCCCAGCTCTCCCACTTGACCTTGTCGGACTCGTCCTTGGCCGGGGTCAGGAGCGCTTGCGCGAGCGTCTTGGGCAGCGAGCCGCCCGAGACGCCGACCTTGAAGACGCCGTGCCGCTCGAGGCCGGCCTCCTGACACGAGATCAGGTAGGAGCGCAGGGCGGTTGCGAGCGTGTCGACGCTGGGGAAGGAGTAGAGGTTGGCTTGCTTGCCCATTGCTGTTGTCTTATCGCGGGAGGTAGCTGTGGTGGAGGTTTCTGTTGGTGCTGTTTCGGTGAGGGTTTAGGTCTGTTCAGTTCCGATGACCGGCGATAGGAGGTCGCTGCAATGGCGTAGGTGATTCTGTTCGAAGTCGTGGAGGGAAAGGGAAAGAGAAACGGGTTGGGTTATGGTCTGTCTGTCGGTGTCTTGTCGGTGCGATGACTGCGGGGGCGGGGACGATAGCGCAAACCGGACCAACTTTAGTGTGCAGTCAGTCACTGAGAAAGCCGTAGCAGTACTAGCCGTAGCGATAAGGTAAGAGAGCTCCGAGCGTCGTCTTTTTAGTGGGGAACTACCAACGGCGAACTGCAGGCGGGGGAAAGTTTGCGACGAATCAAATGGAGCTTGAACCTCCCCTTGTTAACCTGGAAGGTAACGGTTCCGGAGCACACACCTCCAGATGCTATACTTGTACGTCAGATATGGAGTTTTCCGACACCACAACGACAGCTCAACGACAAGCAAAGCATGTGCTCAAGATATGGCTATGGAAGGTCGCAATCCGCAGCTTGTCGGCCAACTGATTATCGTGTCCGGACTGGCACAAAGCTACTCCAGTACTCTGTAGCTTGAGAACGATGTCTCACGACGACCTACAGTACATCTATGGAGTTCTGTATGTTGACAAGGAAGTCCAGGGTCGCCCACGAGCTGCGAACAACAGCCAACGATCATGGAATCGTGTAGAAAGCCCCTGGAAATCTCAGAGAGAAAAAGACGTACACCTCCTGCGATAACGCCTATCACCATGTGTCGATGACCGATAAACGTGGGGGTGATGGTATGGGTGAGACAGCGGGAGATATCATGACCATCCCATGACCATCCGGTCCATGCGGGTGTATCTCAAGGGTCCTCGATGGAGGGGTAAACTGTAGCATAGCGTTGTAGACCACGGTTCCTTCGAGTTAAACATCACATATAACCACCTCTATTCTGGCCAGGACAGTACGATGGTTCGATATTAGAATCAATGAAGGTTAGTCAAGTGCGTGTTTGTGTGATCCGCTTGCACAGAAGGGTTCACTCTTGCACTACGATAGATCTAGAGCTATGAAGGTTGGCATATCGTGTCTCACCCCATGACATATGATGTTGTAGTCGTGTGGATGCAGTGCTTGAGTTCACTGTTAGGTATGACACGCTCCGTGGCGGAGGGGAAAAATAAACAAAATATTGAGGAGTAACTTGGTGAATAGTTTGGTTTAGGTTCCTTTTGCCTCTGAGAGTCCTATCCGTCATAGTGAGATCAAGACGCCATGTTGTGAAAATGTCGTAACATCGTCATTGTCAACCTCTTATCTCTTATCTCCATTTATTCCTGCCTTGCCGACGCCCCAGAACGAGCGGATCGTGGTCATGGGATACTTCAATGAAACTACCGAGCTGACAAAGTGGTGGCTTCGATCTCAATATGTTGCTTGTGCGCATTTAGTGCAAGGTAAGAGGAAGATATGTCGATAGGTTTTGGAGCAAACGGGAGTGACAGCTGGGAAGTTATGAATGCCATCAATGACGGCATAGTGCCCCGGCGAAAGAGTGAAAGGGCAACCCCTTTCTCCTTGTTCAATGAACCACTCCCTACTGAAGGAACCTGTGTCTGCCAGTTTGGATGTCGAAATATGAATTTAGAATTTGTTTTCTTTTGGGTTGTGGTATGAACATTTCAAGTTAGTAAACAGCCCTACAGGTATCTTTAAGACAGTTAATTACACGAAGCTGCAGTACCAAATGAGTAAAATACCCGTAAGCCGCTAAAGTTTACGCGGAACGGGCCCATTTACACATGAAACGCCCTAGCTCAATCACGAATCAGGCAGCAGAATTACCACTTCCAGGTTTTGATCGAGCTTCCATCCATGCCAGAATGTTGGTAGTGTACTATCACTGCCACTGCCATTGTCGTCATTATTCTCTCCTTCGACACACCCACAAAAAGTTCAGGCTTTTTGATAGCTCTGTGATGCAGAAATCATACGATTCCTGCTTCCCTCCAGCGGAGACGGCCATGTGCTTCCCGCATATGCACTTGCAGATCGTTGCCCGTTGTCCAATGGGATCTGCGTTGTTAGGTTGTCTCTAAACTTCGAGTGCCGAACGAGCATCGAAGGAAGATGTTCCGAGCTTCCCTAGAAATTGGAAAAGGGTTCCGTCTGGTTGGTCCCGTACCACCCGTCGTTCAGATTCACAGGGCGAGACACCCTTTCGAAAGGGGTACGATGCGAAGATCTACAACAACCGCAACGGCAACAACAAAGACGATGGACCTGTGCCTTGGCAGAGGCAGCAAGTGGATGGCATATGCAGGGCAAGGGAAAATAAACCGCTAGGGCCTTGGATAACTGGCAAGGCGATTGCAAAGTTTGACAGAACTCCAATGACATCCCCCGGAAGTGGAAAGTTGAGGAGATTGACGGGCACGGGAGGTCCACTGTTGCTGACAGCCCGTTCGGATCATTTCCGCTCACAGGTAAAGGTATCCCACGATGTTCCGGTTGGGCCTTGCCTTTTCACTTGACTTGGAGGATTCCTTGCTCAAGATCAAGCCGGGCAAGTGTCATCCATTCATTCATCCTCAAGGACGTTCCTTGCCTCCAAGTGACAAATATCGCTAAGTAGCCCGGAGGAAAGGGAATCAATTTAGTGCTGATTTCAAGGCCAGTTATTGCTCGTAAGGCGGGACATGGCGGGGTACCTTAACTTTCACTTTTCCTTGTCAGTGGCAGGGGTAGCTTCAAAAACGGAAACGCTTATTACGCTTAAAACCCACCCACAACAACGCTTACAGCGAGTGACTTTCAAACACTTCTTCCAACCGTTGCATCGACCTCACAACAACCCGATATAAAGCTATCTAGAACAAAAAGCCGGCTTCTAAGCGCGCTGCGTTTGCTTGTTCAATCAGCATTTCGTTACGGTGATTTTTCGTGTAGATGTCTTTTCAACTTCGACCAAAAGTGACTTCAGAGTGAAGATGGGACTTTGGCGACCGCACGAACCAGAAAAGACAGCACGAACCAGAAAAGACGAACAAGCCAATGAGATGTTGACTAGAAAAGTCGTACAAACCAATGAGATACTTGGATTCAGACGGGGAAAAATGGGTTTTAAGCGTAATAATGGACACCTCAAAAATGCCCTGGTTGCGTCACAGGACGGACAGTGCGCTTTTTGTCTTTCCGCAGTTTAAATATTTCGGCTTATCGTCGGTCGAAACAACGATGTAGCGAAGAGGTTAGAGGTATCGCCAGCCTCGACAATCTTATGCCGTTGAAGCAATCGCTGAGGAAGCCGTGGACACCAGAGTTGATTTCCCGGCATCTTTGTTCTAGCGATCATTTCCCTAACCTGTTAGCGCTTCGTCTTGGCAGCTCTCAGCTGCGCGGGACCCCGAATCAGATCCATTTTGGGCGCCTCAACCATGCCAGTAGCCAATCATGTCGGTGGCCGGGCTCGGAGGTGCTGTGAGAGTCACGATCGCCACGCCTTTGTTAACTCCGAGTCAAGTCCACGGGATCTGATTCAGTGAGCACTCAGTCACCAACCACTACGTACCCGAAAGCCTTGAACGAACCTCTCCGAAAAGTTACCTAGATCGATCACTTGGCGACAACTTCCGATTTTTCCAATAAGCTATTTTTGTTCAGAACACACCTAGTAACCCTACCATGGCGCAGCCGAAATACCTCAGTGGCGACGTCGCCGCCATCAACGAGTTCATTGACAAGTTCGATGTTTGTCTTCCCCGGTGGAGCCATCAGTAATACCCTTGAATCCTGGATGCAATACTTACACAAAAAAAAATAGGTATTCTTGTTCGACTGCGATGGTGTGCTATGGTCTGGAGACCATGTCTTCGAGGGTGTTGTCGAGACGCTCGAGTTGCTGAGATCAAGAGGTTTTTACAACCCCAGGATGTGAAAGTTCATATGGGCCCCATCTAATAAAATGATGACAGGCAAGAAGACGGTGTTTGTGACCAACAACTCAACAAAGTCTCGTCCTGAGTATAAAAAGAAGTTCGAGGGCTTGGGAATCCCAGCAGATGAAGACGAGATCTTTGGCTCTGCATATTCTTCCGCCATCTACATCTCCAGGATTCTGAAGCTGGCACCGCCAAAGAACAAGGTCTTTGTGATCGGAGAGGCAGGCATCGAGAAGGAGTTAACAACCGAGAACGTTCCATTCATTGGTGGCACCGACCCATCTTTCCGGAGGGACATAACGCCAGAAGACTTCAAGGGCCTTGCGGACGGATCTTTACTCGATCCTGAGGTCGGCTGCGTGCTTGCAGGCCTTGACTGGCACATCAACTACCTGAAGCTGTCGCACGCATACCAGTACCTCCGGCGCGGCGCCGTGTTCCTGGCGACGAACATGGACTCGACCTTCCCCATGAACCACAACTTCTTCCCCGGCGCAGGATCCATCAGCATCCCGCTGGTCAACATGACGGGACAGGAACCCGTGGCGCTCGGAAAGCCTAGCCAGGCCATGATGGACGCCATCGAGGGCAAGTTCCACCTGGACCGCGCGCGGACGTGCATGGTGGGAGACCGGCTCAACACCGATATCAAGTTCGGCATCGAGGGACGGCTGGGCGGCACACTTGCGGTCCTGACGGGAGTGAGCAAGAAGGAAGACTGGGAGGCAGCGGATGCGGTTGCCGTGCCATCATTTTACGTCGACAGGCTTAGTGATCTAAGGGCTGCTGCGCAATAAAGGAGGAGAGCAAGGAACTGGTGATGTACAGGGTGCGGATATGAGGAGTTACGGATGCCTGGTAAGGACGGGGGGATATAGATGCTAGCATAGACGGCGTGGATATTGCCATATTTCCCTTTACTAGTAGAGCAACCATAGAATAAATTGAGGCAGCCAATGGAATAGACTAGAACAAGTGAATGATGTGAGGCTTGGCCACAGAAACACAACAACGGCCGGGAAGGGAATAATGAGGTGCTCGTGCTTGTCCGTCTGCCATTACGTCCCACGATCAATGGCCTGATTAGGACAGTTAATGAGGATAACATAGACCATTGGCAAATAGTCTGGCGGTATATGATGGCATATTCGCATGTTGGCATGTGGTTTGTTGGGATATTTCCTTGATGGCGAGTAAGGTGGAGAGAGCAGGAAAGGAAAAAGTCCCATGTGATGTTATTTCAGGAGTAGGACAGTGTGGCCGGTCTGGATCTTCGGGACTCGTAACATTCAGGCTTCGGAATGGCTTCTTTCCTCTTCCGGCTACGGGAGGCTTTCTTTTTCTCTCTTTTCAGATCGAAAGTTCGACTCGGGCCTGGAAGCCCTAGGCAGCCCATGACGTAACCGGCTGTCTAACCCTGACATTTTGTGTAACCCTAGCCTAACCCTGGGCCTAGACTGGCGGTTTTAGTGGTGGACAAGGAGCGTGTGAAATATGCAAGCCATCAGTTGGGGAAGGACCCTGAATTTTACAAGCGCTCAACGACAATCTGTCGGGAAGACGTGGGGTGAACCCTTTGCCTTTTCGCCCTGTTTTTTGGTGTCCCCAAGGTGGGCGCCAAGGGTTCATTGGGGACGTTCCCATGGAAGCGTTCAGGCCGAGGGGATCCAAAGGGTCCTCTTGTGACCCGGTCTTCGGTAAGGATGTCCCTTGGATACCCGTTTCATCAGTACGGCGACCGTAATATTGGCGAGATCATATTTCGGGGTCCTGTTTGTGCTCCTCGAGGTATTCTGCCCTGATGAAGCTTCCAGACTTTACCGTATCGTTACGTGCGAGAGAGCTGTGGACAGACAGTGACCAAAAACCCCCCACAATTGACCCCGTCATTCAGTGGAAGTGGAAGCCAGTGGATATCAGATTAAGATGCAGCGATCCCGGCATCCTCCGTCGAGAGATGACTGGTCCTTGGGCTTTCGCTGGTGAGCGTTCTGGACTCGGCTAAGCGGCTTAGCTTGGGTCGAATCCGGAGCATTTGTGACGGCTGGCATCAACTCTTCTCGGTGATCGTACCTTGGGGAGCCCGGGCAGGGTTTAAACTCGTCGACGGGATGGATGGGGGAGCAAACGGCGGGGATAACACACAACCCAGCAGCGAGGTAAAAATAAATTCTGACGCGACAAATAACGTGGTTTCAGGCTCGCTCTAGCGACTTCTAGTGGTATTGGCTTCCTTTTCTGTTCTTTGCAAGTTAGGTGCAATACACCCGGATACGGCCTCTCAACCGATTCTGTCGTTTTATTTTTCACCACCGGTACTGTCACATCAATCACGTCCGATCTTGACTAGTGTTGACTCCCCATTCCTCCGTCATCCGCCCACTCACTACTGCCCACTATTTCCAAGTGGTTTTTTGTTCAGGGTGTAGAGCTGGGTGCCGGGTGTAGTAGTATCCGGACTGCAGTGTAATTCACTACTCCAAGTCCCTTGATCCGATTATCTGACTGTGGGCTTCAGGTACCGGCGTAGTACACCTCTGCATGGATATAAAACGTTAGCTTGGTACGCGATCCTACAAGAAACAGGGAGCAGACAGACGACAAGAGGGGCCATTTCCTGTGCAGAAATTAAGGTTCTTTGCCACTTGCAAAAACCGAGCTAACATTCTATATCGTTTTTTTTTTTCTCACCATCGATCTCCAATTCCCCACCGTTTTCATTGCCATCTCCAAGCCTCACCTCGCTCCATCCCGCATCTGCAGATCGAGGTGCAGCTGTTGCTAGTACGGTAACGACAGCTGCCATCCGAGAACGGGAAAGTGCGAAGAACCGGCGATCGGAAAAGATATTGGGTGGAATAAGGAAGGGACGATAGTGGAGGAGCAAAAGGTCTAAAGTTCGGCCAAGGAAGGACCGAGGAAGTACCAACTCCAACTTGAGAACCAGGCACTGCCAACTGAACCACCACCCAACCTACCTAAGGTTCCCAGGACGCCAGGTAGGCACGCCTTCCTTTCTTTTCCCTCTTCTTTCTTGTCGACGGTCCCTAGTAGTTCGCGGGCCGAGATATTCCTCGATCCAGGACAAGGTCTTTGTTCGATACCCTTATATATCCTCCCAAGGTACCATCATTGCTCCCCAACATGGACTTATCATCCTTCGACGTGGAGTGGGTTTTCCCTTGGTCGATCCTTGATCTTGCCCGCGCACACCATTAGGTCCATCGTCTTCGTCCTCGTCACCCTTCACTGTCTCACCTTTCACCTGCCGTACCAGGCTGACCAGGCCTAACAGCCCGACCATACAAACGAGCAAACCTCCACCCCGTCAACCCTTCTAGACCATCCAGGCCTTTTCGACCAACTCGCGGCACCAGCAACCGGAAGAGCAAACAGCCTTCTTCCCCGCCATGGAAAGCCCAACCCCATCCGTCCCATCCGTCCCCGACGAGAGGGAAGTTCAACGCGCCGCCCTTGTCGATCACCGTCAGCGCCTAACCGATGCCCTGGCGCTTGCTCCATATGATCTCATCCTCTACTTGGAGCGAGCCGTAGTTTATTCTGAGCTAGCGTACCCCGACCTTGCGGCTGGCGATGCGTACCGTGCCCTCCTTCTGACAGACGAAGTTCTTAACGAGGGGTTTGAATATCACGAAGAAGCCAAAGAATCTCTTGAGGCCCACTCAACCGAGCCTTATCCCAAAGTCTTGGACCATGGCGACCTTCTTTCCAACATCAAGAATATGGCCGATGGCGAGGATATTGATGGATCTGAGCCGTACCGCCAACTGGCTACCACAGCCTCTGTTCGCTGCTTCCAGATCCTATCACTCAGTCTTCTCCTGTGCGGTTGTCTAGCAAGCGCGTCCGACTTTGTCGAAAAGGGTCTCAAGATTCTGCCCGAAAACAAGGAGCTCTTAGAAATCAAGGGATATATCGAACAGGTTGCCAGGCGGAGATTGCGCTTGAAGCCCGACGAGCCGATCGATTTCCATGATCTTCCCGACACCGGTGCTGTGCGCCGCGAGATATACCCCTGGAACACGTACGAGCCCGATCGCTTCTCGGAGGAGTCACTGTCATTTCTGAACGGTCAGCTCGAAACCATGGCGCCCAAGTGCGCCGTCAAGGTTTCGTGCCTACCCGTTCTCCTCGAGGGAGAGAACAACACCGACGAATACGAGATCATCCCAACCTGTAACCAGCTGGGTCTCTTTGCGAAGGAGGATATTGCTCCTGGCGAGGCTGTCTTGAAGGAGTACTCGTTGCTGACGGCGAACAACCGTCACAAGGAATCCACATGCGATGCCTGCGGAACTGAGCTACCACCGCTCAAAGTGCAAACAGAAGCCGTCAGTTGCCCGGAATGTTATGATACTGTCTTCTGCGACGAGTTTTGTTTCTCTCAGGCCGAGGAACAATACCACCCGGCGGTTTGCGACAAGGACGTTGACTCGATTGCGAAGGACCCCGAGGCCAAGGATGTTGCCGAATCCCTGTACCTCCTCCTCTTGGCTCGCCTGCTGGCAATGTCCAACCATCAGGAGGTTCATCCCCTGGAGCTGAAGGAGATCAAGTACATCTGGGGAGACTTTGTCCCTACCCAGCTCAACGATATTGACTTGTCGGTGAACGCCGGCCCGCCTCCCGAGTGGACGTTGCCGTTCTCCTTCAAGTATAACATCGAGATCCCTCTTCATATTCTTGAGAAGATGGATATCGATATCTTCGAGACGCTCCCTCAACACGACCTATGGGTCTTCAACACAGCGTACAGCAAGTTCCGCGGAACTGCGTCTGCCCGCAAGGGCTTGCGTGATGGGCGTCCCGAGGTAGCGGCTGTCCACCCCTTCTGGTGCTTGGCCAACCACGACTGCGATCCTAACGTGACTTGGGAATGGGGTGGTCGGATGACATTGTTCGCTCGGGAGACTCGAGTTGTCGGTAACCGGCCAGGCGGCATCAAGGCGGGTGAGGAGATCTTGAACCACTACTGCGATGTCGATCTGCCTGTCAAGGACCGAAGGGAATGGGCTCAAGGAGCGTTGGGCGGTTGGTGTATGTGCAAGAGGTGTCGCGATGAAGCTGCCATAACGAACGGTAGCGATTAGGAAAGGGGAGATTGTGATGTGGTGGAGAATACATTGGGATAAACATACGCACGGTTGGAGAAAAGGTAACGGAACTTACCCCTTTTTGGTATGATTGGACGGAAGCAGGGAAGAAATTTGTTTGTGGATTTCACTTCTTTGTAGAAGGGCTTGCCTAGAGGAAAAGTGTGGTGGGAATTTTGGCTACATCAGACATACCATAGTATGCTGCGCGGCGATACCCTCGAATGTTTTGGCAGGTGGTGCTTGGATTATTCCCTTCTTCGTCGTTGATATCTGGTTCTTATTATGTTTGTTTTCTAGAACTTTTTTAACTTTTTTTTTTTTGGGATACTTCACCCTTCAGCAAACACACGGCTTGCTGGTCACATTAACAGATTTGGGTTGTCGTTCACACCGGGGAATTCGCATGAATCTTGAACAGTTGAAACACTAGTGAACATTGGACAGTTCCAGTGGCCAAGTATATTTGGTCCTCCCGGGCTCACAGAGGCCGGCCGGCATCTAGGGATCGAGATCAGAGTGAGCATCACAGAATGGTTTTGAGCATTGGTACCTAATCCCTCACCTTGGATACCAAGGTGGATCATCATCGGTGTGGCATCTCACCTTGGTAGCTCACCTTATCCCTGACCACCCCAGACATCCACAAAATGGACGCGGAAAGTAATCCGAAACTGTTGATTTGCAACCAATATCTGTGTTTTTCATCGATGATATCATTGAAGTTTCATATGAGATGGAGAACCAGAGTGAAGACGAATAAAATGGTTCAACACTGAATGTCGTGGGATGTATTCTAGAGACCTAGATTTATCAAGGTTGTTCAACGCCGAGTGCTTCGATATACCGACCTAGAAAGGGAAAGGCAGTCAGGCACCTTACGCAGGGTCTTTTTCCACGACCGGCATGTCTTGTCAATAGAAGTCCTACAGCCAATGACAGCTTTGACGTAGCAACATATGGACCATTTTATGGTATGTGCTTCATGAGAGATTGAAATAACTGCGCTTTTATACAACCGGGAAATCACAGTTCGAGAGTACACTAGACCTTTTCTTGAATCACACCAGCTTCATCAACCCGTCCTTTTGCCATTCTCACCCTCCATACACCACCACCACCACCGACTACGACGTTGTCAAGCAGGAATCTCCAACCCTTATGAAGATACACACCCAAGCACATGGAATCTGTTGTCGATATTTTCAAGAGAAGCAAAAAAGGAAGATGAGCGATGGTATAAAGAGGAGAAGAGGTATCTTTGAAAGACGTTGCGTTGCGCACACAGTAGGCAGCAAGTAGCAATAGTGAACTATATTTACAAAACAAAAGCAAGCAAACAGATTCCTTTTTTGCCCTTCTTGTTCTGATATGTCAGACAAGACCTTCCTTCCTTCCTTCCTTCCTTCCCTTCATTCCTTTGATCAATACTGACAGCGCACACGCAACCACGCATCCGGGAAAGAAACAATAGCCTGGCACAATCAATCATTTAACCCCCCCACACACACAATAAAAGCAAACAAACACGGTTCAGTTCCAACCACTGTCCCAACCATCACGCCTATCAGCCTTGAACGCCAAAATCTCTTATGCCTTCCTTAGATAGGGACCCTAGTTAATGCGAGGAAGAACAGGATAAAGAGGCTTCTCCGGTGCCGAAGGACCCGCCGCAGTCGGCAGATTCGGGCTCTTCTGCTGCTGCTGTTGCTGCTGTTGCTGGTTCCGCTGCTGCTGGTTCCGATCCGACGACTCGAGCACCATGGGGTCGATCCTGCTAGTATCGTCCTCATCAAACTCCTGCCTCTCTAGACGGGCGCGGATACCCTGGCGGAGGTACTCGATGACGCGCATGTGCTGCAGCCAGTCGTCGTAGGTCTCGGGTCCGTTCACATCGCCCGTCTCCGAATCCTCCGATGGCGAGCTGACCGTGGCCTGCTCGCTGGCCTTGGGGGTGGGCGCACGGTCGGCCTCATCGGCGGCGCGACGCGCGCTCTGCAGGACGCCGCCCGAGAGACGGCGCTCGTTGTGGGTGAAGTTGGATCCGAGACCCGAGGTCGAGGGGTAGGGGAGCCCTGGCCGGCTGGGCAGAGTCGGGTACGAGACCGAGGGGGTGGAGCTGTGGCGCGTGGTGGGAGACAGGCTGGTGGAAGAAGTGCTTGGTGAGTGACCCGAGGTGTACGACATGTTGCTAGGAGTGGGCGTAACCGCAGGGGTGCCGGCCGAGTGAGGAGAGGTGGCGCTAAGAGGGGAGGCGAGGGACGCGCCGGGGTACGGGTCGATGGTCGGGCGAGTCGCATATGTGGGCGAGTGATGGCGCATCTCGACAGCGGTGTTCTCATAGACAGTCGCTTGCATTTGCTCGAGGAAGTGGTCCATTTGCTGGAGGTCCTCCTTGGTGCGAAGGTTGGGCATGGGCGGGAGGTAGTAGTGCTGAGTGAGCGGATGATGGGCGCTGGCCATGCCGAGAGTGTGAGGAGGCTGGGCCATGTACTCAGTTGCCAAACCTCCAGAGTGAAGCCCCAGGGGAGCATGGAGAGGCATCAGAGCGCGGCCAACCGCCTCATAGGAGGTCGGGTTGATTTGACGGCGCTTGACACTGCCAAAGAAGTCATTCAGGTCATCAAACTGACGCTTCCGGGCATCGAAAGGAGCAGCCTGGTGGCCGGTGAAGTCGTTACGCTGGCCGCCCATGGGCTGGGCTGGGTAGTACATGGGGGCGTGGTAGGGCTGCGATGCTGGGTACTGTGCGTGGTAGTAACTAGCCTGACCATTCTGATGGGGCTGGCCAAAAGGGGCTTGGTTAGTACCGCGCATATGGCCATTGTGATCATAGAAACCGGAGGGAGCTAGAGGCGAATTAGCCCCAAAGAGCATACGAGGATGGCCCAGCGCGAGGCCGAACTGAAGAGAACTGGTCTCCTAGATTTCCGGGAGACCGAATCGGAGGGTGGTGGTTGTATACATACCCTTGTGAACTGGAGCCTGGGCTCTATAAGCACCATTCATGCCACCATTCTGGTCCTGGGGAGACCTACCCACCAGAACCGAGTCGTCGGCATGGGTCTTGACATGCTTCTTGAGATCCTGAGGGCGCTTGAAGCACTTGCCGCAGAAATCGCACTTGTGCGGCTTCAGGGGAACGTGAACACGGACATGCGAAGTGATGTGGTCGCGCTTCACCGTGGTGGTGCGGCACGAGTTCCACTGGCATGTGAGATTAAGGTTGTTGGTGCTCTTGCGACCAACGTGCTTCTCGCAAATGTGGTCCTATTTTATCATGTTAGAATATCTCCACATACGAGTTTCCAGGGTATCGACAT
Organism: Neurospora sp. FGSC 26628; assembly: GCA_009805345.1. Lineage (NCBI taxonomy): Eukaryota > Fungi > Ascomycota > Sordariomycetes > Sordariales > Sordariaceae > Neurospora > Neurospora sp. FGSC 26628. The sequence goes on from RAOO01000100.1 coordinate 67,685, forward strand.
ACGTAGAGCACCTCGGCGCTAGCGAAACGCTCATTGCACTCAGCCCATCGGCAGACAAGACTCTCATCTTGAGCAGCAGCAGGGGCTGAGGAGTTACTGGCGGTGGTGGGGGTAGTAGACGGGGGAGTGGTGCCGTTGGATGCAGAGTTGGATGAGTTGGATGAAGCCTCAGGCTTCATGGCATTGGCCGCAGCAGTTCCGTTGGCGGGAGCGACAGGGGCAGTGGTGGGAGTGGCAGCGGTAGCAGGAGCCGGAATGGGCGTTGTTTGGGCCGGGGCCGGGGCCGTGTTGGCGCCGTTGACGGTGCCGTTTTCCTGGGCCGGTGTGGACGACATGGTTGCTGTTGTGTGACCGGATGGGGTGTATAAGTGCCAAGTGTCGGGTATACCGAGGTACACACAAACCAGGTACCGAGTACTCTGACTTGAATGGACGAAACGGAGATCAGGTTATCCCGGGGTCCGATTTCACCGAGTAGGTTTGACCGTTTTCAGTGGTCGGTCCGGGTGCGGTTGGGCGACGTTGGACGAGTTACTGTCGGCCGGCGCGTGATAGTGACAGCCGTCCGAGTCGAGATGCTGACAGTGACAGCCAGACGGGACTTGGGAGGTGTTCAGGACGAGACCCCACCAAGAAAAGCCAAGAAAAAATTGCCGGCGACTCCAATGGGAAGACGGCTTAGGTGTTCGGTATCAAATCGGTTATCGGTACCTGCGATTGGATGGTGTGCCAGTTGCAGTCGGTTGATGCGCGCGCAGGAAGAATCGCCAAAAAGCTCTGGTCGTCTGTTCGAAGTTGCAAGAGGAAAAAAGCCCCAACAAACAAAACGTCTTGATAGATTTTAAGTTGTTTGCAGAGGGAAAACACGTTGGATTAACAGCGGGCCTTCACTGTCTTTATTATGGCCTTGCTCCTTGGCGGTACTGGCGAAAAGACTTGGCAGCCTCTCTTGGCGGTCGCGGGCTCGGACGCCAAGCCTGCTCAGCCGTCTCATTGGACGATACGATCCGGCACAGGTACCCTCTGTTTGTGGTGCAATGTGGCGTGTTGTGGTCGACGTTGAGGGGTCCTGGAGCGGACAAGGCGCAGTGGGGCGGGACCGCTGAAAGATGGCACAGCACGCGCTCTCCAGCTCCGGCCAGCTGGACCACAGGGAGCGCGCCGCTTCGAGACACTAACAGCTCGACATGACTGCCAAGGAGCGCCAAGTCCGTGCCAAGACTTGGCATTGCAGAAAATAGCTTGGCGACCCTCCACAGTCTCGTCTCCCCTCATTGCCCCCTTGGTGAAGTGGTCACACTTGTCCGTTGACTCTTCACTCTTGCGGCTGTCGCCCGTCTCGGTCCAGCGCCATCCTGTTTGGCCTGCTTTTGGGCCTGCTCATCTTCGCTTGGGTTGATGGTTCTCGATGCCGTCTGGGCTTTCGACATTTACTCGATCCCATGACCGATCTGATAAGGTAGTCATTGAGCGTGCATGTGCTTGTGGACTCTCTCTCCATCGACTCTCCCAGCGTCGGGTTCGCTAACAGCTTACGTAAATTGGGGCCATTGAGCCATGGTCGGCTGTTGCCGCGTGTGATTGGTCAACCCCGTCTGGGTTAAAGGTCATCCGCACATGACGGCGGTGGGACTCTTTGGCTGCAAAGGGAAAGGTCCCGCGGCCTGCGAGTTTCCGCCTCTGCGGACTGAAAGCCGCCGAGGTTTGTTCCGCAATCCACTGCGGTCGGACGGTACCAATTGCCCGATGATTGATTGGGCCCAGCCAACTGCTTTCTGAGGATGGCTTCTCACAAGGGGCAGAAGGAAGGTGAAATTTGGAGGAGAAAGATGAACATGTGTTATTCGATGGTACATATCCCGACCAAAGCCAAGAGTTCACGCCGAGTGCTGCCAAGTAGGCCAAGGGCTTGGACATTCTTGGTGTTCTTGGACTTTACTTGGCCGACTTGGCGCCTTGGTATCTCTCGGCAAACGCAATGTACTGTACGATGTAGGACGGAGGTAAGGGGCATGCGACATGGACAACTGTTTCCAACGTCGAGACAATGAGTTGACAAGCCTCAACTTCCATTCAACAGCCAAGTGGTGACAGATAGTCCAGCCGGAGGGATGCCCAGTGCTTCTAGGAACAACACCGGAACGCTAATCTCCACGGCTCCGGGCCTCTTCTAGTCGACTCGACGCCGGAGACGGTAGACACGTGCTCACCTCGACCACACACCCAAACGACCCAAGCGTGAGGCAATCCCAGGCCCCAGCCACTCCCGTCACTCCGTCCGTCGGACGCATCTTTAATTTGACATCACATCAAGCTTCTTAGCTCACGGCAGAAGACATCTTGGCGCCCAGCCTCTCATTGCGACACCATGAGCTTCTGGAAGATAGGGGAAGCCAGATGACAGCAATGTCAATCGACAAGAACTCTTGGCTTTGCTTGTGTGATTGTGTCACTGCTGTTATCACCTCCCTCCCGCTGACGTTGAGTCCCGCCGCGTATGCGATTGATTCGAGGATTTCGAGCCGCTTGCCAAGACTCCAAGACAACCAAGAGTCGAATAGAGTGTCCAAGAAGTCAACCAAGAGTCCAAGACAATCAAAACGATCAAGAAAAAACGTCTCAAGGCCTTCCAAGAATGACCAAGCATTCCCAAGTGTCCAAGAAGACACCCAAGACAACCAAGAAATGTCCAAGACTTATTTCCAAGAATACCAAGAGAGAACCAAGAACACCAAGAGTACACAAGACCAAGTTGCTCTGAGGCGGAGCCTTACTTGGCATATGTATAGTGGCCAATTAGTGGTGTTTACTATTGTCACACATCAAGTTCTTTATATGAGCGCACGGTACATAGAGGTAGCTAAGGTAGGTCAGAAACACGTGGAGCAGTTTTCTACTGTTCAGTTAGTTGGATTACTATGACATCGTATTCCATCATCGAAGCTTCAGGAGACTTACAGAAGTTCAGGGGCATCTTGGCTCATATGAGAAAAAAGGACGAGCGAGGAGCGTGATGGATGCTAAGTGAAGAAGAAAAGTTTCGGTCCATATAGGAAGTAAGTGCTACGATAAATACATTACCCAGATGATAGGTACTACGTACACCTATCAGAACCACCTCACCATGTACATAGTATCACCGCGAACGAACCCCTTTATACCACCTCCCCGTTTTACATCTCTCTGCCTCTGTGTCTCTGCCTCTAGAGCCCCCCTTTTTTTTTTTTTACCTTTCTTTCTCCCTCCCTATTCCCTCCCTCCACCTCCCTTCTACCGATACCTCAACTCCGGATTCGCCCTAAAGTTACACTTACACCTACACTCCGGCACCGGACACTCCTGATGCCTAGCGAACCACTCCCTCGCATGATCCAGATGCAGGACATGTTCGCACTGCAAGCAGAACGTCGGGAACCTCGCCGCCATCTTGTTGGTCATGTCCACTCCCATTTGATGATGATGGTCCCCTCCTATTCCGCCGTGATGGCTTCCCATCGTACCTCCTCCTCCTCCTCCTCCTCCTCCACCTCCTACTACTACTACTCTGCCCATCCCCGTACCATCCTTGCCGCCCGACCCCGGTAAATCACTGCGCGGCATGCCGACGATTTCTAGACAGACTACGCACCGCGGCAGGTGACGCTTGCAGTTCGGGCAAGAGATACCCGCTTGTACCATCTTCTCAGTGAAGGGATTCTTGCTTTGCACCGCGGCGGCCGCCGGCGGAAGCTGCAGGGCGTCGGGCGGGGGAGGCGGGGGAGGGATGGGGATCTTGGGTGTCGTTCCGCCTCCGCCACCACCACCCGAAGCTCCAGATGTTGGTTGTTGCTGTTGTGCTGCTGCCGCTGCGGCCGCTGCGGCTTGGGCTTGGGCTTGGGCTTGTTGAGCGGCGGCATGTTGGACCATGAAGGTTGGTATGGAGGGGGACGCATTGCCAGGTAAATGGCTGTTGGGGTTGGAGCTGTTGGAGGAGCTGTTGTTGTGGGTGTGGAGACTCGTCGAGGCATCACAGTAGACGCAGCGCAGGGCGATCTGACGGCCTGGGGGCCTGAGGGTCGGACGGCCCTGGTGCTTGCTCCGCTTGGTCGACTCGACGTCGAACTTGGCGCGGAGGAAGAAGGCGTGGTGCCGCTGGAGATAGGCGCGGTAGGCGGTACGGAAGGCCGCGGCGCGCACGTCATCGATGAAGCGCGGTGAGCAGATTGATAGCGCCAGCGTGGCGGTCTGGAAGTCGCCGAACTTGGATACGTAGCGGGCGAGGATGTCGACGAGAGGGTCCGTGATGCCGGTCAGCACGATGCCTTCGATGTTGCCGGCCTCCATGGCCGCTTCGGTCTCGGCGTGGAGCCAGGCGGTGAGTGCGTCGTCGGGGAGATAGCGTACAGCGACGTAAACGCGGTCTCGGAGAGGGAGAGAGCGTTGGTTGGCAATGGTTAACCAGTCACCCGTGGCGATGATGGAAGAGATTGCGCGCAGGTAAGGGTCGGTTTTGGAGGCCACGCGTTCGTCAAAGTCGAGGGCTTCCTTGACAGCGTTGTTCTTGTTCTTTCTGTCCCCCTCTTGCGTGACGTTGCCCACGAGCTGCAGTGCCAGAGAGACAAAGAGGAGTTCGGGATGATCAGTGCTGGCTTGCTTGAGCACCTGCACGGCGCCCTTGGTATCGCCCCTGAAGAGGGCTTGAGCAGCCGCCATGGTGTGCCATACTGAGGCGTCTTTGCTCAGGCTGGAGATGGATTGACCATTGATTAAATCGGCGTCATAGTTTCGACCCCATTTGCACATCTCGAGACACATCTCGCGATGGTGGGGACGCTTCGTATCGACGCCGTCAAACTTTGGGAGCCCCAGTTTTTTGTTGATGGCGTTCAAGCAACGCTCCCAACCAGCTTGGTCAGGAGCATGTGAGTGGTCCGATAGCCTTGCTTGAGGTTTACTCCCTATTTCCGTGTCAGAGTGATGATAACCAAGTAATAATTGCGGATCAGGACTTACCAAGGTCGTTTGTCCACAATGTGTACACTCCCATGTAGCTCAAATCGAGAGGATGAGACATCATCCCGCCATCTGAAGCTGCTTCGTCGGCTCCTGTCACAGACGAGACTTCGTTAGAGACTAAGCAGCGTTGGCGTAAAGCTGAGAATGAGCTTACCTGTAATCCAAGCCCACATATCCTTAAGCCATGGGTCATCGGCTACGACCTGCTGATTTCTTCTGTAGTTGAAAAGATAACCCTCCTTTGCGCGGAAGATCATGGTATGATCGAGGATAACTTGTGCCTCTCTGGGAAAGTTGCTTCGATCCATGAGTTTTATTAGCAAGTTCTCATGGCGCTCCAACTGTCCTAACGGTTCACCTCGCGTGTTCAAGCCGTTTGGTGACCTTTCTCCAACCGTCATCCTCAGGGCCGCCAACTTCTCAGCAATCGGCATGGTTGTAGAATACCCCTCCGGGAACTTCAAATTGCAGATTCGATTAAAGCCGTCCGGTCCTAGCAGGTCAGTGTAAACGTCCGACTGCATGGCGTCTTCAACAACTGCAGTAAGGTTTGCCTTGTCTGGTCCGAAGAGCTGCTTATTTGCCAACACCTTCTCGGTCAAGAAGGGTCCCAGGATTTCCTGCGTCTGGGCGATCTCGAAGTCCATGGTTTGATGATAAGATATCCTTTCTAGAAGATTGTGAGTTTTTTGTTCGCCCGGGAGCCAAGGGTAGGGTAAATCCTCAGGTGTTTCTTTACCTTCCAGTCCTCGGTGGGGTGGTTGCCACGGGATCAGCTTAAATGGATACTCGGACGTAAAGGACGGTTTCTCCAACACATCGAAATTGCCATTGTTCCGAAGGACAAGCATTCTGGCCTGGGCAATGGGTGAAGGCATGGTAATCCAGTCAAAGGATACAATCTTCTCGTGCTTATGGCGGGTATTGTCCAGATAGAAAGGGTCCATCTCATACGATCGAGCCACCTCAAGCAGCTCAGGGCTGTTCTCAAACTGGTTACTAGGTTCCACGTATTCATGTCTCGTATCCAAGATTCGGAGCTGGCCGGCCCGTGATAACACGCCTAGCATACCGGGCTTGTCTCGACAAAAACGAATGGAACGGATGTAGGAGGTGTTGGTGTCCTGGGCCGGATCCTGAGTATGGACGCGCACCGCTTTTTCCAGACGCAAAGCTCCGCCCCAGGGTAAGTCGTCATCTTTAACCGCATCGTTATACGAGGGCCTTGCAACCTGGCGGTGGGTTGCGCGTCGGTCCCAAACCATGACACCCGGCTGGTCTAGGGCCGAGGAGGCAAAATAGTTCTGGTCTGCGTAGTCAATGGCAAGGTTGTTGCAGCATTTGGTGGGGAAATGAACCACTGAGCTGTGACTTTGTTCTGGAAAATATGTCAGCTCGCACTTTGTGACTGAAGGTGAACTGTGGCGCTACCTCTTAAATCATGTATCCGGAGACCCTGGCCCTTAATGCCGGCCACGAGAACATTGGGGTTGTCTTCGAAGAACCTGACGCTGGAGACTGACACGCTGGGCTCGAGACGATCTATGGGGTCGGTAAAGGGCACAACACTAGTGAAGCCTGAGGCATTGATATCCATGGTCGATAGCCGGTTGACGTCCCAGATGTAGAGGCAGTTGTCACTTCTCACTCTGTCCAGGGCAACAGCAAGCTTTCCAGCGGTACTAAAGGCGACAGCTTGGCAGGTACGGGACATTTTGAGGTTGAGATGCATGACTGCGTTTGAGTTGTCGTCCACGCGCAAGATGTTGACGACGCCGGTCGAGGTGCCCACGGCGACCAGGCCGGGCACGGAGGGAGACCAGTCAAAGGTGGTAAGAGGAGGTAGTTCGTCATATTTGCCGAGCGTCCTTGCCTGGAAATTGCCTTTATTGGCGAATCCTGTTGGCTCATAGAGCTGCACGACGTGGTGCTGGAGGTTGATGTGAAGAAAGAGGTCTCGCCCCGCGTTCGGCGACCATCTGATGAGACCTGGCTCCGGGCGATCCATCCTGGCGAGTTGCTGTGATGTCGTTGTCCTGGGTCCAAGTTACGTGATGGAGTAAGAAGATGTAGAATGGCCCTTCATTCGCTACCGCGGCTTCAAGTGAGAGCTTATGGCGAGAGGCCGACAAGTTGTGAAGGAATGAACAGTTGAGTTCACCCGAATACTCCTAGCATTCCTTCCCAGCCAGATGACGTTGGTCGCACGTGGTTCATGAATCCAAAGAAATAAAGATATAAACCATGGTCACCATGCTAATGGCATTTTTATGAGAGTAAAGATAACGATCAAATAACCGTCTTGACTACAGCTTCATTTTCTGGTTGTTGAAAGGTGGACTTGGGAAGGGAGACTTTTGTTAGAGGAAAGGCCAAGCAAGACATGCACGCTGTTGGTTGATTGGAGTTGACGAGTCTAACCCTAACCCGTAAGCCTTCGACTTGTCAGTGAGCCAACCCCCCCTGCAGGCCGGTTACAGGGGTTCAGCTCTTTGCTCCATTCTTTCAGCGAGTCTCCAGTTATTTTTTTCGAATTGGAGAAACAAGACGAACCATCGCGACAACGACCCAAGCACCTGAATTCGTATTGCCCGTATCATATCGCACCCACCGCCAACACGATCGCCCAAGAAGTCATTATACTTTCCGAAATCTCACAGTTTTCTCTTTCAGCGCACCGCGACAATGGCCAAGCGATCGTTCGAAGAGGCCGAGGGGTCTAACGCCAATGGCGAGGGGCAGAACCAGAACCAGAACCAGAACCAGCAAAGAAGCAGAAACCCACACAACAGATTCAACCCCAAGAACATCGCGAAGCGCCAGAAGACCACCCAGAAGATCAACGACGGCAACCTTAGTCAGATCAAGAAGCGTGTCAGAGCGATTGAGCGCCTTCTCGAACACAAGAACGAAAAGCTGCCTGCCAATGTCAGGAACGACCTCGGGCGCGAACTGAAAGCCCACAAGCAGAGGATTGCCGACGAGAGTGACAAGAGGCTGAGGAGCAAGATGATTAGCAAGTATCACATGGTCAGGTTCTTTGGTATGTTGTCCCCTTCTCGTCACACAGGAAGCCCTATTGCATTTCTAACCCGGATTGTTACGAACAGAGCGCAAGAAGGCTATGCGCCTCGCAAAGCAGCTGAAGAAGCAACTCGACGAAACCAAAGACGAAGCCGAGATCGCCAGGCTAAAAGCCGACCTCCACATTGCCGAGGTCGACCTCGATTATGCCCTCTACCACCCTCACATGGAGACCTACATCAGCTTGTACCCCAAGTCCAAGGACGAAGCGACAGAGAAGGACGAGAAGAAGTCAGCCGCACACCACCTTCACTCATCAAGACCACCAATGTGGACCACCATCGAAAAGGCCCGCGAGGAGGGTAAGAGTGCTCTGGAGAAGATTCGCGACAGACGACCGGAACGCGACATTTCAAAACCCACTTCCAACAAGACAGCCAAGAAGTCTTCGTCACAGAACGAGGAGCGCCCAGCCAAGGACAAATACGGCAAGACGGAGGAAAAGAAGGCGGAGGAGGAGAGCGAGAGCGACGACGGAGGCTTCTTCGAGGAGGACTAGAATATCTGCCATATTGTTATTGCTTATGGACCCGTTCAAGACGATTCGATACCTGGCCCCCGAAGGCTGGTCTAAAATATGATACCCATTACGAATACCACAAACATGCATTCAGCTCGTCACGTCCCTGCATGAGTTTGTTCCGATCGGTTACACAATCCAGGATTGGCCCTTGCTTCTTTCCAACTCGGAACTTCAGCACCATATTGACTATTGTCATGGTCTCCGAGAAACTCGCCGACAAAAGCTCCGACAGCTCGCCGCGCTACTGTTGTGTTCTGCAGAGGGTATACACTAGTGTTTGATGTAAACAACTCAAGAGGCTGCCGAGTCTTTCCCCCTTTTTGTTCCCTATAAGACTGGTTCCACCTGTGTGCTCTACAATGTTGTCTGTTGAAGAGTCGTCTGAGCCAGTCTTGCCGTCTACGTCCGTTATCAGACATCATGAAGCAAGTCCTGGCCATGCTTTTGGCCCTCGCGGCTATATCTCTTGCTGAACATGCCGCCACATCCTCGATTACCAAACACGTACATAGTCATCCAAACTGCACATCGACGGTCTTCACTACCATTACTCCAAAGCCAAGGCAATTAACCCCTTCCTGGTGCCCCTTTTCTTATGGCCTTCTTCTAGTTGACATGGCTAACTTGTCCCACCGCATTCAGTACTCAAACAGCCTACATCACGTCCACAATAACTATCACTATTACGAACGCGCTGCCCGTCACTGTCGAGTCAACAAACACCGACTCGTCTACCGAAAGTCAACTTCGACGGGCACATAACCACTCGGATCTCACAAGCCATCCATCCACATCAACCAGAATCCCATACCCAACCACAAACAGCACCATCTCAACATCCCACAACACAACCTATCCCCATCCCACCTCCTTCCCCTGCCACACCACAACCATCAAAACCACTCTCCCCCCCTCCACAATAACAACCACCTCAACCCTCACAGCCACCACAACCTCCATCACCACACCAACTCCCACCGACTCCTGCACCCCCGGCGTCTGCGGCACCTACACGTTCCACCCCTGCCCCTCCACCCCCCTGGGGGATTGCCTCTGCGGCCTCGACCCGGACGGCCAGGCCTTTTGCTCGCTGGACGACTGGTGCCAGAACGAGATTGGCTGCGACACGAACGCCGAGTGTCTGACGCCAGAATCAGCGCAGACCGGGGAAGGGTTCAGGTGTCTTGTAGGCAGTTGTTGTGTTTATGAGGTGGTGGATGATGGACAGGGTGGCGGGAGTGTGGTGAAGAAGAAGGGGAAGTGTGTTAAGGAACGGGGGGCTGTTTGTTTGAATGAGGGTACTGCGGAGGGGGTGCTGAAGTTGAGGGGGGGTTCTGGTGTGTCTAGGGTGGGGAGGATGGGGAGGGGGGGGAGGGGGGGGAGTAATGGTGGTAGGTGGTGAGGAGTTCTTGTGGTTGTGGGAGGTGTGGGAGGCTAAGTGGCTTCTCATGAGGCTAAAGCCACGATGTTTGGATATGGGACATATCACCAGGGCAGGATTTTGGGTCAAGTCACAGACGGGGTGACCAAAACCCCCAAGGCATTCATCCCACTACACATATACATCCTTCGCCCTGTGGGCATGTGATCCTGCTGCCACCAAGCCCTCATTTGCAATGCTTCCCCCTTTGGCCCTTTCATCCCATCTTGACAACCACTAGGGGTATATAGTCCACCTTACTAGCGTTCTCTTCAGTGGTCTGTTAGCACATCCGGGAGTAATGCGAGAGAGCTCTTCGTGAGCTGTTACCAAGTAAACTGGAAGTTGCCGGTTCGAGTCCGGTGCGGGCCACTTTCTTTTTTTCTCATTTGCCCCCTTTTCGTTTTTTGGTTTCCAATTTTTTTTCTCGATGGTGTTTCATGGTGTGGTACCTCTAGTCTAGGTAGGGAGGGATACCAATCAGTCATTCACAACTAAGCCTAGAATACAAACAACGTATGGTACCAGGTTCCTGCCACCGTTACTGCCACCGTTCCGTCCTCCGCTACCGCCCGGCCGACACGCTCTCGCTCCCCCAAACGTCGGACGATACTTATGACCCCCTTCACCCCGCGCCGCCTCAGAACTGGACCTGCCTGGCCCAGGCACCAGCGAGTCGTCGGCATATAAGGTCCGTTACCTAGCCCCTCGACCAGCCCTGTGGTCTTATGGCGCAGTGGTTCCCGTTGATGAAAACATTGCCGGTGTGCGTGGCGCCCGGGGTACAGTTTCCGTAGGTTGATAGCTGGAGCATGGTGGTTCGTTCCCCCAAGCCTCCTGGGCGACTGAGCTTTCTGCTTTTTTTATTCGCTCGGGGAAGTGATGAGGATTTTGGAAATCAGGGGTTTTGAGTTTTGCTTTTTAGGTAATTTTGGGGGTGGAAAACGGGTTTGTTTTACGCAAACGATGATGTGGAAGATGAATCCAAAGAAGGGGTTAGTTATCATAGGCCTTCTTTGCTATATCATTTCCCATCTAGACTACCCGTTCGTCTATAACACTGATTCTCTATTCCAGCTCCATATACTCATCCGTATGGTATCCCTTCTCCCTACCTACTTTTCTTACTCCCAGTACCCTTCATACACCATCATTCCCACTCCCCAATCCATCATCCCCGCAAATAAAACCGCTCTCTTCCAACGCAGCTTCGCCTCTCTTCACCACTACCCTACGAATCCGACTTCCGATGCCAGGGACACCAGCTCAAAGGACACCACAGCCACCGCCGTCACAATGGGAGCAGAGCGTGGAGCCATCTTCGACAGTGTTCGGGCAGAAGCACGACTTGTTGGCGTGAGCGCACGGCTTCATTTTGGGGGGTTTGGGGAGAGGGGTTTGTTTATGTGTTGTTTTATTCTTAAGAGGAAGGCAGTGGCAGGGTGCTTTTTGCTTTGTGCTTGATGGTTGTGTGTGTGTGTGTGTGTGTCTATGTCTGTGTCTGTTTTTGGAGATGTGGTTGTTTGACGCTGGACTGGACTGGAAGCTGATGGGAGATGTCGGGGGTAGTCCTTGCCTTTATATCCCTCTTCCAGTCCCCGGGGAGGAAGTGTCGGGCATTGTTCTTCCCAAGCAGCGTTCGTGTTCTTTCAGTGCGTCTTTTTAGTTTGTTTGTTACCTAACTCGTTGGGGGACGGGCGAAGCGCCGGAGGATGAGTTGGTTGGTTGGCCGTTTGGTATGTAGGTAATGATGAGCGTGTATTATTGTCGTTGATTCTTTGTTGCCACCATCGTCAGTCTCATGTGTGTCGAAGCGCGATTCTCTCTTTCGGTACCGAACTGCGGTTTGGCAGTGTTTGTCGTTTTCTCATCTGCTGTGGTCCGTGGGGGTCGGTATTCACTTTGCGAGCATCAAGGGTTTAGAATACTTGCCCGGTTGAGAGAGCAGTAGGGACGAGGCAATGTTGTGGGAATCTGTCAACGAACGACGATGGAATTCTCTTCGGCTACAACTACCTGCGCCGATGTCTCTTCCTCTGGTCCAAGTCTACCAAGTCGTCGTTGACAACTTGAACTCGACAATGCTAACTCAACGAAAATCCCAGGATCCAGTCACTCAATCCCACTACATCCCTATACTCTAAAAAATCCTCCAACAAATTATCCCACACCAGACAGAACCCACAACTATCCCCGGCTGGGTGTCCAGCGCCTAAATCCCATCCTAAACCGTAGTCTCCCTCCCCCAACCCAGCACAATCCTCCAGTTCCATCCCTGACACCACAACAGAGCCTCGCTAACCCCGAGTTCCGAGTTCCCAGTTAGACCTGCCCCGAGGAACGGTTGGAGCACAAGGTCGATGGCCATCTAAATGAAGGCCTACCTCAGGCTTCACTCCCCAACACACTTTTCGTGGCAGTAGGCACAACTTGGTATCCAGCGGGACCTGTTCCTTGCAATAGCAATTAGAGCAGGCGCATGTATAATCCGCAGGATTGTTGCCGAGGGACGCGCCCTTGTTGTTGTTGCTGCTGCTGCTGCTGCTGCTGGTGGACGGCATTTTTCCAGTGTTTTTAGGCGTGTTGAAATGGTTGGGGTGTGCTTTCCTTTTGGGCTGAAGCGCCTGTGATTATGCGTGTTGTTCTAGAGATGCTATGTGGTTTTGTCTGTTACGAATCTGTGTCTTCGTGTGTATTGGTGGAGGTTAATGTAGTTGGTGCGAGGCTGGAGCTAGAAGTGCTGAAGAATGGCGAGCCTTGAGACCATCTTTATACCCTTTTGGTTCATCCTTTGAAGAGGTAGATTCAAAGTCTACCGGTCTTGATATCCTTCACTGTTGGCGAGTTGGTTGGGAGTTGGTGAATGTAGGTGAATAGAAACAGAGGAGAGCGCTTCTTGGACTGCTGTAGTATGATTGTATAGAGTTGGTCATCTTGATATGTTGGTCGTTGGAGGAAGTCTTATTCTTCCTAGTTCTCTTCGCAGGGCACTTTGCGGCAGGCTCCTTGGCAAAGATGCCCTTTCTTGGTCGACTTCTTGGGCGTGGAAGCGGGAGATTGTTGAGATAGGGATGGGGTGTTGGGGGCAAGAGGAGAGCCGTAATGTTGGACGGACTGGACATCCGCTGCGTTGGGGAAGGCTTGGTATTCGTGGGGCTTTTTGAGGATCAATAGGTAAATTACGAGAGAGTATTCATCCGTATAGGCGAATTCGGACAAGGACTTCAGTGTATCCAATATTGGGGGATGTGGCGCTTCTAAGATGGTTTGAAGGCTGGGGGTGAAATGTAATTCTAGTTCGAATATTGTTTCCTATAGCGATTGGATTGATGGGAGTTGTTGCTTGATTTGGAGTTGGCGTTTACCGGCCCATGTAGGAAGCAAGGAGTTACCGGAGGTAAGAAGAAAAGGGGCGGAAAGAAAGAGAGGAGAAAAAAAAGAGAAACCCTAGACGCACCACCCCTTTTCCTACACGCGCCCAACATTTTCAAGACACTTGGCCATAACTTCTCACAATCTGCAGATATCTTCTTCAAATTTATGTGGTAGAATTGCTTCTTCCCTGTAGACTTCCAGGCTGGCGTTACTTCATGATACAACATTGGTTGCTACACATTTCCAAGGCCGGGAGTGACCGTCATGGGAAAGGCTGTACTTTGGACCAACGGTCCTCTGTTGCAAGGTGTACCTTGTAAATCGGCTCTATCGCCGTTTGTAGGGCGTCGATTTCAACGGCGGCTAACGTGAGGGAGTTCAATACCTCTTCGTCGGTTTGGATGTCAAAGTCCTTCCACTTGGGCACCCCCGATGAACTCTGGTAGGGGTGAAAGGAATGGGTAGAAGAAAGACGTACCTCGGACACTTTCGCTTTCTGGTACCACTTCATGGTATCATGTTTGGCGAGGAGGGTGAGGGGACAGTCCCACTCGTTAAGGTCCTTGAATCCGGTCATACAGGGGCGTTCTCTAGAAACACCTGTTTGAGTTTCTGGAACCATGAAACCTCGTCCCAGGAGATAGCCTCTTTCTGTGAGTGAGCGTAACCCTAGTTGAGCCTCAACGCCATCTTCTCTAGGCGTGGTAGGCGCTGAATCCAAAGTTGTGCCGACTTGAGGCCCGGATCATGCTCTCTCCAGATACTACCCCTTATCAAGAGGGGGCCATCCAAAGTATCTACTCGATGCATTTCTTCCATTTTCTGCTCTTCGAACACAACTCTAGAGGTAGCCTTACGCGTGGACGGGGAGACCACTGGTAATATGCTACTCGGTAAGAGTAAACGCATCGAATCCTATCCATAAGAACACGCATCATCATATCTCTCTCTTCATCCCGTCTCAGTCGTCCACAAGAAGTTTCTGGTAGATTCAACTCCTATATCGGATCGACAAAACTTCTCAAATCTTCTCCTATGCATTGATCCATCTACCACTGCGTCTCGAGTTCCCCCCGCCTCTTGCTCTCCCTCTCGCCCCACCCCTTTCCCTTTCCTCCCCGTCCTTGCCCTCTTATCAGGTGCAGCTAGAGGAGTCCTAAAAGCTACCGAAGAAAGGTATATTATTACACACTACGGCAAAATTGCGTCAGTACCTCTACCTTTAAAGGACACGGACACGATGAGAGTGTTGATGGTAGCTATTGAGGCTGCTTTCTACTACATCTTATAGTCTATGGTCAGCCATAAATACCTACCTGTACTTTGGTTTCCGCGATCGGGCTGACATTGAGCTTTGCCCTTGGAACAAGGCAGTTACGACTATACTGGCCGCAACCCAATCAACCCCTTGCAGTGGGCCTCCTCGACCAGAACTTCCGTCGAGACCTGTTCTGTTTGAGAAGATTATCCGTCTGATATGGAAATTGTCCCATGAAGTATGCAACGTTCCGGGATGCGACGTCAGCATCTGGGTCAAAGGCCACGCCGGTGTCGAGGGAAATGAACGGGCAGACGAGATTTCGAGCTAGGCGCGCACGGAGTCTCGGAACGTTCAAGTGTTTTCATCACTGATGGCCAAGAACGTGATGCAAAGAGAACCTTTTGCCACCTGCAGTGCGGTCTCCCTTTTCCTCCTGTCGCTTACCAAGAAGGGCAAGGAAAGAACGCGCCGAAATAAGAGCGGACCCGGAAAGACATCAAGCATATCTTGCACCTCAGAGGGAGCGGGAAAGGAAAAGCATGGTCGCGTCCGTGCTCGGCTGGGCGGCAGAATTCTAGGAGAACGATGACGCTGGCGAGTTTGTCTGGACCGAGGAGACATGCGGTCATGTCGCCGTGGAGACGAAGAAGCTGATGGAATGCTTCAACACCGTGAACGAGGCCATGAAGACCGACAAGGCTTTGGCTGGCGCCAAGAAGAAGACTGGTGATGCTGTAAGTTCATAGCCTTGTGCCTCTTGCTTTGTCTCTTCCAGAAGCCTCCAAGATCCCTCCGTAGGAGCCGAGATTCAAGTGGTGGTGGTGGTGGTGGAGTGAGGTGGAGGACGATGGTGCCGAAGCAAACGAGCTCGCCCTCTACATCCATGACGGTCAGAATCTTGGTGGTGCTGTCGTCAAGGGCCAGGCCAAGGCGGTGGTGGTGGTGGTGGTGGTTTTGGTGCCTCGTCGATCTTCACAAGTGTCCAGATAAAATGTAGAGGTACTCTCCACCTTTGGGAAGCTCCGTCACATTGTCGCAAACTGAGATGAAGCAGTATTCCAACACCAACACTACCACTAGTCTTGTGCTGCTGATGAAAAGACGAAAGATGGGTGAAAACATCAAACAAAAGCAACGTGACAGAGAAAGGAGCACAGGCACGCACCAGAGACAAAACATGAAGAAAACACTACAGAAAGATGGTAAACCCAGGAATATTGTGAAGACACTGAAAGAAAGCAGAGAAACGCAAACGATGAAAAGGCAACACATACCTGTACGCGTGATCCGATGGCTGTCAGAACAAGAAAAGATTTTGGGAGAAGGAGGAAGCGCGATGGAATATTCTGTACGACGCGACGGAAAGATTTCGTCCGATGTTTATTGTTTTGATGGGCGACAATAGTCACAGTGACAATCAGAATAAGGAGTACTCACATGTTTCGTTGTTGGTTCTGTTTCGCGCCCACTGTTTCTGCTTTTCCAGTCTTGCTGTGCGGTGTTCCGGTGTTTCCTTTGCCTTTTCCTCCGGATATCTTTCCCTCCGCTGTTCGTTCCTGCGTTGGCGTCGGAATCAGTGTTCCAAAATCATCACCTTGAATAGAGAGTACAATAGCCCTCGACGATAACCTACAATATCTTGATATTTCCCTCCACAGCACCCAAGTTGGCGCTTTTCTGACCGGTTTCCGCTCCGCGCACTCGCGACTTTGGCCACTTGGCTGGCCATATCGTGCCTTTGCCGGTCAACGCCAACTTAACATCCGCAAACAATTGCCGTCACTCCATTCGCTATAGGAAACGGTGTCCGAGCTGCAACTGCATTTCAGCCCCGGTCTTTCAACTATCCTAGAAGCGCCGCATCCCCAAACTTAAACACGCTCAAATCCCTACCCGAATTCTCATACACAGACGAGCACGCTTTTACAGTCTACATTCTCATCCTCGAAAAGCCTAACCAAGACGAAGAACCGCCCTTAATCTATATCGGCTCCGGGACCGATAAGCAAAAGGGTACACATACGCGGTTTAGGAACTACGACAACGATAAGCAGCTATCGAGTTTAACGGCTCTTGCCTGCAAAAACGGCTACCGCATTACGCATAAGAAGATCTTGGTCTCGACTCCATATCCCTCAAACGCTTATTTGATCATGCCAGCTCGCGCTTTATTCCTTATCCTCGAAACTGCCTTAACGTATAGTCTTTGCGCGTATAAAAACAGAGATACCGTCCTCGAAGGCTTGACAAATCACCAATAGGCTTCATAGCCAGTGTGCAGCCCGCAATCATTGCGTTGCTGCTGTTACTGTTGCTGCCGTCGTGGCCTTCGAGAGCCGGACTACAAGAGTCTTGCCCGAATTTTTGGCAGCCATGTCAGAGGGGACAGCACCGCCAGCACGCATGGCGGGCGCGGGGAGCGGAGGGAAGTTCCTGCCGCTCGGCAATGGTGGTGATGGTGTTGAGGCTGGCGCCTCTTGGCTGTCCCTTGCGGGCATCGTCACTACGTTCGGCGATGGCGCCCTTGAAGTGTTCCGGTGGCTGGGTCGAAGAGTATATCGACGATCTTCGGCTTCTTCGGCCGGCTTATACTTGATGTAGTGGGGTTGGTGACTTACGGGCGGCTTCCACTTCGTCTTTGGTCATCTTGGAGGAAAACCATTGTACAGCCTTGAGACTGTCATTCCAGGCGTCATGCGAACACAGACCACCATATGAAATCACCGAACCCCATTGACTGTTGGTCAACTCAGAGTTGGTTCTGCTGTCCTCATATGCACAAAGTGCGTATGAGACAGCGGTCTCAAGTGTGTAAAACAGCGCTCGAGTTGGCATACCCAGATGTAAGTAGGCTTTCAGGGGTGATGAATTCGAAGACTCTGGTCCAATGGCCCCCGAGAAGTCTGTATTGCCCATCTCTAACTCTCCTAATATCATCGATCATCAACTTGACCGAGGTCAATTCGAACTTGTTGAGTTGCAAGCCAGTGTGGCTAGACGCTTCACCGTGTCGAACTCCTCCGCGGTACCTGTCTTGGTGCCCGGTCTACCCGCCTGAGACTGTCTACCAGGTGGGGTTAAAAAAATCGCTTTCTAGGAAAGCTTTGGTGGCCATATCAACACCATGTTGGTACCGCCCAGTATAACTAGTTGTCCGTACAAGGGAGCCCGAGTAGGGTCATCAGCGTACCGAGGATCGGTGGTGATGGGCGTATGAGTATGTGGTATGGCGCTGGTGAAGAAATCGCCAATTTCATATCCTTTTGGGCAAGATCAAGAGCTGCAGAGCGTCCCAGCTTTCCGTCAATCTGGAAACTCACACTGGCACTCATCATGAGCGGCTCTCTTCGTACACGCCCATTCGCACATAGAAGGAGCTGTAGCGGTTGTCTCCCTACTTCAGCGTCTTGTTAAACGGCGACAGCATGCTTTTCCCATTGCTGCAAGCCATAGCTCGCGGAGTGTCCGGCATGAGCCATGATACGGTCAGCAAGTCAACTGCTATACGCCAGTGTTCGTTGCGAAGGCTGGTGGAAAAGGCCGTGCTGGCGAAATTGCTCAACCGAATCTGAAGTATCTGACTAGTGGCGAGGACTTGAACATGTCTGAGGAGGGGATTTTCAGAGAAGATGGTCATCGCCTCTGGTCTCTAGATCTTCACCTCAAGCGCTAGCTTACAGTTCAATATCGAGAATCCCACATGATGCTCCGGTCAGCAGGAGTTCCCTTGAAACGCAACGTAGCTGGATCCTTTATCACTAGCAGAGCTGATGGCAGAAACGAGGAAAGACACACTCGAACTATTTACGTCGCTGCCTGAGGCGCCTCGGCCGGGGACTGAAGGGGAGCTCACTGAATAAGTCACCTGTGAAGATTATTGATGTCAAGTTTGTGGTTCGAAAAGCACACGTAGCTGAAGTGTTGCCGAGTTCCGGGGCTGCAAGTTTTGTGTGCCTTTGCGCCTGGTTTAATATTGGACAGAGTGCCACTTCGACATTTCTCATCAGAGACCCTATCAAAAAGACAGGTTTCATGTTCCGTACACATAGCCGTGAGCGCCCTTGCCTTAAGCGCGGTTGCAACGGGAGAGATATCGTCTGTTCGTGGTCATGATACAAAACCGGTAGAGACTTGATGGGCTAAGGAGGACAGCGTTTCTGATGATGGCCATGCACTCGGTACCGGCAAGTATTAGCTATCTCATTGGCGGTTCCCGCTGATAATGGGCGGAGATCACCCAGTTGAGTAAGGTACTCGCGTCAGTACAGCACCCAGGCGGCGTGAAGACGGTGAGGTCGCAACCGTATGACGTTGGGTCCATCGGCGAAAGAAGCTGTTGACCATGGGCCGCTGATTTTTCCACCAAAGACGTGAGGCCCTTCAGCGATTGAAGCTCCTCATAATCCATGCCATCTGGGATCGTGTCCCCTGGCCTCAGAGGTGATCCTCTCATTGCATCCGGGTCGGGGCTAGGTAGCTGGGCCGTTCGCTGGGCCAGGGCTACAGTTATCCTTCATTGTTATCCACTCATCATGTGTGGTCATCTCTTTCCAAGTGAAGACGCGTATTTGATATGCCTTTTCGTAAGCAGGTTGTTTACATCCGCAAACAGATGAGGTTATTCAGACTCCGTTGTTGGCGAAGAGGTTTGTCTTGGCGGACGTTGTTTGGTTCTAGTCTGGATCAGCCAATCAAGTCAGCGACCAGGGGAGTGGGTCGTACGGAACACTCACTTGTAGCCTTCAGTCTCATCGCGTATGTGACTGCGCGCCCATTCATCCAGCCATTGAATCCTATCAGTGGTAGATGGCCAGCCTGTTGTGGTTTCCATTCAAAAGGTGGTAAGCAGACCGGTGCTCGCATCATCAAAACCTGGAATTCGCAGAGAGGTTGGAGAGTCTACCTGGCCGCCCCGGCAGGCAAATGTCGTAGGCTAGCCTGCCGCGACAGCACGGTTGTGGGTCTCTGCGCCGGGACCTGGACGCATCTGATTGACGACCAGCGGGATCCGGTTCTCGACACAACGCGACGTGCACCTCTTCCTCCCATCTCAGCTTCCTATCAACCATTTTCCACTGCATAACGAACATCCCGCCACATCGACTACGGGTATTTCCAGAACTACGAGCCCAGCACACACGGCATCCCCCGCGTCCACACCATCGCGTAGCTGCGAAACTTTTGCTCCCTTTCCTTTTTCTCTTCCGCCTTCTTTCTCCAATTTGTCGCCTGCACAGGAGCGCAATGCACCCCTCCTAAACGATCGCCAACAGTCATCATACTTCGAGCATACCATTACAGCTACGACTCTACCCACCCAAGACCCAAGACTACCGATTGCCGAATCCGGACACGAATGCGAACGGGAACACATCTTCGACTCGCTATCCTTCCTCGCGCCTCCGTCCGTCTATAATATCCCCAAGCTGCGCGGCTCCAACAAGTTCTCACCAGTGATCCACAATGGCCTCAGCTGCCCTCAATGGCGCTGCCGCCAACGGCCGTGGCGTCTCCCCTGCCTCATCCGTGGGAGGCTCCAATGGCTTTCCCAAGAGCAAGCGCTTCACCGACATCCCCTCTACCATCGACATTCCCGTCCAAGACCAAGATGACGAAGCTGTCGAGATCGACCTCGAGGTCCTCGCCGATGACCCGACCGAGCTCTGCACCCTCTTCGAAATGGAAGGCGCCGCCCGGACATATTGGATGACAGTGTCCCTTGCCTACGCAAAACAGAAAAAGATCGACTTCGCCATCGAGATGCTCATCAAAGGAGCCAACGCCATGCAAGCCAACAACCCCAGAGAGAAGCTCAGCATTGTCACCGCCCTCTGCTGGATGTATTTGTGGAAGAGCAGGGAAGCTCCCAGGGTAGCCCCCGAGGGCGCCCTTGTTTCCGAAGCAAAGACCAAGGAATACTACCTCCAGCTCGCTACCCAGAGCCTCAACGAAGCTTCACGCATCAACCCAGCTTTCCCTCCGCTTTTCCTGGCCCGTGGTGTTCTCCAGCTACTGAGGGCGTCCCTCCAGCCACCATCAAAGGCTCCCGGAGCAGTTGACCCCGAAAAGACCGAGACCCTGCGCGCCGCCCTTAAATCTTTCGACGACGCGCTCCGAGTTTCCAGCGGCAAGAACATGCTTGCCGTCATTGGCAAGGCCCGCGCCCTCTTTTCGCTTGGCAGGTATGCCGACGCCTTGGCTGCCTATCAGGACGCCCTTGCCAGAGCCCCAGATCTCGTCGACCCCGACCCACGAATTGGCATTGGCTGCTGTTTCTGGCAATTAGGATACAAGGATGACGCCAGGATCGCCTGGGAACGAGCTCTCGAGATCAACGCCGAGTCCAAGGTCGGCAACATCCTGCTGGGTCTTTACTACCTCGACGCGAGCGGACACGTGCCCATCAACAGCCCGGAATTCATCAAGCTGTACAAGAAGGCTATGACTGAGTACACACAGAAGTCCTACAAGCTTGACAAAGATCTTCCCCTCACATGCGCCACATTTGCCAGCTATTTCCTTTCGCGGAAGCAGTTCGATCATGTGGAAGCTCTTGCCCACAAGGCCATCCAGTTTACTGATGTCAACGCTATTGCGAGCGAAGGCTGGTACCTGCTCGCCCGCAAAGAACATTACGCCAATAACCTCGAGCGTGCCGCCGATTACTACCGTCGTGCTGATGATGCCCGAGGTGGCACCGAGCGCGGCTACCTGCCGGCCAAGTTTGGTGCGGCGCAGCTGTCTGTCATCAAAAACGACCTGGGTGAGGCCAAACTTCGCCTCGAGAAGATGATTCAGCAGTCTAAGAATTACGAAGCCATGATTCTGCTCGGCAACTTGTATGCCGAGGAGGTTTTCGCCAACCAGTTTGCTCCGGTCAAGGAGGATAAGTCCGCCGAAGCAAAGAAGGCCATCAGCCTGCTGGAGAGCGTCCGGACGGCGTGGAAGGATCCTAAGAAAAGCCTCGCGCCAGATGCCGCTGTGCTTCTCAACCTAGCCCGTCTCTACGAGACCGAGAGCCCTGACAAGGCCCTCCAGTGCCTTCAGCAAGTCGAGCAGCTAGAGCTTGACCAAGTTCCCCAATCAGAGCGCCCGGATGAAGTTGAGGGCGAAGCCGCGATTAAGGCTGCGCTCCGGAGGTTCCTCCCGCCGCAGTTGCTGAACAACATCGGCTGCTTCTACTACCAGGAAGAAAAGCACGAGCTTGCGAGCGAACTATTTGAGGCTGCTCTCAGCTCCTGCATGAGAATTGGCGAGAAGAACGACGACACTGACACCGACGCCTTGGTCACCACCATCAGCTTCAATCTTGGCCGTAGTTACGAGGCTCGTGGCATGTCTGAGAAGGCTGTTGAGGTGTATGAGGGCTTGCTGAAACGCCACGATGACTACACAGATGCCCGCACCAGGTTGGCCTACATCAAGCTTCGGAATAACCCTGGCACCAAGGAGGGCCCGGATGCAGTGGCCAAGTTGTACCAGGAGCACTCATCCGACCTTGAGGTGCGTGCTTTGTATGGCTGGTTTCTCGGCAAGCTTAGCTCCAGGAAGCGACCCAACAACATCGCCGAGGACCCAGAGCAACGCCATTACAAGCACACCCTGCAGAACTATGATAAGCATGACCGCTATGCTCTCGTTGGTATGGGCAATCTGCACCTTATTTCTGCTAGGGAGATGCGTCGCGAGACGGAGGCAGATAGGCAGAAGCGGAGTGCCGCCTACAGCCGTGCTGTTGAGTTCTTCGACAAGGCGCTCCAGTTGGACCCCAAGAATGCATATGCGGCTCAGGGAATCGCTATTGCACTTGTAGAGGACAAGAAGGACTACAAGGGGGCATTGCAGATCTTCATCAAGGTTCGCGAGACCATCAAGGACGTCCATGTCTTTGTCAACTTGGGCCACATTTACGCCGAGTTGAAGCAGTTCACCAAGGCTATCGAAAGCTACGAGATCGCGCTCGGCAAGGAGGGCAAGGCAAAGGATGCCAACATTCTCTCATGCCTTGGTCGTACGTGGCTGAACAAGGGCCGCGCTGAGCGTAACTTGGACGCTTACAAGACGGCATTGGAGTATGCGCAGAAGGTACGTTGATTCAAACACCCAAAGTTGAACGCAGTGACTAACGCCTTTCTCAGACCCTAGAAGTTGCCCCTGAACAGGTACACTTCAAGTTCAATGTCGCTTTTGTGCAGATCCAACTCGCCTCTTTCATCAACGGTTTGCCTGAACATCAGCGTACTTCCACCCAACTCGAGGAAGCTGCCTCCGGTCTCGAGTCCGCTATTACCGCCCTCGACGAGATCGCCGCCTCAGACCACCCACCTTATCCCAAGCACGATATCGAGCAGCGTGCCAACATGGCTCGCAACACTCAGCGTAAACAGCTCGAGCGTGCCCTCGCCTCCCAGCGGGACTACGAGTCGAAGAACAAGGAGAAGCTCCAGCTTGCACTCGAGCAGAGACAAGCAGCGCTCAAGAAGAAGGAGGAAGAGATTCGCAGGAAGGAGGAAGAGGAGCGCGAGCGCCAAGAGAAGATCAAGCGCGAGAGAGAGGAGATCGCCGCCCGCGACCGCAAGCTAGCGGAGCAGAGAGTCGAGGAAGACCGACAGCGTAGGGAGGCCGAGATGACCACCGACAGCGAGACCGGCGAGAAGATCAAGAGACAAAAGATCAAGAAGGCCAGCAGCACGCCTGCCAAGCGCGAGAGAGGTGGCGAGGAGCGGGAGCGGAAGGGCCGTGCTCAGAGGAAGAAGAAGACGAGCCGGAGGGACCGAGACGACGACGATAGTGACGGCTCGGGCTCGGATGCCGAAGAGGGCGGCAGGAAGAGCAGGCCACCCAAGAAGAAGCAGAGGCTTACCAGCAGGAAGATTGAGCCTACTGGCAAGTACAAGAGTGCCGAAATCGTGGTCGACAGCGACGAGAGCGACGAGCCTGGCATGGAGATGGATGCTCTCGAGAGGGCTGAGAGGGCCCTGGAGAAGAAGCAGAAGCGCAGCCACTCGCCCCGTAGTGGAGGGGAGTACGACGATGACGAGGATGAGCAGTCCAGGAGGGGCAGGAGCCGGTCAGAGGAGAGTGCTGATCGGATGGACGTTGATGATTCCAGGGTCGATGCTGGTGGTGACGATGAAGAGGAAGAGGCCACTGTCTCAGCAAGACGCCAGAACAAGCGATCGAGAAGAGGCAGGATTCTGGACGATGATGACGATGAGGATGAGGATGAGGATGAGGGTGAGGGTGGAGCGGCCGCTGAGGCAGATGCGGAAGAGGGTGGTGATAAGGAAGAAGCGAAGGAGGCGACTGGCTCGCCTGCTGCTTCTCCGGCCAAGGCTGATGCTTCCATGGCTGATGATGAAGAATAAAAGGTCGAGCGGGCTGTAGTAGTGTGAACAAGATTTTGAAATTGCTTAAAGGGAGTTAATTTATGGGAGAAGAGCTGTTCCGCGTTTTCTTGCATTATGGCACCGCTGGTGTTGATTTGCATATTTTACAGGTAGTAAAATGGTCACGGACAATGGCGTAACACGTTTCTTGGCTTTTTCTGGCTGTTCGTCAAAGTCCCATTATGTCTTGTTGCCTTCACTGTTGTCATCAGTGTCTCGTAAGATGTTCACAGGCCTAAGGTCAACGGAGGTTCGAATGATCAGAAAGGAACATGAAGGTCACAGAGGCGGGTTTTAAAAGGGAATCAAGCAATACATGAACAAAGGTGCTGGTTTGTCAAGGAGCCGGTTTCCCCTTTCTCCTTTCTGCTATGCTAGGTGGTCGCGTCTTCGACATTGAGCTCATGTCGGAAACTCGATCGCAAATAATTCTTTAGGCCCTAAACAACTCTACTTTTCTGCCACGTGAAGTTTGCCTTTAACTTCTCGTTCATCATCGTCAGTCAGTCAATACACATTTGATTCTCAATATCGGCAGACTTGAAACCCCTGGACAATCAATCAATCGGTCAGGAAAATGAAGCTGTAAGTAAGTAAGTAAGTAAGGTGAAGTACCTCGAAAAAAAAAGCCGTGTATGTCAGTCAGTTTCAATAAGGAAAAAACGCAGAGAGGAAGAAGTCGAGAGACACGTTGCACTCAATCGACGAAGATTACGAATGGTAACTGAGGTGACAAAAAGTGAAAAAAAATAACTCCGGTACGGGGAATCGAACCCCGAGCTTCGCGGTGAAAACGCGATATGTTAACCGTTACACTATACCGGATCTTATTGTTATTTTAAACTTGCACTTTAGCTCATATGTGGGCGTGACCTTTGCCCCACTCTTCCGCGTTCAAGTGTTTTGTCTTATGCGCCCAAAGATTATCTGGCTTCTCTACAAGAAATACCCAATATGCACGCACTGGGCGGCTCTTGGCAAGTTCTATTTTGTCGATGACTGTCTTGGCAAACAAAGCCCGTACACCATGTTGAAAGGGATTACCAACGCAACATCTTCCTCCAACCTCCGACGTTCAACCATCCAACTTGCGACGACCAGCCTTAAACAAGGCTCACTTCCCCCATTTCCTGACGATTCCCGGCCATTCGAAACATACCATCAAGTACGAAAGTTACGAAACCGCGCCTTTCCTTCTATTTCTTACCTTACAATTATCGACCGCTGCCACGCGAATCTGTCACCGGCGGCCATCATGCAGCAAACGGTCTTCTTCCTCCTTCGTAGCAACATAAACCTATGAAGTCATGGAATACTGTGGTCGGGCAAAACTGGAACTCCGGGGGCCGGAACAATACACGACTTCTTCTACCGAGAACGAGATCCAACCAAGACGGACGGGCGCTGGCGGGGTCATACAAGACATTTTTCTTCCCAGGCTTACTTTGCATTACTGGGGGCTATTGGGACAGAAAAAATAAGAAGGCGACGGCGGCAGAATTGGCGGTGTGCTCAAGGAAGGAAGGTTTCGCCGCCGTGAGTTCCCGACCATTGTTCCAGTTGGAGGAAGTTCCCGCAACCCGCGTCTTGCCAAGCGGCTGTTGACAGGTTGTATCAGCGTTTTTACCACGAGGATCCCAGTTTGTGATTCTCTTCCTTGTCTGACGAGAAGCGGCGCAGACAGAAAAGAAGGCAAATGGTTGTTGCACCAGAGAAGCCTATCGTCGTGGGGCGTGGGCGTGGGCGTGGACGTGTGTCCATGACGAAGCAGCAGCCAGCTGATCTGCGTAAGAATGCCGGGACTGTCACTGCACGACCACCAAAACGGCATTGGACCCCAGGGCTACCAAGGTTATCACAAGGAAATCTCATAGGATGGAGACTTGGGTTTGGGTACCGCTTGCCTCAAACCTGTCCGAACACCGCGTGCGTGCGGATATCTTCCACAATCTGTCCGCAGGACCTTCCCAGAGACGTTCGGAGAGATCTAATCCGCAACTCCCGGCTCCGAGATCTCTGACACACTCCCCGCGCACCTGATTGGCTCTAGACCCTCTGTCGTCAAGCGAGACAAGCGTCATGCTTCTTCCCTTCCCTCAATCTCACCAACGCAGTACACGCCTCAAGTTTTTCGATTTGCTTGCGCGAGATCTTGCCACTCCATTCGTTGTGATACCCTGACGCAGCAGGACAGAACAGTCCATAACAGGCCCCGTCCGCAGCTTCCAGATTCTCAAGGGCAAACATCCAAACACACCTATTCTTGGGGGGTTACGACACCAGAGACACACATCACGGCACAACACGACACGACAATCTTGCTGCTGCTGCTACTACTAGTGCTGCTGCTAATGCCGCTTCTGACTGACGCTGCTGTCACCCATCCGATCGTCTGGTGGCACAGATCTCCAACAAAAGCTGTCTGTCCTTGTCCCGGCGTAGCGCATGCTCGTCTCGGCAACAAAAAGATGCTGGGATAATCCATTTTTGGCCATATGCCAGTGAAACAAGCGGTTCCCGATTGACAGACCGCTTGTTCTGTCATCATGCTGGTGGTGGCAGCTACGGACAGCAGCAGCGCGGCGCGGGGAGAGGGACTCGGGTGTGTGTGGGAAAGAAAAGAACCACCGGGTCTCTGAACGTTACCTACCGCCCACAAGGAGACAGTGAGGGAGGTGGGAAAACACGAGGGATGTGAATGAGTGAGTGACACTTCCCACGCGCGGATTGGCTTTTGTTGGCTTGGCTTGGGTTTCGGGGATCCATCTCTCGCTCTGTTCTGACCTCCAAATCCACCTCGGGCGGCGCTTGGAGGGAAACGCAAAAACCTGAGACATTGATCCATGCTGGAAGCCTTTCGTTGCTCGGGCTACCCAGGCCGGGCTTGTCTTCCCTCTTTTCCCCTTCCTCGGTGTCTTTCTGGTCTTGTCTGCCCGAGGAATGAGGTACGTGTGGGCTGGGCTGGGGTAGGTAAGCAACAAGATTCCCATTCCAGCAAACCCAAGATCATCCATCCATCCACTCAGTGGACATGGATGGCCAGAACCGGCCAGCCTTTTTCATGTCTTGGTTCTTTTCCCCGCCTCTCTATGCTTGATCACTACCTAGACAATTTGTGAGAAACAGGCAGGCAGGTGTCACAAGATACGTCTGTCCAAGATAAATGTCAGATTGTGCCGGCGAGGCAGCTGAGGCAGGGCAGGCAGACACACAGGCTTCTGACCGCAACTTTGTCAGTATGTCAAGTCAAGTCAAATCAGATCAGGTCAGTCAGTTCTCAACTCTCACAAGATCCCAAGTAATGACTGACAGAGAATTCCCGAGATTTGACTTGACTTTCCCTGTCCCTCTTGTCTTGAGTGCCAGCACAAGGGTTCTAGTATGATAACCTGACCTGTACTGTACCGACATTACGAGAGGTATATGCAGAGCAGGCGATGCACAAGGAATGCCCCGACAACAGTGCAGCTGCAAAGCCTGCAATTGTCAACACAACTGAGAACAGCAGGCCAGAAGCCGCTATTACGTAGAGGTAGGTACCTTGATGCTTAGCCACAGCTCAGGTCTCCGCGTTATCCGTTCTTGGTGCTCGGTACTCTTTCATCTCCTGTGTCTTTGTGCTTTTTGCTGTTTGTGAGAGGGACCTGCCTAGGGATCTGTATCGGGCTGGTGGGAGCCAACAAATGGACAATGCATTCTTGTCGGCTGTCGCTATCTGCGAGATTCCGCAGTGATCGCCCTCTCAGTCACTCATTCGTTCGTTCGCTCGCTCGGGTACTCACAAAAACGGTCCGGTTCCTTGACCGCCTCTCTTGTTGGGTACTCAAAAGGCATCTGTTGTCGTGCTGCGTCCCCTCAGGCTCTGGTGGCCTCTTGGCTTCGCACTTTTTAATCTATTTTGTGTCTCGTATGACTTTATCGTCCTGCATTTTCGGATCTGTTCTTGTGCTCCAGCCGCTGGCATGATTTGGCAATTGTTGGCATATCGTGGATGGCCTGTCTGTCTGTCTGTCTGTCTCTTTGTGTCAACGTATGTGTGTGTTACCAACCAGCCAGCCAGATATGCAAATCTGACATGGGTACCCCTTTCTAGTACCAGTCTTTTGGAAGGAAAGTTGATGGTAAAGCAGGAGGGGGAGGAGGAAAAGGCATGTTTATGTAGGGTATCATGCCGTAGCACGGGAACGGCATACCGACATATGCTGGCGAGTTGACGATATCTGGTTGGATGAGGGGCAGGGGTTTGGATAGACAGGAAGCATTGTTTGGTGAAGCCGAGGACGAGAACCAAAGAAGGCATGACGGGTCGAGGCTGTGGTGGCGGGGGGGTTCACCGACACGCGCTGGGAGCTCTGTGCCTGCCTTTCGAATGTTGTATTCTTTCGCTTACAGATCGCGAAGTTCAACAAAAAGAACAAGAAAATCTCATCTGCAGACCACCGAAAATCCGAGAGTTTCGGCTGCCATTGACACCCTTTAGGGAGGGGGGTGATCGCGGGGAGAGAGCATAAGCCCGACGTGTGCTTAGAGCAAAGGTTACGCACCTAGAGCGCGCTCGCATACCTCTACGTGTTGCTTTCATCAAAGAAGCAACTGACGAAACCATAGGACAAATGTCGGTGGTTGTCGGTACTCGTCAGGGTGGGACCAGAGGTGCTTCAAAGCCGACGGTTATGGGACGAATGAAAAAAAAAAAAAAAGGGGGGGGGAGGGGGGGGCTTGTTCGAGGAAAATTGACCAGCGACAGTGACGGAGCACGCCACAGCATGAGGGGGAAAAGCGCGGGCATCGCCGGGTTACGGACCCGAAGATTCGAGTTGGGAAGCAAGAAAGGCACAACGTGTGCATGTTGAAGGTTTGAAAGGATATCGCCGAAGGAGGGCTTCGGGCCTGAGCTTCTGGATTGGCTGTGAGGGGATGAAAACGATTGATGGCTCCAAGAGAGAGCCGCTCGGGGCCAAAGAACGACTGGTCCTGTACGATAGGTATGATGGTGGGTTATGTTTCGGAATTCGGGAGCTTGAGCACACCCTTTTTTTCCCTCATTCAAATGAGGCGTCCGAGGCAGTTGGAAGGTGCATTGGTGGCCTGGGTGTGGCCTGGGTATTTAAGGTGGTTTCTTCTGGGTTTTTAGTTCTTAGGCTTCTTCTTCCAATCAACCAACTCCTCGCTCCATTGAACCCTCTACCCGTGAGCACCATAGACTGGCTGCACAGTCGTGGTTTGCATGGCAGATATGTATGGGTGATGCAGGTGAGGATTGATGCATGCAGATATTCTGTACCCGATGTCTGGTGGGCGGAAGGCACTGAGCATTATACATTATACCGTATAACGTGTGTAACCAACACTTGTTATCATATTTTGGAGGTATTTTGCTTGACTACTAGCTTTCCCGTCTTGTTTACTTTAAAAAGTTAATTGTATCGATGATATTAAAGAGAGACATATTATTGTTATCTTTACTTCTTTTCTCTACAATCTATAAATGATGTTGAAATAAAACGAATTATCTATAATGGTAATGCAAGGACGTAATATCATGATAAGAGCAAAATAATCGTGGCAATAATGCCAACATGCTATAAAGTACTCATCAAAGAAGAAAAAAAAAAAAAAAAAAACCCTTCTTATTCATCATTTGCTTCCAAATCTACGAGACTGTTCGGACGCATAAATATCTGTATGTGCAGCTATGCAAGCCATAGAAGCACATCGAACATACAGATGATGCGAGTTTATGCATAGAGGTAGTAGATGGGTATGGGAAACACCGAGAAGAGCGCCCCCCAACCCATCAGATGATGTCTAGATAGATGTCCTCCGTTTTCCCGCCAGCTGTCCGTGACAGCCGCCCCCCTTCCTCGGATCTACCAGACACAAGAAAGAAGAGAACATGAACTGGACAGGCATCAATGAACTCCCCGCCATGGGGCAACAGGCATAATGGCGAGGGGCAGTTTTCGATGCCAGACATGGATGGAATTTGTGCAAGGTTCGACGTGTTCGGTTTCGATGCATCTACCCATCATCCATGATCCAACTCAGTAACCCACAAACCCGCAAACCATTCATTCATTCATGGTCCAGCCCAGTCCAGTCCAGCCGCCCACACTCACCCACACTCGTACACATACACCTTAGCCAGATCCTTGCTCGGTTCGACGCTTTTGTACCCCCAAGGCCCAAATACTCCCCTTAATGCATGTCTTGACGTCCGACATCTGGGGTGGCCTGGGTGGGCTTGGTCCTTGAAGAATGTCTTACATACACCAGTAGCGGTAACAGATCCCAGGCCCATGGCCCATGTAGGGTAGGGTAGGGACTAGAAGATGCCCGTCACCTTTTTTTTTACTAGCTAGAACTAAGCACCTACTGTTACGGGCAATTCTTGACTTGACTTGTTCGTACACAGTGAGTTTGCGGAATCGAAAACACTGGCCCGGGTTTTGTACTACTTGAACTGCCCGCTGTCTACCTACCTTCCTACCTGGATTGTCTACATTCCTACCTGCCTGCCTGACTCTCCTTATCCACGAAAAAGTATGGAGGATGGAAAACATGAAGCGGTAACATGACATTGACGAACGAATTACTCATGGGAAGATCATCCGAGATGTTGTAAAAAAAAAAGTGTGTTGTTTACGCTATGCTTTGGAGCAACTAGTCTAAGCAAACTAAGACTAGTAGTTTTGATAACCTGCTTCATACCCCGTACGTGTTTTCGCTCCGTTTTGTTCCATCGCGGTTCGCTGGCCACCACGGAATAGCGGCGTCGTCGAAGGGGTCGCTGCATTGCACCATAGCGGCTCTCGCCAATGTTGTGTTGAAAAGCCATCGAGCAAATTCAATCATCGGGTCGTCAGAGATGACGGGGGCGCCGCTTCCTAGCCCTGATGGATATCTATCCAAAGCCAAAATGCCAAATACGCTGTGAATGACCCTAGGGTATACCCTGCCACCTAAAAATGCCATCCTGAAGAGAAATAGGCAAAGAAGAAAGAAAAGGAATACCAAATGACCTTTTCCGATGCTCCTAATGCTGTCCGAAACTCCTTCATCCCGTTAAACATGCCCAAGAAAAGATAATACAGATCCGAGAAAAGTGGCTGAGATGGCAATGGCCCCGGAAGATTCAAATGCTTGCATGGTGCCCATGCCCATGCCCATGCCCGCGGCTCTGATAACGAGGATCCATCTCATAAGACTCGGTGCTCTCACGGCTGCTGTAATCAAGGACGCCGCTGTCGCTCATGGGGGCGGCATACTGTGGAGGCCGGACGCCCCCCTCAGATTCTCGGTGGTTGAGAAGGTTGCGAATGGACGGCTCGGCACTGGTGCTGCGGCGGCTGGGCACGCCACGGCCTGGGCCCGAGCGGCTATAGTGTCTCGTGTGGGAAACCGAAGCCGGTCGAGTTCGGCGGGCGATGGGTGATGAGTTGGGACGATAATGCTTCGCGGCCTCGGTTTCGGCCTTGGCCTGTTCGATGAGGAGCGGGACTTTGCGGCGACGGGCGTTGATGAACCAGTTCGAAATCTGATCTGAAAAGAAAACAGAGTCAGTAAAAAGGTAGCTAGACGATATGCCGTCGGATTGTCTTACTCATCTGCATATTTGTTTCTCTCATCATTTTCTGCTTTTCATCCTCGGTCGGATAAGGATGATTTAGATGACCGTACAGCCAAGCGTACAACTTCTCCGTGACCTCCTTGGGAAGATTGCCACGTCTCTTATYCTTGCCCCCATCGCCGCCCCGAGGGCTTACCGCAGAATCAGATTGGCTCCCCCAAGGATGAGGATAGCGCGGGCGCTCGCTGCGGGCACGCTGCTCGTAGGGGTTCTGCTGGGGTCCGGGTTGAGGGTAGGCCCCGTGACGGTGTTCCGGTAGGGGGTAGTAGGAATCTTGAGGATACCCGTGAGGAGGGTAGCTATCCTGACGGTATACGGGCTGATGTTGGCCATACTGAGGGTAGCCACGCTGTGGCTCGCCGTGTTGATGATGATCGTTGTATTGAGCAAAAGCGTCCGACAGTGGCAGACGCGGAAGCGGGCCATCGAGATAGGGTCGTGATCCGGAATCTTGGTGGCCATAACTATGCGAAAAGACACTGATGCTGGGGCTGGAGCCTTTGGTTGGCAGACGATCAGTGGTGTATCCGTGGGAGTTTCCATCGATGATCTCCTGATGCGCCTGAGATTGCCGGCGGCCATAGTCCATGTCCAGATGATCAAAATCCGGAATAATGGATCGGATGGGTGGCAGTGCTGAGTCGGGAGACGGAAGCGACCGCGGGTCGCTCTGTGAGCTACTCACGTTCAGGACATGCATTTTCTGGGGCTGGTGGTGCGGTGGATGATAGAATGATGTTGCCATCTTGGCTGAAGTAAAAGTTGAGAGAGCAATAGTCTCGGGGAACGTTGTGATGTTGTCTTGTCAGATATCAGGCGCCCGTTAGACACGAAGGTAGTGTTTCTGTGGGAAATGGACGACTAGTGGCAACGAAGCCAGCGTGTGCTAACACTCGGTTTGTCAGTTTTATTTATCTTGACCGTTTTGTGTCAGAGGCACATTACCTTTGGTCTTTGATGTTGACGGAAGAGCGGACTCAAGGGTGCTTGTAAGACAATATGGCACAGTGAAGAGTGACGATGAGTGAAAGAAAAGGGCCCAGGTTTTTCTGGCGGGTTTGGATGTTTAGAAGATTGAAAAAAAAAAAAAAACAGAAGCCGGATATCCAGATAGATGGCACGCAGATGCAGAATGGGCCATAAAACATTCAGAGTTGTTGATATTGATGTATGCTGATATGTCGAGTTCGGAGTGTGTAGAAACTAGAACGTCTCGGAGCTGCAAGATGAGGACTCTGTTGCTTTAATATGTTGTTCCGGGTTGATGTGGGCAGATATGTTGAATGCACTTGCTGCAGGACGCCTTTGGATTGCAAGTTGTGCCTTCTGTTGCCTTTGATGTGTTATTCGGAGTGGTGTTCTGCGGTTTCCCACCGAGCCTCTTTCCGGCGGTTATGAGAGAGCGCGCGTGTCCGGTACTATAGAATATGATGCAAACCTCGAGATTGTAAATCTGGATGGAAATTTCGGCGGCTGCAATGTCCTTCGTATGTATCTCTGGACGGAAGGCGCCCAGTAGGCCCGGTTGTCAGGAGTTCCCCGGCATGTCGAACCCACGGCTCATAACAAAGGAAAGAGGAAAAAAAAGGTGAAAGCCGGGGATGGTTTTGTGGACAATAGACGGACGACATGGACAGGGCCCCAAACACTGTCGCCTCGGCATCACGCAACCTCTCTAAGGTGTTATGTTGAAGGCATACGGTATGGTATCGTAACGGGTCCGTACAGTCTTGCCAGGGTGTCGTAATACAAGTAATTACGTATCATGGCGCATGGTTTGGCCGAGATGTCAACGCTGGTGCATGCACTACCGGACAAGGGGTAAGGAGCACGCACGGTCCAAGGTACAGAGGTACCTTGGGTCGGTACGTACCAAAGCAGGTCGCTAGGTACCCACGTCGCAAGGAGCAACTTGCATCTTCACCTTTCTCCCTCACATGTTAACGACCGTGTCAACGGTCCAAGCCTCCGACACCTTCGTATAATATAGTAGCTTCCTTTCCTCGAAACATGCCTCTATCCACCTTCCGATAACAATAACACATTCTTGCCGCATCTGATATCCTTCTTCATACAGGCACCCGCAGACCCAAGATCGAGGTTTACAGAGAGAGAAAGGGTTTCCAAAGTGCAAACACGTCACAGCTTCGGCCGGGAAGCCATGCTGTGCACGCGTGTATCGTCCGAGGGGAGATGCCGCCGGCGTGCCGTCCCGCACCCTGTTGAACTTGTTTAGGTGGTCTTTCGAGCTTTTATATGGCAGCGGAAATCCGAGGAATGCACATCATTAAGAATCACCCAGAACTTGGGTCGAAATACTGCTCAACGAAGCTCCCGCAGTTTTCAAAGTTGATGAGTCTCCGGATTTCTCCTTCCCCACGGCGCTGTTTGGTTGATTCCCTCCATCACGACAAACACATGACGCATCTGGACACACCGCAGACCCGACAGCCACCGCAGACGCACTCCTACGTCGCTGACCAGCTGGCGGCGTACTTGATCACGGCATCGACGGCAGAAACTTGATTGACTTAAGCTGATGTGGTTCTTGTTCATAATTCACCCAGTCCACTCAACCGGAAAATGACGAGACTTTGGTGACGGAGGGGACGATCGGACTTCATCGGCCGCCGCCCCCTCGGGGGAAGTTTGCTACCAGGATACGGGTGTCTCTTGGCGAACGAATTTTTTGGTGACTTTAGTTACGACATTGTCCGATCACAGGCCTGTTCGAACGCTCAAGGTCGAAGCCCGAAGGTGCCATGGGCTATGGCTCTGCGTCTGGCTTCTTCGTTCTCACCTCCGGAATGTGCGCAGGTGCGGGCCTCACTTTCTTCGTTCTGCTCGCTAGGCTGGATTCAAGGTGCTTCAGTATCTGCATGTGGTCAAGCAAAAGCAGAGTTCTCGATGACCACCTTAAGAAAAAGCAGAAACCCGTGATCACTGCAATCGTAAGGAGTTATGCACACCAGCGACATTACCAGTTCCAGTTCCAAGCATCCCGGGGACAAGGCTACAGGAAACCTCAGCAAAATGGGAAAAATAACCTTCTTCTCGTACCCTTACGTACAGGCAGGGGACCAACCTCACCCAAAATTACCCGGTTTGGGTCTGCTTGAAGCTACTCAAAAGTACTGATATGTGCCAGAAGCTGGGGGGTGATGGATCAGAATGTACCTAGCTCAAATGATGACTAAAAGCTGATTGAAAACAGGTCGTCGATAATGTACCTCGGCGCCTCAACATCAGAGGAAAAGAAGCAAAAGAAAATTAAGAATAATTGCCAGGAGCCCTTAAGAATCGTGACTCAAAACTGCTCAGTCGACTCGGCGGATAACTCCAAAACGTCGAATTAGCCCTCATTTAGGTAACATCCCAACTCTCTGGACCAACCAAAGCAGGCCCCAGGGCGCTGGATGTCTGTGACAAACCCCTGGAGCAACCCCCGGGTGGACGGATGCACGGGGCCGGGGTGCGGGAAAGGCTGTTGAAGAAGAGACAATCCAGCCAAGAAGGAAAACGGACGTGGTTCACCAGTCTCGGAACCGAATGACCCCCAAGGACTCTTTACAGTTACCCGTCTCCCGTCCACTGTTCGACAAGCCAAGCAACCTTATTTGCCCGGGTAGGGGCGGAACTCGAATGGAATGTGTGTTTGCTCTCTGTTTCGCTGAGCTGAGCACGGTAATACCTGAGGAACCATCATGGCGTAAATCAGACGGCGGGATATTGGACGAAGAAGGCAGCTTGCTCGCTGGGGCTTCCCATCTTTGCGACGGTCGTGAAGGATCGCGGCAACGATACTGACCGTTGAACTGGCATGCGGGCGGATTTAATAAACCGCTCCTCATCTCCTCAAAGAGACGCCTTTATACTGGCGCGGCAGTATCCTCTGTTCGTCCCATCGGCCTATTATGATACCTGCTGCAGCAGTGAGCGTCAAAGATCTCCGAAGGACACAACACTCGCAGGAAAAATCGGATCGGATCGGGAACAAGGCAGACAGACAACCCAGCCAGAGCGGACCACCACCGGCCCTCTCTCTCGTCTTCTCACCAACCAAGAAGTAGTCCGCCGGACACATACACAGAAAACTGACACTGCAGGAGTGACAGTGACAACGGTGACAGTGACACAGCAAGGCTCGTGGTCGCCGCCGCCTTCTCCGCCGCCGCCACCACCACTACCAGTAGCAGACTTCCTTCGTTCGTTCGTCGAGAACCCTTCTCAAGCTTTGCCAGAAAACGGGTGAGCTGTTGTGAATCTGACATCCACATCTTTGACGTGCCAGCACACCCCCTTCACGTTGCACGATCGTCAGCATCCCTATGGTACGGGAGATCTCCGATGCCTTGTATACGCACTTTCTGTACCCGGGTCCGTATGCGAGCCAGACTGCCCAAGGCTTTTGCCGGCCACTTGTTGAAGCGCTCCCAGCTGCCCGCCAAACGTCATCGGTCCATGAGCGCACTGAATTGGCGGTGAACACACATCTTTCAAAGCTCGGCGACATGCTGGGTTCCTGCAGTGGCAACATGATCCCGTACGCATGATGGCCACGAACGATACGGTCGAGAAGACGAACGAGGGAGACAGCAGCTATGGAAGCCTCAGTTATCGAAACCGCGATCGACAATGAACCGCCTGGCGACAACCAGCATTTGGTTCGGTAACTCATTGCGGAACTTCCGCTTCGAGTGGCCGACATCATAGCTTCAACAGAAACATCATGAAAAAAAAAAAAAAAAGCAGCGCCACACACTCAAGCTATCGGAGGACTGCTTTTCTCCCTAAGCAAATCCATCCGGATTCGTCCATGTACATTTTCGTGAAAAGGAAACACGAAGTCCCTTTAGCGGCAGAAACCCGCAAAGCATCTGTCGATACCCACGATGGCGTACCCAGTGACAGGCAAGGGGGGTACATATGTCAGGCACGCACACACACCAAAAAGAGGCTCTAAATGGTTCGCCCACCGAAGGCCCATCAGGCATGTATGTTTCTGTGTATGGAATCGCGGGATCGGGATACGGTTGGTTTCTGCATGGAGGCTCAGCAACGGTTTTGCTTGCCTCCTTCCGTTCCTTCATGTGTGTGCTGGCGTTGCCGCTAGTGGGAGAAAAGAAAATGATACGGGATCCGATCCATCAAGAGCTTCCAGCATTCTTCGGAAGATTTTCATCCCCACGCTGGAAGGCAAGGTGGGATTGAATGGAAGCCCTTTCGTTGCTTCCGTTCGGGAATAAGGCATGCTGCCAATGCTGCCCCCCACGCAAAGTAGGTCTTATAAGTGGCCGCCTCGCAAGGTGTTGAGGAATGGAAAGGGAAAGAGGACGAGAATGAGAACGACATGGCAGAAACAGAAGACAGGTCAACCATTCTGGAGGGAAGAACAATGACGATAGGTGGGTTGATCCCGCTTCCGAGGATCGCCATAGGAAAACCCCAGGGGTTTCTGGATCGGGTGCTGCTGTCAAGGCCATCATGACATGATACTACTGTGTAAGTGGACGTCCAGCCAACCAAACAGAGAGGGAACATGTGCTGTGTACACAGTACACACAGTCCATCTATCCGGAGGATGGAAACCACAATGCTCCGTTTCGCTGTCGAGTACCTTACCCGACCAACCAACCTCCAGGAGCCCTGATAGAGAGCACAGCGCATGCGAATACTGTGTTGTATGTCAGAGCGACCCAACGCCGCGGGAACATAGTATTTTCTTGTCGGAGTTCCAAACCAACTTTGCGGTAGACACACGTTGTCAGGTTTGGTGAACCGGGTCCATGCTGGGCAAGTACCACAGAGAAACGTAACTTCTGGGCAGAAATCGCCTTGTTGGAACGGTTTACGACTGGCTCCCTGGTTGCGAAACTGACGAAGTTCAGTCTTCACGAGACGCTCCGTTCTTCTTTCCTGGTTACAAAACGGTTAGCCGCGTATACTAAACATGGAGCAATCAGTTGGGGCAGAGGTGACACGAGAGACATGCGGCGCTCTCTTCCGTCCTAGCACGAATGCAACGGCAACCGCCTTTCCTGGTCGATACAAGATTTTGGACCCTGGGAGTCCACGGGCGTCCACGGGCCCAGCCCGTACCTTGGCCAGACGATTTTCCTCTCATGTGTACACAGAATCCATCTTGTCCACCCTTTTGTGCGTCCCAAGCGCAGAGAACCGTTTGGATGATTCCATGTCGGAGGAACCGTTCTCGAGTTTCAGCCGTTCCCAAACAGCTCTCGCTGCCTTGGCTTGATCAACATCGGTTATCAGATATACGATGCTACACAGACACACAGGTGAAAAGCTTTGTCCCTCCGACGAGCCATGGAAGCTTTTGTGTGTTCGTCGTGGAAGGATGGCTGGACTGGCCCCCATTTGGAAACCTTGTGCGTCCCCAAAGAGAAAGCGTTTCGTGACAGTCTGTCATTGATGTGTCAGTCACACGAACGGTGCTGTCGGACACTCGGAGATCTGGACCTGCCTGCTTGCCTACCTGCCATATCTGCCTTCTTTCACATATCTGCGGTGAGGCGCCAACGGCTTGCATGCAGTTTTCCATAGCAGCTTTACGCAAATTGCCTTGACCCTTCTGGGCTCGGCTCTGGGCTGGGGGTCGTTGTTCAATCCCCTACTGGAATGACACGGCAATCACCGTGTACACTCACTGACAACCTGTCCATCGCCCCCTTTCCCCCGTCTACCAGGCCCGCCTCCGTTGTTCCCAAAGGTTTCTGTCGTCTACATGGTAAGAACAGGCCGATGTCCATTGTTGCGCGCGTGAGTGCTCGGTTTCCGGCTGATTGTTTTCCAAGATATGGTACCTCACTTCATGCCATACGGAACGACGAACTGCTTTCCTAGACTAAGAAGGGCTTAGCTTTATACTCTAATCTCATATCAAGGAGATTGTCAAGGGGTGATAGTTGATGATCAACGATCGCTGGCCCAGGAGCGCTGGAATGTGAATCAGCAATAGTTGTGCTCCACTGCCTGATTATAGCCCGTAAGCTTACCTTGCCTCATTATTATGGTTAACAAGAATACACAAAGGCGCTGTTTCCAATCCTCAGGGGATGCCACCTAGAAAATGCATCTGGCCGTCAACGTGACAATGGCAGGAGTGAGCATAGTGGTAAAGGAGGTCTGACCTAACGCGAACGCAAGCAATATTCATCGGACATGCTGCCTTGTTGTTTGATCTTGATTTGGTTACCTTTTCCGCCGGCAGCCCAATTGGGCGAACCACATGTTTGACGGTGTGTGTATTTTCCAACCAGACATTCAGACGTTTCGTTCTGACCGAAGTGATTCCGAGTCAAGGTAGGTATATCAGCGGCATAATGTTTTGGACTTGTTTCTGAAAGTAGGTTAACGGGTCTCGCTTCCATAAAACATGATGACGGTAACCCCAGGGACAGGAAAAAGTTCACACGTCAGGTATTGATACCTGGTGAGCAGTAATACGCACCAGTACCAGCAGGTACAGTACGGGATGCTCCGTACGAACGCACTAGTATTGGTACCGGTATACGTCTTACTACCGACAGGCGGATATCTAGCATCGCATGGCCTAGCGAGCGGGACGTTACGACCCTGCGAGCAGTGTAGTGTACTGCGTGCTACTTGCCCTAATAAGGCCTTGACGTGCCTCTGACCGATAATGACACAGGGAAGGAGGTTGTTGATCGTACCATGGATTCGTCATCCAACATGGGGGCGCTATCCTTTGTGATGGATGCCGTCGCATTCGGATCAGTACCTACAGCAGAGGTTATATTAGCGGGAAGGAGGCTACACTAAGCAAAAATTTTCCACCCTTGGTAGGTGTCAGGGAGGTAATCAAGGTTACCTTGGCTGATGCTCGAGTTGTATAGTGTAGGCGAAAGTAACAGACAGCTAACGGGTTGATGGTTCGTTCAGTGGGTGTGAACATGGCTGCATGGGAGCCCGGCACAAGAGGCACTGACAATTGATTGTGTCTGCTGGCTATCATGTTTGACAAGTGACAGGCGCCAAGATCTTGCAAAGATACCCTTACGCAGCCAATGTGCTACCCTGTCTCCCTGTCAGTATCTCCTGTACCAGTGGGTATGAACAGGGCTCAGGTGCGGAAGTGTCAACCGTTTTCAGATGTCCTGGCCCGAAATCTCCCTCCACACTCATGTGGGCGTGTGGGGATGGGACATGACATGCTGGTTGGACATGAATCTGTCGTTTCCTTTTCATGCCCTCGTTGTTCCCTCTCCCATCTTTTTTGCGCGGTACTTGTTTGGGTCGTTGGTTGTCGCATCGATGTCTCCTCGAATGGTTCCCCACTGACAGCCGAGGTCTCGAACAGGGCCTTGGCGAGGGACTTGGTTGTTATCTGATGAGCCGGGGTCAGCCAGCATCAGACATGAGCGACATGAGACCAGGGCAAAGGGAGGAGCAAAAGGTGGGCCCGGCAACTCGACGTGCTGCTCGAGAGCTCGACACTGACAGCAACAGCACTTACAGTTGGGATCCCTGGACTCCCCCGGAAGGAAAAACATGCGCCGCCCCGGGCCTTCGTCTCAGTCTTGGAACCCCGGCCCGTAAAACGCCTAAACGACGCGAAGGTCGCCGATGTCGACGGACCCAGCCAACGACGTTTGCCGAGCTAGGTACGAATCAGGTTGCCACGTCTCCGCCTACCCCAGGTGCCCGCGACGCCTGAAGCTCGGGCCACCCATCAAAGCCATACACCAGGCACGATGGCGGCGCAAATTGACACAAAGTCCCAAACGGCAACCCCCAAATTGACCAGCAATTGAGCAGGCCAGGGCAAACTGAAGTGGGGGTCCCGATGATCTCTCAGCAGTCAGCAATCTCACCCACGCGAAGGTTGGGGGGAGCCAGAGAATGCGACAAAAAAGAAGCACCGCGAAGCTGGAAGCGGGCGAGCTCGGCGGGCGAACGAGTCGTGCACAACCCGCACCATGCAACTTGGGCAACAAGCGCGGAGCGGAGAGGTGGGTAACCGTGTGTGGTCGAGTGCGGGAATTGGGAGGATTGGGTTTTGTGAGTTTTTGACTTGGCTGGCCTGGTACCAGGAAGTGACCACACTTCACACCGAGGGGGGGCACTGGGAGATCCTGACAAACGAACTGCTATCATGGCCCACCCAAAAATGTCGGTCGTCGAGTCAAGCTCTGTCCATCCGCACCTTCCCCTGGCCAGAAGACGGGAGGTTTCCGTTCCTCGTCCCTCGTCCCTGCCCCGGGAAGCCCCTTGCGAGTCACGGCTGTCAAAAGATGCTTGAATGGAAAGTGTGGAGAATTGTAACAATGGTATTATTGGTATCGTAAGTACGGTACTCAATAACATACGGGCGATGGAAACTATCTACGACAACCTCACTACTCCGAGTCCTTTCAATCATCATTCCCTATAAGCCATCTTGACACAACTTCACTCATTCTTATATATGTGAGCTCTAATAGGTTCTTCAACTCACACCAACATCTAAACGAGCAAAGTCCAAAACAAGATCAACAAGGGCAAAGCAGCAAACAGGCACCTTCTTCTTTCCATACCACATCGAAACAAGAAAACAATGGAAACTGGGAAAGAGCCGGTCATTGTATGTATGTACATGTATGTACCTGCCACTTCCACTTTGCGGGTCCCCCATTCATCCACCCATTTCACCCCCAGACCGCGAAGAAAAGAAGGTGCGAAGCGGAGCCCCAGCAGGGTTGTGCTTTGATGCAGCTGTCATATTTCTTATTAGTGTGGAGTAATCTGGAGTTGATCTAGGAATGGCGAATGGCATGCTTCCTGATGCTCATCATTAGCCGTGGCTGTCGGTCGTTCCTGACCACGGGCAGACCCCCAAATCCCGTCCAGTCACTGCTCAGTCTCATCAGAGTTTTACGCCGAGCGAGCAAGGAAGAAAGGAGGAGAATGGACCGAGGAGACGAGGGTCAACTGAGCGAGGAGCGAACATCCGGATCAGCAAGAGCATGTATATCGCGCAAAAATCATGGGGCTACTAGTGCTGTTACCGGTCGGGTTTCGTGCCATGCGTTGAATCGGCCGCGCTTTCACTCACAGAGTCAGGCATCCAGTTGTTTCTGTCCCTTTCACCTCCCCCTTTCCCCCCTCGTCCTTTCCATCTCGAGTACTTTTACACATCCGAGACATTGCTCCATTTTACTTGCCAGGAAAGTACCTTATCAACGGTTTCTCTATTACCCATGACATGGCTTCTGTGGTTCCCATTCAATGGAACTGCTGCTGGCGACTGGCACCTGCTCCTCTGGGCTTCTCGGTAGTATTTTACGGTGGTAAGAGGTGGTCCACAGCGATCCCGTCCCTTTTCAGGACCCCTCCCTTCTATGGAGCGGGAACCTTTTCCCAATGTAACAACGGAATCCCATCACCGTGGGAAGGTGGTCTTTGAAACCGACAACCTATGGAGAGGAAGAATTGGGCTCTGGTTCGCCGCTGTGGTTCGGCCGAGGTCGTTGTCAGGACAATTACTATCAAGGCACAGGTGACAGGTAAGTATCGATGTATGCGCCTGGGAGCACCTCATGTGCACAGACATGCTGCGACAATGACACTTGACGCTCGTTTGACACTTGACATTTTGACACTGCCGCTCACGCGCCCTGACTGACAATATGACAGATGCGAAAAACAGCTCACAATTGGGCAACGAAAAGGAAACTCGCTTGCCCTGCCAAACAAGGGTATGGATGGGGAAACCAAAAGACGCCGTTCCTGCCCGTGCTTGCGTGGAGTAGCATGTGGTTCGTATGATTCCAAGTTTCCCTTTCCCCAGTTCGTTGTGGAGCAACATCAATGTCTTGCCGCCCATCGTTTGCTGGTTGTTCGTTTTGATGGCCGGTAGTCGATTTCCGTTGTCGTCGTCGTCTGCCTCGCTTCAAATTCGGCTCCAGCTCGCTCTTCACTACCTGTCATTAATGGTCCATCAATCTACCACACTACGG
Organism: Neurospora sp. FGSC 26628; assembly: GCA_009805345.1. Taxonomy (NCBI): domain Eukaryota; kingdom Fungi; phylum Ascomycota; class Sordariomycetes; order Sordariales; family Sordariaceae; genus Neurospora; species Neurospora sp. FGSC 26628. The sequence goes on from RAOO01000100.1 coordinate 110,341, forward strand.
CGGCAGCATTGACATTTTGACTTTGACACCGCAGCAAAGCTACTACACTGGGCCACTTCAGTACCGTCCGGCGTCCGTCAGATCTCTTCGGCTCATTAGGTGAGATCGCACTGTACGGGATTTGATCGCTGGATTTTAATCTTCTCAGTGTTTTGCTTTTTCTCATCTTCTTAGATCGGGAACCTTTCCCGCCGTGAGATCACCGTGACAACTCGAATTTGTGTTGATTCCTCTCTCCTTGTGGCCGCTTGGAATAATCTTGGTATGCAGGGATCTATGCTTTCCCTTTCCTTTTTCTTCCCCTTCCTCTAGTTCTTTATTCCTCCTTTTGCTGTCTGTGCCGGGCTTTGCTACTGTATCTTTTTTTGATTTCTTACCGTACACTTTCAATACGTAATGCGGACTGACACCGTATCTTACGTTTCACCACTTTCACATGCCCGTAACGTAAATTACGTTCGAATTTCTCACAAACGACAGACCCCGTGTTACATCAGGCTACAGTTCAATGCTGGTTTGTTTGTTAGCTTAGTATTCCTGGTATATTAGACGATATCCATTCTAAATCGTCCTAAACTTTATAAGGACAAACTGAATGGCTAAGTACGGATCGAAAAGGCATTCATAAAATTCGATATGGCATATTGAACTTCGGAAATAGTATATTCAAGGTGAGATTACGCTTTGATCATGGAACGAAACGGAATGTAGAAAGGCTTAGGGAAGTTGACCCGAGGTCTCGAGCTAACAAACAAACCAGTATTGGACTGTATTGACACCATCGCTAGCGCAACCAGATCGATCTTGTTACGATGCACCAGCTCACGTAGTTCCGTATCGCGTAGTTGGGTACAAATGAATAAATAACTAAAGCTAAAGAAGAGAAGAGGGAGAGATTGAGAGCTGGGCTCTAGAGTGCATCCTTATATGGGATGAGCCCAGATTCTGCCANGAGAAGAGGGAGAGATTGAGAGCTGGGCTCTAGAGTGCATCCTTATATGGGATGAGCCCAGATTCTGCCAGCCTCTACCGTCTTCCTGATGGGACGAGTGGCAACTGCAGTACCCATGTCAAGGTTGCGGGATCCCCATTGTCACACTACCCTCCCCCCCGGGTTGAGGCTCAGCCCCAGAGCCGAAAATGAAAATGATCGTTGTCGTCATGGTCTGACTTGTCACCCGTCAACCATTGGGCTAGCCGTTTGGGGGGTCCTGGCATCATAGGGTTCGCGTCGTGATATTCCTTCAAGAGCTCTGCTGAGTTGACGAAGTCGCTTGCTGGCCAGAACTCTGGGTCGGGGTCCCAACCTTTCCATTCTACCTGGTATTCCAACTTTCCTCTGGTAACCTTCGATGAAACCACCTTCAAGACTTCCCACTCCTCCTGATCACCATTGACCAACTCGCCAGCTGGGTTTTCGTTACCTTGTCCAGGTAGTGGGTTGTCGGC